>JAQJVK010000001.1:19564580-20023990 GCA_035578135.1 Flexamia atlantica | reverse complement strand
AATAGGAGCATGGCTCAAAGTGTCCGCTGTATACATTTCTTTTCCGGGAATGTACTCAATGGTGAAGTCAAACTTCATCAGTCGCATCTTGAATCTTTGAATTCTAGTGGGTATTGTGTCTAAATCTTTACTCCCTAGTATTGGAACAAGAGGTTTGTGATCTGTTAGGATCTTGAACTTCTTACCCATCAGATATTTTGAAAAATTCTCGGTTGCTCAGGCACAAGCGACTGCCTCCTTTTCAATCTTTGCATATCGTCGTTATCGTTCACAGTCTTGTAAGGTTCGTGAGGCAAACATGACTATCTTAGTTGTACCTTCTTCAATTTGAAGTAACATTCCACCCAAGCCGAACGCTGAAGAATCGGCTACTATACAATGTTATCTGCTTTTAAGTTATACTTGATTAGTGATATTGAATTTTTTACAAGTTTCTTGACGTCTAAAAAGCTTGTTGATGATGTTCAGTCCAACAAAATTGTTTATTTTTCCTTGTAAGTTCTCTGATCGAAAGCCTCTGTTTTATCTGCCAAATTCGGTGTTTATGACGGAGGACCGAGGTTAAATTTAATTTAATACTTTAACTTTGAAGTGAAATGAGGTGATATTAACAATTATTCAAAATGGACTTTATACATGAAAGAGAAAGTTGAGCATAGAGCGGGAGGAAAAAGTAGTTACCTTTAAAAAATGTTCGTTGTAGTGTGGTAGAGATGCGGTGAAAATCATGATGAAAAATGAAGCGGTGACTCAGGCCTGGGGAATCCAATGGACATAATGAAAAACTGCTTGATGTTCACTGTTTCCCGGTCGACCACAGAGTGACACACAGGTCGAGTTGACCGTTGGAACTTCCAGGATGTCTTAACATGACTAGGCTATTGTTAACTGTTTTGTATTGAAAGATAATGGATTCCGTGAGTTGGAGTGGTTTGTAGTGTGATTTTGTTAGGCCTATATGAAAATAATAAATATGCAAAACTCAAAAAATCCTTGTTTTTCCTCTTCATGTTAATTTATATTAATTAAAGAAATATTTTTCCCCTTCTTAGAATGAGAATTAGTATTATTTATTTTTAAATAGTCCAAAATAATTGCAAACAAAAAAAACACTGAACATTCCGCCCCCTTTGAACCAGCCCAGGTTCAACAGTAACAAAAAATTGACGCTAAATTAACTGAAAACATTGCAAAAGATGAGGGGGAATGTGGATTAGTCCTTTAAGCTTCTTTAGGTAGAGGGAAGACCTTTACTGCAGGCCTTGTATACAGTCCAGTAGAGGTCCGCACTTTCACAACTCTGACGACACCATCCAGACCAGGTGAGGTAGCGACAACACGACCAAGTGGCCAACACAGAGGAGGGGTTCTTGAATCTTGAACTAAAACAAGGTCACCAATCTGCAGATTTTCTTTCTGAAGAGTCCATTTTGTTCTTTGTTGTAGAGTGTTCAAGTATTCTTTACTCCATCTATGCCAGAGATTTTGAGTGTAGGCCTGAACACGTTGCCAGCGTGTCAGACGGTTTGAAGACAGGTCCGTTAGGTTAGGTTCAGCGACTGCTGTTAAAGTTGATCCAATAAGAAAGTGACCTGGAGTTAGAGCACTAAGGTCCGCAGGATCTGATGACAATGGGGTCAACGGTCTTGAATTCAGGATCGCTTCAGCCTTGGCTGTTACAGTAAAAAATTCTTCAATCGTAAGAATGTCTTGATTAATAATTCTCAGCAGATGATATTTGAGGCTTTTGACAGCGCTCTCCCACAATCCTCCTTGATGGGGAGCAGAAGGCGGGTTGAAGTGGAACTCTATAGAATGGACATTACAAAAATCTAAAATTTTACTTCTACTTTCTGTCTCCTCAAAGAGCGATTTCAGATAGGAAGCAGCTCCCACAAAGTTCGTCCCGCAGTCCGAGTAGATCTTTGTCGGAAGTCCTCTCCGAGAAACAAATCGGGTCAATGTAGCGATGAAAGATGCAGTTGAAAGGTCTGTCACAGGTTCAAAGTGAACGGCTTTTGTAGAAAAACAGATGAAAACACATATGTAGATCTTGAATTGTTTGCTAGAACGTAGATTGTGAGATTTTGCATTGAAAGGTCCACAGAAATCCATGCCTGTAGTCTGGAAGGGTCGTGAGCAGTTCACTCTTGAGCCCGGTAAATCGCCCATGAGAGGTGTTGTATTCCGTGGTTTACACCTGAAACACCTTAAACATTTGAAGATGCGCATTCTAATAACACCTCTTGCGGATAGAATCCAATACTGCTGACAAATCAATGATTGAAGAAGTTGAGGTCCAGCGTGTAAATGCTTTAAATGAAAATAATCAATGAGCATGTTAACGATGTGATGAGACTTGGGAAGAAGTACAGGATGTTTACTAGAATAGCTAAGAGAAGAATGCTTAAGCCGTCCTCCTACTCGGAGAATATCTTCACTGTCTAGAAAAGGTGACAATCGTTGGATTTTGGTACTGCAGGGTTTTTTCTTCCTTAGGAGCTCGATGTCGTCTGAAAAAACCTCTTGTTGAACTAGTTTGATCACTAAATTTTCAGCAATTCTAAGTTCCGAGAGAGAAGGCTTGTTAGAATTTTCATTTTGTCTAGGAATAGGCTTATTGCGACATTTCGCAATGAATCGCAGAACAATGACAAGGACATTTAATAATTTAGACCAACTTGAGTACCTAAGCAAAAGATCATTAGGCCTATTCTTTATGTCTGAAATGAGAACAGTCGTAGGATCGCTTTTTAACTCTGGAATTTCATCCTCTGGAAAAAAGACAAAGTTACTCGAAGGCCATTGGGAAGGTTGATCTGCCAACCACTCTGGTCCTGTCCACCAAAGTTGATGTTCCTTAAGCAGCGAAGGGGCGAGACCGCGCGAGGCGCAGTCTGCTGGGTTGTCAGTGGTCCTTACATGGTCCCATGAATTTGTAGGAGTCAGTTCCTGTATTTCTGAGACACGGTTCGAAACAAATGTTTTTAATCTGTAAGGAGGAGTACTTATCCAAGCAAGTACGATGGTTGAGTCACACCAGTTTCGAATGAGCTCCACCTGATAATGACTAGAGAAAATCGTTACACAGTAGCTCATTAATTTAGCAAGTACATGTGCTCCACACAATTCTAGGCGGGGTAATGAGACTGTCTTTAAAGGTGCTAGGCGTGTCTTGGAGATCAACTGTCGAATGACGCAGTTGCCATCACTAGTAGTGGTACGAAGAAACACAACAGCGGCATATCCTCGGAGCGAAGCATCTGCAAAACCATGAAGCTGGATTGAACAGCCTTTAGTTAAAGCCAAGGTTCTTGGAATAAGAATGTTTGAGATGCATGACAGTTCATCTACAAAGTTAAGCCAGGAGTCGGCCAAGTGTGAGGGTAAGGGATCATCCCAGTTCAAATTTTGTGTCCACAAATACTGCATAAAACATTTTGCTTTCATGGTTACTGGAGACAAAAAACCAACAGGATCAAAGATTTGAGCTAATAAACTTAAAACTAATCTTTTTGTGAGCTGCTGTGCTGATGTAGGCTTATTAAGTTGAAATTCATAAGAGAAACTATCCGTAGTTGCCGACCAACGTAGGCCTAGAATGCTGAAATGAGCCTGTTGAATGGATTTATGAAAAAACATGGGTATTTCATGATGTTCAATTGGGATGTCTTCTAACAATTTTTGAGAATTAGATACCCACTTTCTTAACTCAAAACCACCTTTACCCATCAACTCAATCAGTTGATTCCGAAGTTCTAAGGCTTCGGCTTCGGAGTCATCACCGCCAACACAGTCATCCATGTAGGTCTGGTGTAAGAGAATATCCTTGGCAGCTGGGAAGGCATGTCCTTCGTCACAAGCAAGTTGATGTAAGGTTTTAATAGCTAAGAAAGGTGAACTATTCATGCCATAAGTGACTGTAGTAAGTTTATAAATAGACAATGGATCAGACTTGTTTTCTCGCCACAAGATAAGCTGATAGAGCTGATCATCGGGGTGTAACTTAATCTGGCGATACATTTGTCTTATGTCGCATGAAAACACAAAATTGTACTTTCGAAAATTAAGCAATATCTCGTGAACATCAGTTTGAAGTTTAGGTCCTGGCAGCAAAATATCATTGAGCGACAAGTTATTACTTGTCCGAGAGGAAGCATCAAAAACTACACGTAGTTTTGTTGTAGACGAAGTCTCTTTGGTGACTCCGTGGTGAGGCAAGAAAAAATGTGGTTCCTTTACAGGTAAATTGTCATGAAATATAGTCATGTGACCAGAGGAATGATAATCTTTCATAAAATCAATGTATTTTTCTTTAAATTCAGGTTGTGAAGAAAACTTATTTTCAAGTGATGTCATTCTAAGTTTGGCTGAGTTGAGAGAATTACCTAATTCACTATGGTTAGGCTTGAAAGGTAATCTTACCACGTAGCGTCCATCTTGTTCACGATAGTGGGTTGTTGAAAAATGATCGATGCAATATTGGTCTTCATCCGAGAGTTTCGAATGCTGCGGCGGCTCTTCAAGTTGCCAAAAACGTTGTAGAGAACTGTGGAGATCAAAGTCATTTAATGACAATAGTGATGTAAGAAAATTACTTGGATTTGTGTCACTGAGACAAGGTGTCTTACCCATGATTGCAAAACCAAATATGGTACCTACCACTTTAGGCAAGTTTTCACCAAGGGAATGCACCACCCCTGTAAAAATGTCAGCAAAAAGTTCGCATCCCAATAAAATATCTATCGGTCCAGTCAGGTGGAAAGAGGGATCTGCTAGGCTATATTTCTTAACACTAGAAATAACATCTGGATGGACTTGAGTTCTTGGAAGAGGTGAAGTTATTTTATCCAAAATTACCACAGTGTGGTTAAGTGCAACTGACTTGCCATTAAGAGTCTCTAAGTCAACAGTAGTGACACCTTTAGACTTTGTACTAAGTCCTGATATTCCATCAATAGGTAGAACAGATTTTGATCTTACAACATTTAATAGTTGAGCAGCACGCTCGGAGATAAATGAGCATTGAGAGGCAGAGTCAAGTAATCCTCGGAGAACATGAGTATGTCCGGAGGAAGATTTAACTTTCACCAAAGTGGTGGCAAGAAGAACTGTAGTATTGCAATTAACAAATTTATCAGCCTTACAAACCATAGAGGTCTTACCTTCAGCTTCAGGAATACCTCTAGAATCTTTGAGGTTAGGTTCATCTTGAGATTGATTCTTCTCTTCAACCCCAGATTTTACAGATTTCTTAAAATGTAAAAGTGAATGATGAGGTTTTGAACAAGTTTTACAAGTTTTATTTGATTGACAAAGTTTAACCAAATGATTTCCAAGACAATTTGTGCAACGTTTCAAGTCACGCACAGCATTAAATCTTTCTTGAGGTGTTTTATTCTGAAAAACAGGACAACTGTATATATTATGAGCTTCATTACAACAGAAACATTTGTAATCCGAAGTACTTACTAGAGCCATAGGCCGATGTTGATTAACCTTGCGGTTAGGTTGAGTTTGGCCTAGGTTAGAAGGCGTTTTGGAAGTCGTTGCAGGTTGAACTTGGCTAAGCGAGGCAGCTTCACTATGATTGCAGAAATCCTTTAAAAACTTAATTATCTCGCTAACCTTAGGGAAATCAGAAGATTTGCGCTTAGACTCGAATTGTTTGCTTAGGTTAGAGTCCATTTTGCGCAACAGCATCATACTTAACAGGTAATTATTTTCTGATACATTGTAATCAAGAACAGAGAGAGCTTGTTCATTTTCATTATAATCATTTAAAAAGGTCCTAAGACATTTGACAGATTTATCAGAAATACTTGGTAAATCAAACAGTTTGTTGAGATGAAATGAGATTAACCTACGGGTTGAATGGTACCTATCTTGAAGGGCATTATAGGCTACCATATAATTTCCAGATGAGATTGGAAGCGACTGTACTAAGTGCAAAGCTTCACCAGAAAGTGAACTTAATAAATACTGATGTTTTTCCACCAGAGATAAACTTTTATTTTCATGAATGGTAGTATTAAAAAGGTTGATATATGAAAGCCAGTCTTTAGTTTCACCACTGAAAGTTTTCAAGTCAAGCTTAGGTAACTTAACTATGCTAGTAGGCCTACTATGCTGTGAGTGACTAGAAGAGATTGACTCATTTAATGCTTGATTTTCATCAACAGTACTTGAAAGCAAAAGAGAAATGTGTGTTTCAATGCTTACCCCAAGCTCCAGCATATCATCTTGGATTTTCAAAATAGCCTTTTCATTTTCAGAGAAAACAGTAGACGAATCATCAACACTGAGCAATTTATTCAGATTTTGTTCAAAGGTAGCTAACGTAGTTTTCGTTTCCTTAAGAATAACCTTAAGTTTTGCCACTTGAGCGGCACTTACCTCGATTTCATGAGGATATGCTTGTACTTGCTCATTTATTTTAGTTAACCTACTCAACTGAGCCGTACAGGTGTTTGAGAATGTAGCAAACCTCATTTTGTTTCATTCCAGTCCACTCCTCCTGATTGTACTAGACTGAAAGACTGAAAACGTAGTGAGGTTCAAGTAGATTGACTTCAATCCACTCCAGATCGTACAGTACGATTTGTACTAGACTGAAAACGTAGTGAGCTTCATGTTGGTTGACTCCAATCCACTCCAGATCGTACTCTAGACTGAAGACTGAATCTGTAGTGGGGCGATGACGTCAGAGATGACGAATGAGCTGTTTCGAGAAGAAGGAACAAGGAACATGAAATGACAATCCAAACTTCAAAATGGCGGTACTGTCTTTCGTGAATGTTCAACTGACACTTAAATTCACTTTATTAATGTCTTTTAATAAAAAGGTAACACCTCCCGCTCTCGATATACAAATAATTACACTGATAATCCGGCCCGGAGGACCAAAAATGTTTATGACGGAGGACCGAGGTTAAATTTAATTTAATACTTTAACTTTGAAGTGAAATGAGGTGATATTAACAATTATTCAAAATGGACTTTATACATGAAAGAGAAAGTTGAGCATAGAGCGGGAGGAAAAAGTAGTTACCTTTAAAAAATGTTCGTTGTAGTGTGGTAGAGATGCGGTGAAAATCATGATGAAAAATGAAGCGGTGACCCAGGCCTGGGGAATCCAATGGACATAATGAAAAACTGCTTGATGTTCACTGTTTCCCGGTCGACCACAGAGTGACACACAGGTCGAGTTGACCGTTGGAACTTCCAGGATGTCTTAACATGACTAGGCTATTGTTAACTGTTTTGTATTGAAAGATAATGGATTCCGTGAGTTGGAGTGGTTTGTAGTGTGATTTTGTTAGGCCTATATGAAAATAATAAATATGCAAAACTCAAAAAATCCTTGTTTTTCCTCTTCATGTTAATTTATATTAATTAAAGAAATATTTTTCCCCTTCTTAGAATGAGAATTAGTATTATTTATTTTTAAATAGTCCAAAATAATTGCAAACAAAAAAAACACTGAACATTCGGTATGAACTTATTGAGTTGATTTAAAGCGCCGAATACCTGCAATGTCTTGGGGAGTTTTGAATGTCACAACTTACAAACATGTTTTTGTTTTAATGTTGATCCTAAAGACTTAAATAAAACAATCTTCGCCTTAATTTAATCAGTGTAATTATTGAATAATAACAATGGTTTTTATACATATTTCTGGATTTTATCATTTCTCTAATATCTTTTTTCATCACTCTGTACACGAAAATTGCCCGTTACTGTACAGCTGAGATCTACGAAAACTCTCAATTTCCTTACATCAAAACAAAATGATGCACCTGCTTTTTCGGTACCCAAACATTGTATTTCCGTACCTAAACAAACCATTTCCGTACCCAAACAAAATTTTGCCGAACCCAAACAAACGGTTTTCCTATTTTGATAGTTCAACCAGCTGACACTAAACTAAAATAGACAGTTCAGCCGTATTGTGTTTGGTTATAGAAAAATGACTGAATTATGAAATGTTGGATGATTTTTTATGAGTTTGGTTACTTATTTACATCGTGATGAAAAGTATTGTTCACAACTCATCACCAAAGTCCCATTTCGGGGCTCGATAGTGTTTTACATGCTCGGCTTACGCCTCCCAATTAACACACTATCTTGCCCCGAAATAGGCTACTTTCGTGACAAGTAGTGACTATTCATGTCAATTTTACTTTATTTAGAAAATGAATGTAGAAATCATGTAAAGACATACGGTAACAATGCTTTTAAAGCCTAATTTGTTTGATGTAATCTAAAGTGTTGAACATGAACTATAAAGCTTGTTAAATAAAACACTAAGGATAAATAATAATGCAATAATGGTGTATAAACATGGAGAAACAATCACATTTACTCTTCAACAACAACATTACCTGATGATAGTGCTGTAAAAAGGACATCTAAGCAAATATGGAAGTCTGAGAAATCTACTTCCCACACATCTGACTGAAATAGGAAGACAATTGAGCGAATGTATCTCCATTACCTCGGCGTTGAGAGTAGTGTTTACCTTGCAACGAAGTATAGAGTCAACCTCTATGTGCCCGTAAACCGAGAGAAAGGTGTGTTCGCTAAAACTGCTTATAGCTTAGTTGCTATTATACTTGTGTAGTTTCTGATGATTATATTTTTTTAATTTGATTTTTGCGGACATTTGCCATCACTGATTGGTAAAAAACTATCAGTGATGGAAAATTTTTGCAAATATCAAAATCAAAATGTACAGTATAATCAACCAACAATTAATTTCAAAGAAAAAATTGATTTTATTTCTCTATAAAAATACGTCAATTGAAGTATTTTTGTTTGAGATGAAAAAATCTTAAGCCTTATTGATTAATGTATATAATAATTCAATGCAATGTAAAATTGTTTATTTTTACAAGTCTTAGCTTTTTTATTTACAACTGTTCACTCTTCGCATTGGGGTAATCTGGGTGATGCAGAGAATGCCGTCATGCAAATCAGCCATTTGCAACATAATTCATTCATATATATCTAAGAATTCTCTTTATTTCGGTAAAAATAATTATGTGTAAGTTTTAAAACATTATAATTATCCACCAAATACATACAAAATCATAATCGATGTATTTTACAATTTTGTTACTTTCTTACCTGTTGTCCTGTTGTCTATCTATAAAACATTTGTGAAACTTCATATCACAGTTGTACAGTATATTATATGTATTCTTAGAAGTGAAATTTACTATTATTCGTACATTACTGACAGAAAAAAAAGATGTAAGGGTAATAATAGTGTTCATGAAACGCAGAAACGATCAGTTTCCTCTTAGTATCCTCATACCCGTAAACCTGTGAAAGTTAGTGCTTTACTCGTTAAGCAAATGGAAACTAAACGAATATACGAATCCAGCTGACCCACCAGTAAGTTGCACCTGAAAGCTGTTCGAGGCAAGTTTATTTTCCATCCGCGAATTTCACGCTAAACACTAACGCAGGGTGTAATTACAGATGCCGCGATGTTTAGTATGCAAGTCTCGCCCGCGGCGGCGGGGATACGCTACGCTCGCTATTTAATTACTTTACTTTCACACGTCCTTTCGGTCTTCACAGGTTTACTTCCTACTCTTTTGAAGACGTTTAATAAAAACTAACCTGGCACTAAAATGCCGTCTTAACTATCACTGATATAGATTTTTTTAACTCCAGTTGAATTGTAATTTCCTTCAAAAACATGCCTAATTTTTTATACATTTAAGGCTTTCCGTGTAGATAATTTTTCATTAACATCTGCGGAAATCATAAATTTTCCCAATACATAGATAACCGCAATACAGTTAAAGGAGATACATTTGAAAAATCCTAGAGAAGTTGCATTAAATAATATTTATATTTTATTGCTGGATTTGTACCAAAGTTGGTCTAGCAACCGGCTGAGCTGCAGGAGATAAAGTGCCATTTGATCCCATGTTTTCCACAGCGAACGCCAGTATAGTGCCGTTTAGCCATTGCTCTTGCGAAACTAGGTTTAGAGATGAAATATAATAAAGTCCAGGGCTCTGTAACTCCCACTCTATTGGGTTATGGCCGCGGCGCACAGTGGTCCAAAATACCCAAAACCATGCGCAAAACCCAAAAAATAAAATTGATAATACATCAATGTAATCAACTTAATATTGTTCACCGATAAATAAAGAATTGATTTCATGCGATAAAACCCCTATTGTCTCATACCTGCGTCCAAGTATTCATTTGAAAGTTTCATGTCAGTTGGCGTGTTTCTTTTGCTGTGTTAAGTTTAAATGATTGTCTCCTTGGAACATAGCTATATACACGGTGTATGGGAGTCTAGGAAATATTATATATTTTTATTTAGTTATTTAGAAGTTAAACAACGTGATGGATACCCCTAATGATGGTAAGTAAGACGTTTTCTTTTTTTTTAAGCAACGCATATTTAGTTATTAATATAAAAGGCCAAAAAGTCAATCACGTAATTTAGGCAGACTTTTAAAACGACTTCCACATACTTCCGCCATAAAACTAGTATATTTTTGTACCTTAAGATATCCTTGATAAACGGTAAAAAAATCAGCTGCGACCACCTGCGACCGCAGCGATGGCATCAGTTTTAATATTACAATGTCCATATTTGAATTAACTGATAAAAGCCTACTAGCCCTGTAAAATTAAACCAATCGAAGAAAAAAATGCCGAATGGCTGAAAATTGGCACAGATGTTCGATAGACCCAACTGGACGTCATACTAAAATCCCGAAGGTTGGGGAGGAATGAAGGGTGTTCCAGAAATAGAGTTCTTGTGTTTAAATCTTGACATTTTATTAATGAAATCCATAATCACGTAATTTGTGCAGACTTTTAAAACGACTTCCACATACTTCCGCCATAAAACTAGTATATTTTTGTACTTTAAGATATCCTTAATAAACGGTAAAAAAATCAGCTGCGACCACCTGCGACCGCAGCGATGGCATCAGTTTTAATATTACAATGTCCATATTTGAATTAACTGATAAAAGCCTACTAGCCCTGTAAAATTAGACCAATCGAAGAAAAAATGCCGAATAGCTGAAAATTGGCACTGATGTTCGATAGACCCACCTGGACGTCATACTAAAAATCCCAAGTTTGGGGAGGAATACAGGGTGTTCCAGAAATAAAGCTCTTGCGTTTAAATCTTTACATTTTCTTAATAAAATCCATAACTAGATCACGTAATTTATGCAGACTTTTAAAACGACTTCCACACACTTCCGCCATAAAACTAGTATATTTTTGTACCTTAAGATATCCTTAATAAACGGTAAAAAATCAGCTGCGACCACCTGCGACCGCAGCGGTGGCATCAGTTTTAATATTACAATGTGCATTATTAAATTAACTGATATAAGCCATTTAATCATGAGTTATTCAGTAGAACCTTGATAAGAGGACTCTCAAGGGTTTTATAAAAACAGTTTTGTTATCGAGGGGCTTTTATTATTGAGGTTCGTTTTATAAAGACGTGAAATGTAATAACAATTTCAAGGGATCTTGAAAGGTGCACACATTATATTAACGTTTTTGTGTCATCGAGTGTCTTATTATCGAGGTTCTACTGTATAACAATACCCCAGTTGCAGCAGATCTGCATACTCAGCGAATTTCAAATGCGTATAAACATATCTCAATCCAATATAGCGAGCATTTACTAGCGATATATGACATGTTTTTGTAATCCCCATAAGAATAACATGGGGAATGAGTATGCAGGTTTGCTGCAACAGGTTTGTTAAAATTGGGTGATTTTAATTCATTATTTAGTAGATCTGAACTAGAAGAAGCCAACTTCGATACCAAGTTTTATCGAAATGTGTTGAAAAATAAAGAGGATATAGATTTATATTTAATTTCTCTTAAGGATAATATGGGGAATGAGTATGCAGGTTTGCTGCCACAAAAATCTAAACATTGGGGATTTTAGACTAATGTACATTAGATCTCATCCAGATGAAGCTTTATCCAAGTTTTATTACGCTATGTTGGGAAATAAGCAAGATATAGAATTTTACTTATTTACCATAAGATTAACATGGGGACAATGTACTGTGTTTACCGCTTTCAATATCTCGATAACCTATGGACAGAGAGCAATGATAAAAAATACAGAATTGTTGTTTTTCGAGCTAAATTCAATGGTGCTAACAAAAATGTTTTTGTTTTTCTATTCAAAAAACTCGAAGCCCCATTTTTGGGATTTTCCCCCTTTTCCCCCCTTTCGGTAGTCCGATTTGGCTGGAAATTCAAATAAATGGCGTTTTTTTTTCTTCTGGGGGCCTCAAAAAGAAAAGTTATCATGGTTTTGGGCTTAGTTCTTACGATGACACCTACGGAAAAGCTTCTTCCCTGTAGGGTAAATTCGCTAATAAATGTCATAAAATTAAGTACTACAAAATACAATAATAAGTAAGTTATAGTGTAAATTATCATTTCACTGTGCCTTTGTAACCTATAACCACCTATAATACACGGGAAAATAATTTAGCATTTAAAGTTTCCTGATAAATAATTTTGCGCGTGTTTTTAGTTTGTCTGGACCACTGTGCGGCGGTCGTTCGAGCCGGATTTGAAATTCAGATTTTACCGTGGAAAGATGTTGGAAAAATTAAAGACCTCCCGCATTAAGAAAGGGCGGTCGCCGAGACATCTGGGTTGGCGTGGTGAATAATCTTCGCCACTCCGGGTGTTGCTCAACGAACTGGAGAGAATGTAGGACCACAGACCAAGAATTCTATCTGTGGCTACAGATAGATTCCTTTGTCTGTGGTAGGACGATCGCACGGCAACGGTTTTTGTTTTGTAATAATAGTAAATATAATATAACAGTTACGGTTCGTCCATTTTTATCTTGAACTATGGCCTACTCCGTTGCCGGAGCCAACAAACATTGTTTATTCTCAATTATCAAGGACATCAAATGATGTAAAAATTAATTTCAATAAACATCAACTGTGATTGTTTTCAAATGACAATAAAGATATAAATAGGCAGCTTTTTGAAAATGTTATAATCTCAGGCTTCTTCGAATTCAGAGATCAGCTGTGATGTTCTGTTCAATTTCACCCCACTCCAACTGCTTCAGGTGTAAACGATTCTCATAGCTCAAGATAAAACGAACGAACATAGATAGATTCGGTGTTTTTCAAACTTATGCAAATCCTCTGGGTTACTCGGTCAATTAACCATTTCAATTTAATTCTGATCAATAGTCAAGAATTCTTAATAGTTGCACTGAACGTAATTTGAAAGTGTCTTTATTTCTTGAACAGTATTTTTTTCTTTTCAATCCCATGCATATCCTCTTGGTTATTCAATTAATTTCTTATTTCTAATTATATAAAATCTCATAAACAGTTAATAATTCTTAATAGTTGCACTCAAGTTAATTTGAAAGCGTCTTTATTTATTGGGCTTTTTTCTTTATTTCTTTATTATTCATGCAGATCCACTTGGTTGAGTTATTATTTCATTTTAACTATCATCAATAGTCAATAATTCTTAATAATTGCATTGAAGGTAATTTGAATGTGTCTTTATTTATTGGACATTATTTTAGTATGTGGAACTTCAAAACAATGTATAGGGTGTTTCTTAAATGCGTCAACAAACAATATAATGTTGCTCTATGGGTCGCAAAAAAGTTGAGATAAATATATCGCGCTGCATTTGACATCTGTCAGCCTGTTTGGAATTTTTAAATCGTTTGAAGAAGCTTATTATGTTTCTACTACACATACCATTCAATGTGCCATTTCAAAATGGCGGACATTTTTGATTAAAAGTCTTGATAACTAAATCACACTCCATATTGTTTTAAAACATCTTCAAGGGACAAAAATATGCAGAGTTTTAATTTGATTTAAAACAACCTTACAAAGTTACAAGACAAATTACGGAGAAAATGTTAAGTTGAACTACATGAAAATATGTCAAAATTACCTCAATTTTGCTGTTGTTACTCACTTATTTAATGACTGTAGGTTAATCAACTTTTACATTTTTTCAAAATAAATTGAATTTTGCGATTATTTTATACATTTGTTTGAGTTACTAGGCTATTATTTTTCACAGCCATCATTTTGAATTGTTACAAATTTGCTATTTTAAGAAATTGATACTCTGCGCAAAATTGAACAAATAGGTCCTATTTGTTTATCGAACACACCAAGATTGGGATTTTTGGTACCTCAATTAGTTTAAAAGTTATGTAAAATACCTTTTGGCGACAATAGGTAAGCAAAGTCAGATAGGACCTCTGTTCACAAAAACTTTTATGCTTATTCGGACCAAAAGGACCAAATTGTGAAGTTTGATCCGCTTTTAAGAGATACTCTATAAATGTGTAAGCAATAAGCGAGACATTTTCAAAGTAACATCAACCTGACATTAAAATAAAAGATTTATCGCAAAAATTCTAATGGCCAAGAATTTGGATGAGAATAATAAAAATCCCGTTAATTACAAAGGTTGCTATCGTTTTTTTCATAATTTCTTATTTCTTTTTTAACACATGACCTACACAGCAATATCTCATTATTTAAATTGAATAATTATACTATAAACATTAATAAATATATTGAAAATGAGAAAATCAATACCTCAGAGACAAATCCAATAATCAAATAAAGACAAGAGAATGGCGTGTGCAGCTGTGTTCTGCTCATGGAACTGCTGACCCTACTTGATGATTTCATAGCCAATCGCTTTTTACGGATGCAATAAACCAAGCAACTCACCGGTCACCACACACGCAGTAGGCCTAGACCCCTATAGACGAGAGGTAATTATTGCCGTAATACAGTCACTACCAATAACCGAAGGGTTATTTTTCGATAACCTGTTTTTTATTGCAACGGGTAATTGAAATAATTAGAAAAGGCTAGGAGTTTAAGAATCAGTTTATTGAATGGCTTTTTAGCAGTGTATGGTTTATTTCATTATTATATACCCTCTCATTTACTTGCACCACTGAACAAATAAATCGTTATTATTGCTTCTAAATTAACCTTGCGCACCCTCCCGAAAGAGTCAATAAAAACTATTTATTTGCGTGAATCCTTTTTATTTGATTAATTTAGCGAATAACAATAATGAAATAGCCTCATTAAATTTCTAAGACAGAGAGTTCTAGATCAAACCCATAAGATTAGAAAATGTACACTAGGAATTACTTTCTTGAAGATAAAAATGTATTCCTCTAAGAAAAACGCAAGGGGGTCAAAGATTTTTAAGGAGGTAATTTTATTTTTCATTCATGTACAATTTTATGGTCCTTTAAAACCCTTAAAAGCCTTTAAAAATCATCAGCCAACTGAAGCGTTAATCACCATCCACTGTGTCTGTAACAGCTGTTATCGGCAGCTGGAGTCAGGTGATTATGTCAGCGCCGGTCGTTATGTCCAGGAGATTCTGGCTGGTTATGTCAACGGGTTACGTCGCTTGTTTGGCCTGTCACAGATATCATTTACTACCTTTCTCAGACATTTTTTATTGGTTGACGAAATTAAATGATCTTATTGAAGTAAATTATATTTAAAAGGGCAAAGGTATTACTTGCATGATACTTTCAAACCTTACTGCAGAGATCGTGCGATTATAATGAACTACTAGTGTGATTATTATGATTATTATAATACCTGTTCTTCACACTCACACGGGTAGATAACATAACTAGAAAATAAACAACAGTTCCCAAAATCAGTTTGTGGTAATATCATATGGATTTGCCACTGGCCTGTACCTCATTCTATTTATTCTGTTTATTTAATATTTACATTTGTGTGTTTACTTTTTGATTTTAAAATTCTTCTCTTAGTTTTGAATACAATGTTGATCTACAAATAATTCACATCCTTTTATTTATATTAACTTAAATTTAATCGAAGTCCATGGGTATCGTACACGGGTTAAATAGGTCCACGGGTCGAAGCCTGAGGGAAGACACTTTTGGGAATTGAAGAGACCTATTAATTTGTTCCATCGGTTTAGTCTACCGTCGTGTAAAGTTCAGTCCAGTCGGTTCGGTAGTTTATGTCTTTATTTTGCACAAACATAGACGGAAAACACCCGTTCTTTATAATATTATAGATTCCAGCATTTAATCACTACTATAATTAAGTTGCCGCATTGTACTAACGTTTCAGACTGGTAATCAACTTTCAGCCTTTGAAATTATGTGCTCCATAACGGCATTTTAGATGCCAGTCATTAGTAATGCCCATACCGTTGCAATGGTTATACAGCTGCTAGAAATAAGGTCTGATGGATATACGCAGGGCCTGAGGACTTTGTGACTGTGTGGACCTCTATGCTGCCCGAGTTAGTCATATGTTGGCTTGTGGTATAGCCTACATTAGAGCACTCACTTGACAATGGACATAGGGTTGTAGTTGCTGGACAAATTATGGACAATAGGACTAGAAAACTTTACAGACGCCGGGCGCGCAGGACCAGTGGACTACAGACGCTGGACGCAGGACCAGTGGACTACAGACGCTGGACGCAGGACCAGTGGACTACAGACGCTGGACGCAGGACCAGTGGACTACAGACGCTGGACGCAGGACCAGTGGACTACAGACGCTGGACGCAGGACCAGTGGACTACAGACGCTGGACGCAGGACCAGTGGACCACAGACGCTGGACGCAGGACCAGTGGACTACAGACGCTGGACGCAGGACCAGTGGACTACAGACGCTGGACGCAGGACCAGTGGACTACAGACGCTGGACGCAGGACCAGTGGACTACAGACGCTGGACGCAGGACCAGTGGACTACAGACGCTGGACGCAGGACCAGTGGACTACAGACGCTGGACGCAGGACCAGTGGACCACAGACGCTGGACGCAGGACCAGTGGACTACAGACGCTGGACGCAGGACCAGTGGACTACAGACGCTGGACGCAGGACCAGTGGACTACAGACTCAGGAACAGAGGACTATAGATGCTGGACGCGGACCAGTGGCCTACAGACGCTGGACGCTGGACCAGTGGACTGTGGACCACTATGCTAATGCCCCCCTGAGGCGAGAGCTGGCGCCCGGCGCATGCGCTATGCAAATCACTTGCGAAACCGGTGACCAATAGCGAGGTGTGATCGCTATTAGCTGGGAAACATTATTAATTTGCCCACGAGTGACATAAATAGCCCGCGAGTGAGTTGTAACCGGCGATCGAATTGGGGGCTCCGGCTGGGGACATCTGTACATGTCAAAACGCGGATCCGCGAAGAGCCAATTAAATTTATAATATGGCCGCAATAAACACCCTTCCACCTAGCTCTCGGCTTGATTTATTGTTCCGTGTTTATGCGTCCTTCTGGGGCGGTTAATCACACCGTGTCTCATCATTACGGGGCAAAAACTTGGCATATGCATAGTAAACGAAGACATTAAAGAATTATCGTAGAATAAATCGAGCAGGTAAAACCGTAATGGTCTTTGCGTCGCCAACAGATAAAGATACTTTACTTCTAGACGCCTCTCTAATTAAGATTGTATATTTAATGGGTACTTCGCTCCATTTATAATTTAATGGGTGCATTTATGGCAGGGAATCAAACAACTTAATCACGAACTAGCTGGTATATAGTACAGTGCGCCTAATCGGGCTTCATTATCGGTTCTTATTGCTTTGGTTCATAAAAACTACGGGATTTATTAGTTAAAATGTTTGCATGAATTACATCTTAATCATGGTCATTTTCAAATTATATAATTACTATACGTAACTTTTTACCTGAACTTCTTTTTCAAGATAGAAAAAATTATGCGTTTTTAAAATAAGGATGTGAGATTTATCTGGAGACCTGAGTGCACGCTGGGACGGAGAGAATGGGGGAGAGGGAAAGTGTGGGTGGGGGACTCCAATACCGGCTGACAACTGTTATTTCAGTTTAATTGCATACGGCCAATCTGGATATCACATGTTTACACCAAAATATAAAGATTGTATCGAAATTTAGGAAATAATTGCGTGTTATTAAGAGAAAGCGCAGTTTTATGAAATTTAATGTTTCGGATTAGTGGTCCTCGCGCACGAAGAAAGGCTCAGGCATATAATGATATAGGTAAAAATGGAATGGAATACTTGAGACTGAAGGACTTAGTGACTTGGACTTATCATTACAATCTGGCAATCCAGCATATTTTTTTTCAAACAAACAGAAAACCAAAATGTATTTACTCTCCCTCAGTTATATTGTAAAAATTTTATTTTCTTCCATACTGAATGTGAATATATTATTCTAAAGAGCATTATTTTCCAGGACCAGCTCATTAAAATCTTTTGATTGGAGTCACCAGTCATTTGTATCACCGTTTTAAAAGTAAAATTGAAAGACTGCAGTGATCTTATATATATCACGCGACCGTGGACCGCCAGGCGTTTTGGGCTGGTATTGTTGTTGTTATATTAATGAGATATTTCATTTCATTAGCATGTTTAAAAATTCAATTCAATATTTAAGAGAAAGAACATTTCCAATTTTTGTAACATTAAAATCCCTATAATTTCCTCTGCCAGGTCTTTCCAAAATCCTGAGTGGATGATGTGGATATTACTAAAAATACTATAGAAGTACTTATGTGCTAAAACAATATTCAAAGCAATATTCTGACTAAGTAATATGTTCTTATAGCCCGTAACTTTAGAAACCTTAATCTAGGCTTCAAATATTAAGATCTCTTCGATTGGTCATGACGAACACTGGAACTAATGCTGGAACTCACTTATATGAAAGTAAATTACAAAGTTCAGCCATAAAACAGGATTTTCCATCAGGATGATATCATCACCATAATGTACACATTAATTGAGTTAAGAGTAAAAGGAAAAAAAATTCTTTATTTATTTGTTTTGTGAAAAATATCATGTAATTTAAATCTAGTGTTTTTTCTTCTTATTGGGATTTGTAATGAAGAAACGTTGTAGAGAAAGTATACGGCAACGACCCATTTGACCTGCCTTATGAACACATCAACTACCACGGACTGCAACATTAGCATCGAGACCTGCCCCGCCATGTTGGGCAGCATGTTGGCGAGTTACGGCTGGGAGGCCATTGGGTCGGTGCCACTCGTTAACCAGCCTTACATACTGCGACCCACTGTCCATGTACAGCCCGACAAAACAGGTACGATCGTGTGAAAAACTGTTCAGTAATTGGTAATATCGCATGGGTGGATCATAAGCGTGGGGAGATTTAAATTAAGTTACGTACAGGCGTAAGTGAACGTTAATACATATAATTTGTATTCCTAAAAGAATTTATTAATTGCAGGTAAATTTATAGATTTCTTATGTTTTTACCATGTTTTCCTTATGTAAATTGTTATGCAAAGGTTATGATAATTTATCCACTGCATATTATATGCAATTATTTTCTTCTATTAATCAACAATTGTTTCACCACTCTATACGACGAAATCACCTGCTTTATATTCGTCATTAGAAGGCCAAGAACAGCTCTTTTCTATCAGCGGGCCAAAAATTTCCGAAAGTCAACTGATCGTTCATTTGCTTGAAAAATGTGTGAAAATCACATAACTATGCGGCATTCAGTAGGTTCATGGTAGGTTCCGACGACAGGCTGGTGACGTTGAAATGATTTTAATTGCTACCAATGCTTAGCAACCTCGAAAAAGAAGTTCTATTATCGCTCATAACAATCTCATTGACTCGAAGTGTGTCAATAAACATTTAGATTATAAATTTTAAATAGGGTTTATTTCTCTGCGTATTGTGGTCAAAAATAGTCTTCTCACCTCGGCCGAAAGGGTTTAGCAGCTCTTGATCGTTTCAAATTCTCGACTTCGCTTCGTCTGGAATTTGAAACATGATCTTGAGCCCGCAAAACCTCATTTTCGGCCCTAGGTGCAAAATATACTATAACATCGTAATGATTGTTCGTAATTGACGACATAAAATATGTAGCCTATTTACAACCTATGTGGCTCAGCATTTTCAGACCTATAAAATTAATTATAATTCTACGTCCCCGCCCAAACATTGACTACTACTGTACATACTTGTTGAAAAATAAAGTATGAAAGCCTAGTCTAACCCTAAAACTAAGTTCTAATTGTTTGTGACTAGGGACGTTTATAAATGTAGTCTAACAACGGTAAAACTAAGACGCTTAAGTTCCGTTTGTAACTGTATTGGGGCGTTCATGGAGTAGTCAGGACGATATAGCTAAAACGCTTAAGTTCTCATTGTTTGGTTAGTATTTTGTTATCTGTAGTACGGTCAGTAACCCATTCCAAAGATGATTTACTGTTTAGGCCGTAATTGTTACACGCCTAATGGTGAAAATAGAGATAACCTTTGGTAACACTAGTATTAGAAGTAAATTAATTTGATGGAACGTCTATTGAACGCATGTTCCTTACGTAATCATCGATTAAACACCACATTTAAGAAAGAGGGGAAGATAAATCATATATAATGGAACTTCCTTCTGTGCAATGATTTATAGGGATAACTACCTTTGAAGCAAGAGAGCGTTTAAATAACCACTTACATTGACTACGTTTTTACTGAAGAAAAGAAGAAATATACAACTAATCTCGATAATTTCTGCTGAATTTTCCAATTCGGTCTTTCGAAACAAATTCTTCCTCGTTTTATAAATCGAAATCAGATAACGAATCACGAGACACGAGTTTCATAACAAACTATTTTTACAGGATTTTCCGAGACGATATAATAATCAGTTTACGGTAAGAGTACTCTTACACTCAATCAACAACAATTTTTATTTAAAGAACAAAGCACGTCAATTTGTAATACCTTAGAGTTTAAAGTTATAAACTGGCTGAAAACAAAATAGGAAACATTAGGGGAATGGTAGCAGTGAAATGGTTTTCTCTATATTTTAGATGTCAACGACTATTTTCTACTCAAACACCACTTAGAATTTTTCAAATTTTGAGTAATGAGAGCAATGTGGCATTATTTATTGCAAATACAATGTAAAAAATACTGCATCCGAGCGTGGAAAAGGACCATTAAGGCTCGCCGTTACCGGTGGGTGTTTACGTATGTGTGGATGCAATCTTGTAATTGAAGAGGAGAGTGGACAATGCCGCCATTGTTGTGAGGTGAGGAGTGAGGAGGATGGATTTATGTGTGACCGATCACGGGCGGCTGTTGCGAGATCGCGGGGATAACGTGCGACCTCCGCGGGAAGTGCCTACATGCACGTCCAGCATGGTGCAACTCTGATGACAGGGCCCGGGCCTAGCCCTTTTTTTAAATTACTTTTCAATTTGTTGCAGAATATTTTATTGCAGATCATGATCAACAATTCAAATATACAGGGTGTCCCGTAACTATCTGGACAAGTGTATAGCGTTATAGCTTTGGTCAAGACAAACACATTTCACCATAGGAACATGGGTCCTCCATAGTTAAGAGGCACCCTGTATAAATTTTTATAAAGTTTAGTAAAATAACATTAATTCTAGATTTGAGGTTAGTTACGATTTAATTAGGTGCATACGTGCCAGTTACTGTTGTTTGCATAATAGTATACGATAGCGTGCTCGAGCCCCACTCAATAACAGCAAGTAACACGGGTCCCTATATTGAATTTTAGCCAGGGAAATAAATCTCAAAATGGAAATGTACTTTCAGTAGAATAATTTATGTTTGCAATAATTCTGCCTATAAAGTTTGGTTTTTATCTTTAACAAATAGCCTTAATTATTCATCATTATCAATTATCAGTTCAAATCAAATTGTCAAGGGTTGAAAATTAACATGTAATTTTTGAATCATACCATAGCACATTAACATAGGGGGGCCCGAGGCTGATCCTGGTTACAGGGCCCCCAATCAAATGTGGGGGCCATAACTTCCGGACAGTTGGTCGAACTGCTGGTTGCTCGACAAAATGTCTGATCGAGCAAGCTTCCCAACCGCTCACCAACTCGTCGGTGCCGTAGGTTGCTTGTTCCCAACCGCTCACAACTCGTCGGTGCCGTAGGTTGCTTGTTCCCAACCGCTCACAACTCGTCGGTGCCGTAGGTTGCTTGTTCCCAACCGCTCACAACTCGTCAGTGCCGTAGGTTGCTTGTTCCCAACCGCTCACAACTCGTCAGTGCCGTAGGTTGCTTGTTCCCAACCGCTCACAACTCGTCAGTGCCGTAGGTTGCTTGTTCCCAACCGCTCACAACTCGTCAGTGCCGTAGGTTGCTTGTTCCCAACCGCTCACAACTCGTCAGTGCCGTAGGTTGCTTGTTCCCAACCGCTCACAACTCGTCAGTGCCGTAGGTTGCTTGTTCCCAACCGCTCACAACTCCTCAGTGCCGTAGGTTGCTTGTTCCCAACCGTTCACCAACTCGTTGGTGCCGTTGGTTGCTTGTTCCCAACTGCTCACCAACTCGTCAGTGCCGTAGGTTGCTTGTTCCCAACCGTTCACCAACTCGTCGGTGCCGTTGGTTGCTTGTTCCCAACTGCTCACCAACTCGTCAGTGCCGTAGGTTGCTTGTTCCCAACCGTTCACCAACTCGTCGGTGCCGTTGGTTGCTTGTTCCCAACCGCTCACCAACTCGTCAGTGCCGTAGGTTGCTTGTTCCCAACCGCTCACCAACTCGTCGGTGCCGTTGGTTGCTTGTTCCCAACCGCTCACAACTCGTCGGTGCCGTAGGTTGCTTGTTCCCAACCGCTCACCAACTCGTCGGTGCCGTAGGTTGCTTGTTCCCAACCGCTCACCAACTCGTCGGTGCTGTTGGTTGCTTGTTCCCAACCGCTCACAACTCGTCGGTGCCGTAGGTTGCTTGTTCCCAACCGCTCACCTACTCGTCAGTGCCGTAGGTTGCTTGTTCCCAACCGTTCACCAACTCGTCGGTGCCGTAGGTTGCTTGTTCCCAACCGCTCACCTACTCGTCAGTGCCGTAGGTTGCTTGTTCCCAACCGCTCACAACTCGTCGGTGCCGTAGGTTGCTTGTTCCCAACCGCTCACCAACTCGTCGGTGCCGTAGGTTGCTTGTTCCCAACCGCTCACAACTCGTCGGTGCCGTAGGTTGCTTGTTCCCAACCGCTCACCTACTCGTCAGTGCCGTAGGTTGCTTGTTCCCAACCGCTCACAACTCGTCGGTGCCGTAGGTTGCTTGTTCCCAACCGCTCACAACTCGTCGGTGCCGTAGGTTGCTTGTTCCCAACCGCTCACAACTCGTCGGTGCCGTAGGTTGCTTGTTCCCAACCGCTCACCAACTCGTCGGTGCCGTAGGTTGCTTGTTCCCAACCGCTCACCAACTCGTCGGTGCCGTAGGTTGCTTGTTCCCAACCGCTCACAACTCGTCGGTGCCGTAGGTTGCTTGTTCCCAACCGCTCACAACTCGTCGGTGCCGTAGGTTGCTTGTTCCCAACCGCTCACAACTCGTCGGTGCCGTAGGTTGCTTGTTCCCAACCGCTCACCAACTCGTCGGTGCCGTAGGTTGCTTGTTCCCAACCGCTCACAACTCGTCGGTGCCGTAGGTTGCTTGTTCCCAACCGCTCACAACTCGTCGGTGCCGTAGGTTGCTTGTTCCCAACCGCTCACAACTCGTCGGTGCCGTAGGTTGCTTGTTCCCAACCGCTCACCAACTCGTCGGTGCCGTAGGTTGCTTGTTCCCAACCGCTCACAACTCGTCGGTGCCGTAGGTTGCTTGTTCCCAACCGCTCACAACTCGTCGGTGCCGTAGGTTGCTTGTTCCCAACCGCTCACAACTCGTCGGTGCCGTAGGTTGCTTGTTCCCAACCGCTCACCAACTCGTCGGTGCCGTAGGTTGCTTGTTCCCAACCGCTCACAACTCGTCGGTGCCGTAGGTTGCTTGTTCCCAACCGCTCACCTACTCGTCAGTGCCGTTGGTTGCTTGTATATTGTGTTGGACCTACGATTGGTCGAGCCGCTCTATCTCGGCGTGCTCGCCAAAATGCTTGGCAAACTGTTGGAGAGAGAGCATAGGAGAACTACACGGGGTTGAAGTAAGTGGCCATCTCGCACAAGTAAAAAAATCATTGCAAAATAAACTGTGTTTGAAAATTAATTGTGCTCGTTATAATAGCTCAATCCTTAATTTAATGCACAATTGGAAGCAAGGACCGAGGAAATATGGTATTGATGTATGGTATTGGAAATTTGACATTTGGTAGTGTTGTATGATATGTAATATACATTATTATGTCCGAGAAGAATAAATATAGATTAAACTGAATATTATACTAATTCCTACCCTGCATCTATCTAAAAACTGGAGAAACTCAAACATATTACCTCATTTTGATATTATTTTTATATAGCTGCTTGAAGTTATATAAAACATGATACATATAATGTATCATGTGCATTATGAAATACGTGGTGTATCATATTTTACAAAGCACTTAATCGTTAGATGTCCATGTTTCTTACTGTCAAGTCATGTTATTTGTTACTAGTGAAATTCGAGTCTACATTAAAGCGCGGTTTTACTATTGAGTTTTATGACCTAGTGAAATGTGTTTAATTTACAAGCTTTACCTATTACCCGTTACGTTTCGTAATTTACGAAACATACACTATTTCAATGACTAAACAGAACCCGACATCCACTTATGGCCGACTACATTACCAAAACACTAAGGATATTTCAGGTTTGCGCAAGAGGACGGCAAGTAGGTTGGCTCCGAAGGCCGCGTAGGTGCCAGAACCTTATCATTACCACGGCGATAACTGTAATACACCGGCCAACAATGATGAAGAATTCCCGCCAAAAGCTGCATAGGCCACTTTCACTGTTGCAGTAACGATCAGCTGTTTGTGTATTACAGCTGGTTACCGTGCCTAATGATAATCATCAGCTGATAATGGAGGTGACAGCCTCGGTGCCGGGCTGGTTATTGATTCTTACTGCCAGTTGACAGCTTGTTTTTGACCACCTCATTTCTTTTTTTGTCGCAAAACAATCTTTAAAGATATATTTAAGTTAATTTTGAAAACGATTAGGGTTAAGAAAGGTTTTCTCAATTTCATTCAGTAATTTACTGATCTACCTCACAATGAGCAACATGAGCAACTGCGAAAAATATTGTAGACTCTGTGACAATTTAATGTTTAGGTCTATAAGTTTTGTATACAAAATATTTGTTATAATTACTACGATGAAAAAGATAACCAAATAAATTATATTTTCATTTATATTGTTGCCTTTAAAATCACGCCTAAGTAAAGAAATAGATGTGTAGGCCCTACTATTTTTTTCTCTTGAAAAATACACTTAATATAAATTTACTGATGTTTTTAAAAGTTTTCTTTCAAAATATAGATATAAGCTTCGTTTTTTTATTACAAAAAGATCATGACTGTATGGAGAATGGAGAAAATAATTCAAGAGTACAGTAATTACCAAAAATTCTCAGACCTGAATAATAACCGTAATTGGATATGAATACACTTAAATAAAATTTTATATAAATGTTCTGTACTGGTGGATTGTGGATCAGCTTTGTTTGCTAGTAAGATAAAAAATGCTTACTGTAGTTGTGCATTGATTAAATTAAAAAAGCAAAACAAAATATGTTTCCGCCCGGGATCGAACCGGGGACCTTGCGCGTGTGAGGCGCACGTGATAACCACTACACTACGGAAACGCTTGGGCGCCATGCGCTCAGTGAGCCTGCCGACACAACCCACCGCCACCCATCATCGCAAGCACCCGCATTGTTCGCATCATCACTATAAAAAAAGTTTGATTCTTTCGTCCAGAATTATCATGTGGATTGCAACGTGATGCAGTACTTGGAACATATTTCAGTAAAATTTGTTTTAATGAAATATGTGTAGGAAGAATTAGACTGTAATATTTTATGCAAGCTACAAATGAGGGCCTAAACCTATAATTATTTATATGATTAATAAATAAATTATAATGATAAATATATGAACCTATTAATAATAAGATTGCAAATCTCTACATAATAATACCGTGCTGTATGAAACCATTCTCAACGATGCTTTTGTGGTTTTGTGAGTTTTTCTTAAAATTATTCTATTCAAATAAATATACATGAACATCAAAAATTGTCCTCTCCAGGCATATGAAATCATTACTTGTAATTCTTGAGCGATTACTTATCTAGGATTGAGATGATTTTTTATCACATAAAACTGAATTCACTTAAACAACATTTAAGGAAATTCATCTTAAGGGTGGTTGCATTACGAAATAACGGTGAAACAATTACTTAGAAGCCAAGCTTTAGAAGTGCTAATTTGGGAACCAGAGATTATAATATCAGTTGTACAGGTTCAACTGTTGTAAATGCAAAGTACCCAAACAAAGGCTATTACAATATATGGATGTAGGTTGGTGGAACACTTCACTCGTGTTGTTTGAATACAATGACGACATTCCCTTCGAGACTGACAAGCTTGGCAGGTGTTCCAATCCCCGAAAACGCCCAGTAGTAAGCTGACTAAGTGAATAATCAATTGTATATCAAATGACAGCCATCAGAGCTTCGTTATTGTTTAAGAATGATAGAATCTGCATTGAAAAAAGTACCCACTCCATCAAGTTAATTCGTCCAAGGGGATTTCATGGTCTTAAATAAATGTGTAAAATAAGTGTATGAATTTGGTTCTTTATATATAAAACTAGATAATATTTCCCCTGGCCTCGCCCACGTTTAAAATAATTTGAAACAGTTGGTATTGCTCCTGCATTGTTTTTTGTATCTGTTAATTGGAATTGAGTTTATTCGTTTACATTTGTCTGCATGGATGGATATGTTGTTACAGCTGATATTATTACAAACATTTCACAAACATCGTTTATTTACATCGATGATGATAAATTCAAAAAACTTTCACAGTAGGATGGCTGTTAAAATGTTTTACAGACTCGATGTTGACCAGTATGATTGCAGCCTTCTACAGGACTCGTGCGATCTTAATTTTAATAACGAGGTTAATTTACCTTTGTTAATTTTATAAGAAAGGTCAACTTTCTCTTTTCGTAAAATGTTATTGAACAATATACAGTAATCATCTTCCATTGTAATACCAGACGCAAAAATGGAAGTCGAATAAAATACTCGATCTGTATCTACATCAGAGGTAGATGTAAAGTTTGTTGGCCGTATTAAAATCCCATACTTAACATTGACATACGTGGTTGATTAGTTTAAATCCTGTAACAATTCATGAAAATTAAATTTATATTCAAATAATTATTAGTATTTATCACTACTTTCGCGAATTTCACTTATAAAGAAGAAGCTATTACAGTAGGTCTCATGATATAGAGCTAAGCCCCAGATAATGATAACTAGCAGCCGGAAAAAAATCCGATCTTAATGAAATTTGGTACACACAAGTAAAGTGGTAATATCTTGAACGAGTTCTAGAACAGCCCGATCAGGCTAGCGCAATGAATAAATAATAGTTTTATGTATTCATTGGCTGGCGTAAGGAGGGGTGAATGGGGGTAAATTCCCCCAAAAAGAGGGGTTGTTTTTGGGTTTTTACGTAGGAAATAGAAACAACCAAATTTTCATTCACACCATTATAATCAGCACAACATTTTTTAGGTATTTGATATTTGCTCTACGCCACTGGTTATCGAGGTATTGAAAGCGTACAGTAATATAAAGCAGTACATTGTCCCTGTGTTAATCCTTATTTGAAATTAATTAAACTCCATATCTCGTATATTTTTTAATACATCTTAGTAAAACTTAGTTATTCATAGCTTCATTTGGGTGAAATCTATCTTTTACAACCCTAAAATCCCCGATTTTTATATTTCAGTGGCAGCAAACCTGCATACTCATTCCCTGTATTATCCTCATGGGAAATAAAAATACCCCCGTCGCAGCAGACCTGCGTACTCAGCGAATTTCCATAAGACCTATTTTATATATGTGAGCATTCAACTCATTTGAAGGATAGTATCATTTGAATACGTTAAGTAAATAATATACTAAAAATGCATATGTAATCATTCATGAGCTTTAAACATGAGGAAAATTAACAAAGAGACCATATTGGTTTTCATTAGTAATACATACACTTTTGTATTTTATATAATTCTTAGTCTTTAAATTTTTAATAACTGTAATCTTGTTATAGAATATAATATAAATGTCAACAAACATATAACCAATGAACTCAAAACAAACAAATAATTTAATCTCATGAAAAAATTAAATTCAATCATATGGTCAGTTTTATAGTAATTAAAACATCCCTGTTGCAACAGACCTACATCTCCAGCCAATTTCAATAAAACATATTATCAATACTCATAATTGTAAACATACCATATATAATGCTACATTTTCAGGCAGTTTAGACCGAGACATCCACCCCTCCAAATGCTCTTACTTTCTTTATTAAATTTAAAAATAATTTGAATTTTTTGATATGGTATATAATTTCTGCAAAATCTTGATCAATGAACTCTAACTATTCAAAATAAACACAAATAAAATGTTCAACACCTGCAAATTTAATCATATGTTCAGAATAGTATTTTTAAAAAACATCTCAAATCAGGGTGACTATACCATGGCCAAAGTTTATCTTTGGCCCTGGACTATACTTACTTTTTGGAGGGAAAAATTAAAAACAATATTGGACAACGTACTGTGTTTAGCACATCCAATACTATCCAATATCTAAGCAACGGATTGACGTAGAATAATAATTCAAAATGCTAAATTGTTTGTTTTTTTTAAGCTGAATTCAATTTTGACAATTAAGTTTAAAAATAATTAGTAAAAAGGTGTTAAATTTTGAAAATAAATTTTATTTTGTGAAAAAACCTTCTTAGAGTAAATCAATCTTGCTGGTTTTCGAACTCGAAGTCATGAATGACGCTTTAAACGTTTGTTCCAAATTTCATCAAGATCGGACCTTTTTTACAAAAGTTATCGCGCCTACGGACAGGTATATATATATATATATATATATATATATATATATATATATATATATATATATATATACATATATATGAAAATGAACGAACGGTGTTTTTGGGGTCTAGGGACCTCAAAATGAAAAAATAACATGGTCCTGGGTTTAAGTCTCACCGTGCCGCCTACGGTAATAGCTACTTCCCTATAGGGGAAATTCGCTAAAACTTATATCTTCCTTAATTTTTAACACATCTTAATTAAATTTCGTATATGTTATCTTCTACTTAAGATCTACTTAACATTATGTTAAAACCACACAAGTTTTACATTCATGTTGCACAAACCTGCATACTCATTCCCCATATTATTCTTATGGAGATTACAAAAATATGTCATATGTTCGATTGGGATTTTTTTACACATTTGAAATTCACTGATGATGCAGGTCTGCTCCAACGGCGATATTAATAAACAACTATTTATTAATATCCCCAAATATCCCCAATATCGGCCAAAATAATACGCTCCATCAAAATCACATGCGACATTTTGCTCTGGCATATATTAAACACTGCCGAGGTCATTTTTTCACTTTCACATTAGTTGCAACATCTTTTGGAGTTCTCTGAAGCCCACCGAGTGCAAGGGGCCGCTGAAGCATGCCTGTTTCGTAACAGCCTGTAGAGCCTCCCAGCTCCTAGCCCACTCGGCGCGGCAGATTGTGATTCAGCCAGCCGATTGCCTGTGATTTGCGATCTACTTAGCTGAAAGGCTACCATTAGACTTGACCCCGTCTGGTTTATTAGTCTTTAATCGTGACTCCACTTTTCATTAGAAAATGATGTCACATTATGTATTTAAGCTACATATTATAAGCGAGGCATGTTAATTATTATTTGCGACACTCCGAACACCTTTCCCCTTCAGTTAACACACCGTTGATAACGCTTTCGAACTATTTATGGATTTGATATTTATTTGGCATTGGTAATATTTATGAGAGTTGTTGGATAAATATTTTACATCATAAAATATGTTCAACACGACTTGTAATTTTCAGTTGAGATAGTGTACTGAGATCACAGTGTATAGTTGATACTAGGCTTGAAATACAACTTAATAAAATTAAAACTAATATTTGAACTAAGCTCATTTATTTTAGATAACCTAAAATATAGGCGGGTATTTGAAGAGTAATTTAATGTGACACAAAACTTTAGATTCCAATAACACACCAAAAATAATATAAAAAATTTTTTAACACAGTATATTTGTAACCTTAAGCTACAAACCATTCTATAACTTTAAGCTTGCTTTCCAGTTTATATTACTGTATTTTAATTTGGGACCTGTCAAACCTCTTGAGGTATCAGTTTAAACTACGATATTGGTTAAAAAGGTATATGGAGTATTATACCTAGAACCAAATCGAAATTTAACTGCTCTTTTTCAAGTTTTAAATTGAATTACCGCAAGGTTCAGATATTATAAAATCTCCAAATTATATCATAAATCATTTGACTTAACATCACTCTTACTTCTGACCTTAAAGAAACTGTTATTTGTATTATTTACACGGTACCTATATAATCTACCGGTATTTATTAAAAACTTGTAGTAACTGCTAGTGCTTTATGAAATCAACCTTTAGTTTATACTAGAATCTGCCCAAGTATTTAATACATTATGTCTGAGTATTTGTGGAAATTATAAAGCTATCGCAGGATTTAACGATTTAAAGAAATTCTGTCGAGCTGTATACATTGTGAGGCGACTTTATAGTAGTAGGCCTATTCGATTCCCTAAAGAATTGACCACTCCATTTTATAAACCATGCAAGATCCTAAATGGCCAGTTACATCTGCAAAACATCAACGGCCATATAATGAAAGTATCGGGCGTTATCGGGTCATTATGTTTAATGTTTTTCATTTAAGACACTGTATGGTTTTTGCAGTCTTTATATACATAAGTTGCAATAAACAGCAACTTTCCTTTTCTAGTTTTAACTTGATTTGTAATAAAATGAGTCTCATTGCATTGATTATAAAGATTTGCGTTCTTGGAAAGATTCCAATGAATAAATATGTCCGCAACTAACAGGTTAAGTAACTGGTCAAGTTCCTGATCATAAAGTTCATGATACGTTGAGTTGAATGTACAATAATGTGGCCTGAATAGGATTGTGGTTAGTAGTTGAAATTACCCAAGTAAACTGACTCTATCTCGTGTTGGATGTTGCTTAAACTAAATAACTTGCTTTTACCTTTTTGAAAATGCTCACCATAAAATAAGCATTACCACATTGAGCTCTAGGCGGGGGTCAGTCTCCGGCAGGACGTTGCTGGAGCCTAGGCTCAAATAGTTTCTCGTAAAAAATGCTAGAATATTTTTCGTTTGACCATCCTTACTAAAAGGGGGCGATCTTCAGGGGGGGAGGGGGTAGAGGGGAAAAAAGCTTGAACCTGGATATGGAAGGAGGGTGACAAGATAAAGAAAATTTGAAGGTTGGAGTATGAAGGCGAGGGAACGAAAGATAGAGATTATGATAGTTATGATAAGGATAAAAAAAAAAACAAGTAAGGCTTGCCCCAAAAAAAGGTAAGTTGTAAAGGATGACGGAATTAAAACCAAGTTATGTTGGAAGATAGCATGAAAATAGGTACTTAAGGAAAGGAAAAGACAGGGAAAAAATGTCCTTACTAAAAACCTACACCGACAGACGAAAGATTTCTGCGCGGATTAGATCAAGGCAAGTTATAGATTAGGCAAGTCACTTCACAGTGCAACTTCAAAAAGTGCAAATCCGGGTTTAAATTTGATCACAGTATGGAATATTTCTCTATTCAAAAAATATCTATCAATGTGAAAATTTTAGTCAGGTTTGCATTATTTTTGTTAGCAAAATTGCAAATAAATAATTAATTAATTAATAGGGTCGGTAGCTCTGTTTAAATTAGAGGTCCTAAGTCTCTATTAGTGCAATACACACTATTTATCATCTCATCATGTGATAGTACCTGTATGATGTTTAGAAATCTGTTACACCCATAATTTGTAAATGTAAGTGATATATAATTTTCAACTTGAAATTTGTTTCAAAACCGACGGTATCAGTAGTGGTGTTCGACGAGTAGAAGATACAGTATAGTATAGCGAGGCAGGCGGACAGCAAGGTCGTGCGATGACGAAACGTTACGATTTACATACTATTTAAATGGCGGTTATTAGGTAGCGAGCGTGGAGTCGGATGATCGATCTTCAGAGGCAAGTTGGGGGGGGGGGAGATCAGCAAACAAGTAGAGAACGAGGGGGGAACAAGATAGAGAGAGAGAGAGAAAGAGAGAGAGAGAGAGGGAGAGAGAGAGTGTGTGTGTGTGAGAGAGTGAGAGGACGGCGAAAATATGCAAAGCAGTGGGCAGCGGCACACGTGACACTTCCGACGCTGTTTGCAGCACTTCCGGTGAGCTCCGGGAGCTTCCGGCGGTACCGGTGGGTGCGGGACGACGTGAACCACCCGGGGACCGACGGCGACCGCTGGGGGATGAACGCTGAGCGGCCAGGGGCGGCAGAGGCCTCCACGCGGCCACATTCCAGCCGGTACCACACCGACCTTGGGATGTTCAGGTCGGCCTTTAAACTGCAGAGGCGTACCACAGGGATACAAATATTTAAACATTTAAATTTTTCAACAAAATCCTATTCCATTCATATAACTCTGCTTACAATTTTTTACATTAAATGGCTTTTTCTCATATGGACTTTTTTCTCCCCTTCTGTACAATTTAACTTCATATAGCCACAGCAGATCATCCAATGAAATATTAAAAATACATATTAAATATTAGTAATCTTAAGGTTGAATTAATTAGATTAAAAGTACAAAATCACTTTTGGATATTTTTGTCATGTTCAGAAAACGCGATAGAGCTCGAACATGTACTGGGTTTTGTCTGTAAGCCTGCTCGATTTTATAAAGAAAAATGCTGTACAGTATTTATATTTTTACTCCTCACAAACATCAGCCAATATTAAATGATTGAGTGGATTGAAAAATATTGGTTTTATGGGAGAATCAGGTAGCATACCTGTGAAAAAGCAGCCACAATTGTTTACTTTAAAAATACGAACGTATGATATTTGAAACATTTTCGCATTTTTATGAATTTGGGCAGGAATTTGTATTGATAGCTCTGCAGAAGGAAGTGCAAACTTCATAACACCAAATTAGAGTAACTTTTTCCCATGGTAAGACGACTTCAGAAAGATTACACTTGACTGACAAGGCTATCGTCATGTTTTTCGATATTATAACAGCATTTTCCTCAGCACGAAAACTACATTAATTTGAATGTAGTGATTAATGTTGTCGTCAATAATGTGATTATTCAAAATCATTACAAAACTGCTCTTCAAAGATCGGACAATTAGCTTTTCTTTGCCTGATCACGCACACAAGGTAAGTCTTTAACGCTCCATGTTTTTCAATTTTTGAGTTTAATATGTCACTGAGTACTTATAGAAATAAAATTAATACAGTGGAGACCTTATATAAATATTGTTACACGTGGTTGTGATGATAATATGCAATGTGGCCATGCAATAGAAGTTTGCTAAAAAGTACTTTCTGGAAGAATTTGATAAAAAAAATTCTGTCTTTACTTCCTCGACAATTATAAACACACTTATTAGGACAAAGCAAATAACAAGTGATAAAATATCAGGATTTAAGTAGTTTTTTAAAGTCCCTATCAAACTTTCACAATTTCCACACCTCCGCCAGTCACGAAATAGGATTTGAACCTACGCGTTATTGGATTTTGGGTTTGGGAGCGATTAGTCCGTGCGAGCTGGGGAGCTGGGCTGCGGTGACCGCTAGTGACCAAGGCCACGCCCGCGCCGCGTGGACCCCGCTCGACTGGCGCCTGCGCCCACTCGCTGATTAATTCTCGATTCCATCTCCAGATTTCTATTCTCAATTTTATTTGCGCAGTTGCTTCGTGACTTCTAAACTCCAGGGTCAGTTTTGTCGGTATCTTATAGGCAGGCGTTAGTGTACTCACAGAGAAGAATCAAACATAGGTCGCTTTTAAATGGGTCTCCCGTTACGCCAAGTACAAGTTACAGTTAAATCCAGTTACAGTTATAGTTAATTTACTAGTTACTAGTTACATCCAGTTACTAGTTTCGGTTAAGTTAAATTAGGAGAGGACAGCGACGGTGCTGCTCTCTCGCGGCGTTGATGGTGAACTATGTCCTCGACGCCGCTGGCAAGCGCTCGACACCCGCTGAGCTCAACATTAGAAGATACCTCTGTTTGATTCTTCTCTGTGGTGTACCTGGACATTTTATAAGGTGGTCCTTGTGTAAGTCCTTCGCATTGAACATAGCATGTAACGCTTTTCGAAAAGTTTATAAGTTCATGAAGAGGAAAGAGGATCGCGTAAAACAAAATTGCATATGCATAAACAAAGCAAAAACATTTGCAGATAAAATAGTGGCAAATGTTTTAGGTTTAGATATCACATCTGAAGTCAACAAATTAATTTTTATGTCTTGCATTCTTTGGACCACTCAACGCTCAGATGTCGCCAAAAGCAAGCTGTTCTAGCTATAACATATAAAAACTTATGATTAGCCTACCCATTTGTTTATTGGTTTAGCTGCCACTTCTTGAAAGTTGACGTAAAAGATTTATGAATTTATCACAATACCATAATGCATTCTTGCATGCTTGAAATTAGTTGGTAATGCAAGAGAGCGTGATCCTATCAGCATGCTCACGACAGTTTTTAAAGTACAGCACATGCACATTGCTGTTTGCTATTGAGTTTGTAAAACCCCAGGCCAACTTAGGCACACTCTTAATTTTAGATATCCTTGAGCAGTCCGCCCCCAGCCTACCCATCCACGCTGATTGACAGGTAGTGAGCGATGTGGCCAGCTGACTCTCATGTGGCGCATGATGCTGGGACTCGCACACGCACTTGCACACGCACACACGCACACACGCGCACACACGCACACACGCACACACGCACACACGCACACACGTTACGCCAAGGTCGACAGCCTACCCACCACAACGTCTAATTTATTAGTCGCCCCTCGACATCACCAGTTTGTAGATTACCTCTGGATCACAAATGCCTTTTTTTATCTCTATTTTTCTGCCTGTTATATTTATAGACATCATAATAAAATGGAGAGGTCCTCGTTAGACCTTTTCCAAATTCAGAACTTTACGGACTTTTTACTTTAACTTCTTTTACGCCGCAGATATAATGCATATATTATACTTTGGGATGACTTTATTTACGATCGGAGCAATCTCTTTGGGACGCATCCTTAAATTAAATTTGGTAAACATGAAATACTTTTAACTTGGCTGGACACCAGGTTTATTATTTTGTGTTGCCTTTTCCAGGGCTTTTTTATTGCAGTCATAAATTTAAAATTTACGATTGCAAAATTTAAAATTTCTCAGTACAGATCTCACAGACTTTTTTGGGGAAAGCAAAAACGAAAATATCCTAGCGTTATAGAAATATCATATTGTGTTTACACACAAAACATAAATACCCCCGTTGCAGCAGACCTGCATACTCAGCGAATTTCAAATGCAAAACGACATATTTCAATCCAACATATAGAGATTTGACATGTTTTGGTAAGCTCCATAAGAATAACATGGGGAATGAGTATGCAGGTTTGCTGCTACAGGTATATTAAAACTGGATGGTTTTAATTCAATATTTAATAGATCTGAGCTAGAAGAAGCTATTTACCAAATTTTATCAAGATATGTTGAGAAATAACCGAGATATAGAATTTTATTTATTTCCCATAAGGTTAACATTGGGACAACGTACTGTATTTACCACTTTCAATATCTCGGTAACCAATGGACATAGAGCAGTGAACCAAAATACTAAATTGTTTGTTTTTTTGAGCTGAATTCAATTGTGCCAACAAAAATTCGATAAATTCTATTTTTCTATGTAAAAAACTCAAAAAAACGATTTTTGAGGGGGTTTATCCCCCTTTACCCCCCCTTCCGGTGGTCCGATCGGGCTGGTTCACGAACTCGTCCGAGTGATTACCACTTAACACGTCTGTACCAATTTTCATTAAGATTGGACCATTTTTACGGCCGCTATCGTGCTAACAGATAAATAAATAAATAAATAAATATATATATATATATATATATATATATATATATATATATATGTATATATATAAATTCGAACGAATGGTGTTTTTTGCTTCTGGTGGCCCCAAAACGAAAAGTTATCATAGTCTCGGGCTTAGGTCTTACCATGAGACCTACGGTAATAGCTTCTTCCCTATAGGGGAAATTCGCTAAAACTAAAAAAAAATTACATTTTTACTAGGAATAAAATAATAATGTTTTGCTAAAAGAATACATTGCATGGGGTCTAAATAGAAAGTTCATATTCCCAACAGTTGAAAAACCATTGGGTAGTCTATTTTTCAATTTCTACACTTTAGATACATAAACTGGATATTATTGCAATCAAGATAATTAAAATCCCTTGTAACTGAGTATCACATCAATTGTATTAGAAGCGTCAATTGATTTTCCACAAGTATAAATTTCAATAGCATGTACATATTATTGACATATGAAGACAATTAAGTGTTCATTATTTTTGGATAAAACAAAAAGTTATACACAAATTATGATTAACAAAATTTATACAAAAACCTTTAATAGAAAAAATGGTGCAGTTAATATTCCAACAATTAATTTAATAGCTAAAACTTATCAACTGAGTAATGAGTTCCTGCGATAACAAAGTATTGAATATAGAATTAATGCAGCGATTTAATACAGTAGCCCTTTTTATGATAGTTTACTACAAAGTTTTCACTAGAGGGTTATGCAAAAGAAATCATATTGTAGCAACTATTGTCCAAACAAATCTCACATGAGTATACAATTTATCCTTTCCTATACTCTTATACTAGCAATTTGCCTCTTTGGATGCTTGCTTGGTTGTATGTTTGCACAACGATCTCAAAAACGGCTCCAAGGATTTCCTTCAAAGTCTGGAAATAAGTAATTTATGACGCAAAAATGTATATTATGCAGATTACTTGGCCAGAGAAAATCGAATAGCGTAATAAATCGAATTTTAAAGTTGTAAAATTTAACATTGGCCTTATGAGTTGCCATGATAGCAACGAAAATAAACAAGGAAGTAAACAAATGAAGTAATCACAACAGCTGCTTCCAAAAAAAGCCATCAAGGAAACATGTAGTGAGTGGGATGAAGAGTTCATGGAGCAATAAAAGAGGTTTCTATTTATTAATTTGATGACATTGAAATATTTTATAGTGACTGGATAAACTGGTAAACACGAAATAACACCGAGCAAGGCTCGGCCCACCAGGCCGAACACTACGCAAACAAAGGTAGTAAAATTATAGACAATTTTATATGCTTTAAAAAAATTAAAACCGTTATAATTATACTCATCCCGTAAAAAAATCAATAAAATATAATACCTGAACACCCATATTGCCATACATCTCCTTAAAACTGTGACGTGTCGTGTAATCCAGCTACTTGGAGGTCACGAATTGGGATAGTTATGAGCGAGGGATAGTTCCCTGAAGGGAATTGTAATTGTGGGAATTGTGTGGATAGTCCGTAAATTGTAAACCAGACAAAAATGGTGATTCGGATCCAACGTTAAAATGTAGGTCCCCTAGTTGCTATTGGTTGTTGGGGTATTAATTAACAGTCCTGCCTAAGGAACTTGTCGGTATTAGTTCAGTAACAAGACTTCAAGATCGTGCCACAATCATCCTTCACTCATCTGTCATTCACTTGGCTTCAAAAGTTAAAATACCTACCTGGGTAGGTCGCCATTTCAAGCAATGTATAAATGTATAATACTGCATAAAAATGTAAATACTTTTTCATAGAATGTGAAATATTTGTGAAATATTATATTGCTTAGGTATTCAGTGAGTGATGTGATTAAATCGTCTGTAATAGTCTTTAACTGTCACCCCGGCGAGCGCGGAGAACGTGCCAGCTGTGACCTTCGGTTTATTGAAATAAGACAAAGAGATTGGGGAAGGATATGAGCATAATTAAATTACCATCAGATACTTGGTTGTGCACCGGCCATAAAGATGAAGCCGGCCCCACAATTACGATACGGCATTACTGTGGGCGGTAAACAACCAGTTTACTTTTTCTTCTTAATGTATGCAAAAGCGGTTGTGATTGCAATATTGAATTACAATGAAGCGATCTTAATGCGAATGCGCGACAAATGACAAATCTGATAAGAGCGAAATGGCTGCGAGTGGGTGATATTTGCTTGCTTAGGCTTTGACTGATTATGCAGGGAAATATGTATTACTGGTACACTATTGTATGAACTGTAACTGGTATGACTGATTTCGTATTAAATCAATATAATCTTTCATACCTGCAAGGATGAACCTAAGACCAATTTAATTGATAGCTGCCTTATTTATTGTTTTGTACAACTTTAAAATGATATAACCTACGATTTATTCTCCTTAGTTTGCCTGTAGGTCTTGTGAAGTTGTTTGTTTGTGAGTAAAAAAAAAACAACTTCACAAGACCTATAGGCAAACTAAGGTATAGCTGGCGCCAATTCTTGGAGCCCAGTCCGCGCATGGGGCGGGGAGTGGGTAGGCTGGGAGGAGAGGGGAGTAGTAGCGGCCGCGGCGGCCGACATTGTACTAGCCTGGCTGCGTACATTCGGCAGCTCACACATAGTTACTGCTTCTCTGTCAATCGTTGTTCAGAGTAACAAGACGCTTCAATAAATACTAATGAAATATTTTATATTATTGAATAGAATTAAAACAGATCATTAATCGCCAGTAAGAGTCAATGTTCCGTCGGTCAATGTTTTTAGGACGACATGTAGTGACACGCTATTGTTGACGGCTGAGAGCAGAATGACAGTGCTGCGCTCTAGCGAGGCGCTGTCGCGCATGCGCACTAGCCGTTTTTGCTACCGCGCATCCACCGCACTGGGCCCCAAGAATTGGCGTCAGTCGTTATAAATACAGGTCTTGTCACTAGGTTAATATATATTGATGTAACCTATGTGTAGGGAAGTTTTACTCATCTCTCAAATCTGTAAATTCGCTCACATTAATTTTTTTAAAGATGAATAAGACTTATTTTTGAGACTTCTAAGACTCTTCTACTTTTTTGCGAGAAGGTTTCCCTTTTCAGCACATGTTAAAACAAAACATGTTGTGATCATGCCTCATGAACATAATATATCAATATTTATAATAAATCACAATCTGTATTTCAATAACCGTGTCATTTCCTTAATAGAAAGGTGTTCATGTCTATTTACTCAGTCACTCAGTTTATCACCAAATGAAAAAATTCAAAATTACATTTCCAGCATTTATTAGGTGCAGTTTAATAGTTCAAGTTGCAAATTTAACTTAATTTTTTCTAACTATTATTCATCTATAAATGAGAGTAGCATGTGGTCAAAATAAATTAATAAAATAATTACAATTTTTTTATTAATTTAAAAATATTCTGGTTGTTAGATGACGGCGCCCATCAAAATTACAAGACTAGATAGAATTTGATTGTATCTCTAATTTCCTTGATCTGTTTTGCAAATCCGAGTCATTAATTAATTCAAGTCGATACACCCTGAGGCAGTCTAATTTCGCAATAGCGGTTTGCCGAAGCTATCCCGGTCGTCATCTCACTATGATGTAACGGCGGTGGACGGCGACTGCGGTCAGTCGGTGATAGATAGATAGCAGGTCCGCAGCGGGGAGGGCATTAATTATTTAAATGATAGGCGATGATAAATCAGCGGAGAGATGGTAAGATGTCAAGTGGGTGAAGGCAGGCGGGACACCTGGTCGATGCACTGCACACTGCTCTGTGCATGCCTTGCATCGTGCACCTTGCTCGCCATGCACTGCACACTGCACTGTGCACACCTTGCATAGTGCACCTTGCTCGCCATGCACTTCACACTGCGCTGTGCACGCCTTGCATCGTGCACCTTGCTCGTAATTCACTGCACACTGCACTGTGCACACCTTGCATCGTGATCCTTGGTCACAATTCACTGCACAGTGCACTATGCACACCTTGCATTGTGGTCTTTGCTCACAATTCACTGCTCACTGCATTTTGCACACCTTGCATCGTACTCCTTGCTCACAATTCACTGCACAGTGCACTATGCATAACATGCACTGGACTCTGCACCCCTTGCATGCATTCGGCACTTTGAACATTATGTAATGCATAATGGAATATGCAATATGGGTACCACAGACATGCACGGTAAACTGTTCATATGAAATGCATGCACTGGACCGTGATTCGAATCACTAGACTGCACACTATTTCACTTTGCTGCATTACCAATTCGTAATGTAATTTTAGGGAAATTGGGTAAATAGATTTCTATCAAATTGCTGGGATTCAGTAAATTGAACTGAAAAACACGTGTCCTGAGTTTCATTAAGATAACTATCGCAGTCTGTATACTGTGCCTTTGATACAAACTATTGTTATATGTTTCCTTTATTCTTCAGCTGAGATGCTGACAACCCTACGACGGAAATATTTTAACGAACAAAACGACTGTATTGTATGTATTTAGGTAAATTGGCGCAAGTTGCATAAAAAGCTTTGTAAATTGTAAAAACATGTATTTATGTAAATTGGCGTTGCTTTCCCTTTTCCTTAAAAACTCATTAAACTTACAATTGATACCCATAAAAATGATTCCACTTCGATTTTGAAAAGTAAAGAGCTATCAAAACTCATATAAACTTTTGAAAGTACGTAATAAACCTAATTAATTATCATGGTGCCACAGTGACACAGAAGCAGACCCCTACGCGCTGTCATGTACCGGTGTAATGTAAACGAGATAGCAGTGCCATAGTGGCAAGGCGATGTCTAGAAACTTATTATAGCATACTCGCTGTCTTCCCCGGGAGTAAATATTGTCAGTATATGACCGTCGACTGTCGCCAACCTCTGGAATCGCAGCGCCACCGCTTAGTTGCATATAAGGATGACTTTACAGCACCATTTGTCTTCAGGGTAGTACAAATTTCCTTCATATTAATAAACAAGCAATGTATAACAAGCGTATAAATACTTTGGGAGCAACATTTTAGAGCACTCCGACTCGGGATTCCGCGGCTCTCTCACTTGCATATCTGTCCAACCTTGTTAGAGGATGTTTGTGTGAGATTTATGTATGAATTCGGTTCACTTGAAAACACGAGATAAACTATTTTTGTACTAACGTAACTGATGTAAAAATTACTGCATTATGTTTAAGTGTTAGAGGCGTCCTCCTTCCACAGTTTTCAATGTTAAATGTCAGTAATCACCCATTTTTGTAAATATATCCCATTTGGAAACAATAAAAAATTATGTATGACGTATTCTGACAATATTTTAAGATATATATGTATTAAATTTAACAAAAGTTTCTTGAAGGCATTTTTTACTCAGGAGTAATCAAATGCAGCTGCTAGATAACACAGAAAAGCTTTGTAAGATCTTCGATAGGGGCATTCAATGTTAAGATATAGCCACAAATGATAACATGCATGCCAAAGCAAATATCGCTGTCAACGTCACACGCACATTAAATCAGCATGACAACTTCCAAGTGGTGATGAATGACACTCAGGGGACGCTTCAGTTGAGAAAAGAATTGAAAACACAATAGCTTATGTAAATGAGTGCTCTGGAAAGTGAAATTAAATTCTAATTAGGCCTAATCCGGAGCCCTTTGGATGAATGCCTTTTGTAATCGGTGTTGGTATGATTGTTGGCGAGGAGGGCGTGGGCAGAGGGACAATGTCGTCGACGGCCACGGCCACGACTGCGGCGACACCACGGCGCGGCGTCAGTCTGGAGTGGGGCTATCAGGGGTGCCATCTACGGGGTGGACACTGGCATTGTCACAACATCCCCTGTGGCGAGAAGAATTGCTTTTATTATAACTGACTCCTGTTCTGAAGATCCAGGGGGTTTAACCCTTGTTTAGTTTATTTCGGTTTTTAAAATATGCTTCACACATTTTAATACATATTACAGAAACATTAAAAAATTCTAGAGACCCTACGGCATTTATTTCAGTTTCAAATATGAGACAGTATATTAAGAGAATCTTGCCAAGAAAGTTTCGTGTATGTGTAAAATGCAGAGTCTGAAACTTATGTATGTTAAACATTTATTAACAAATGAATACAACAAATAAATAATGTTTGGTTAGTGAAATAAGTATGACAACCCGAAAAATGGCCGAGGAAGAGAACCGGCGTGGCGCTAGGGTTTTTGCTACAAGAGGGTTTCTGTGTCCGTATTCAACTAATGTTTGAATGGTTTATTAATTTCTAAAACTTTGCAATGTATAATATACTTCCTTATTTGCTATTTATATGGATTACTTATGCCAGATTAATTATCATGTTTACATCGACATGCCGGTCAATTTGCACATTTTATTGTCAATATGGGATTACAGTAAAAGAAGATCAACACGAGTCTAAATAAATCAATTAATAAATGGACGTTAAAAATTAATATATTTTATAATACAGTTAAAACTGCCTTAGCGGGCTACTCTATTCATAAGAATATCATAAAATACTTTCTAAAATCATAAAACCACCCCTGTTATCTAATAAAATCATATCTTTGTGATGTACAACATCTCGAAATATCCTCCGCAAATGAGCAATTCTTCATCTAAGAAATCTTCGACCATTGTACAGGGCGCAACGCAGTGAATTATAAGAATCCCTAGGTGGCTGAAAAATGCGAATATAAAAGGCCACAATCTTGTGACGATCGGCTACCTGGATTGACCTGGGGTTTCCCACCTGATCTATTTATACGTTATGAAGGGTTGGTAGCCACATCGATCAGCCCCAGTCCGAGCAGCGAGGGTCGCTATCAGGAATGGCATCGGCCGCTCTGCCCCATCATTGTCGGGACTGCACAAATTAGTCCAAGACTAATCATCTGGTGGCGTCCACGCTTTTTACAGTCCTCACATCCAATGCTTTTTAGAGCCACCAATTAAGTCTTATCTTCAAAATGTTGTTGACTGTAGACATAGTGCCTCCATTACGATTAACCTTGGAGACTTTAACGTTTCTGTAAAAGCAGTAGAGTGAAGCTGTTCTAACAAATCAGTTTAAAAAAATTAGAATAACAGCGTGTTTGTGAAAGAGTTATTATTTATGATATAGGTAAACTGGATAAGCTTTTGTGACAATAATAGAAAAAAACACGCGGCAGAACGGTTGATTTTTATACGGTTTGTTGAATAAAAAATCAGTAAAAGAGAAGCTCTTCAGGCCAGGTTTAATCTACCCATTATATTGTAATAGCTGCTGTACCAAACCTCTTCATTTGGGTGCAAAACTATGGTTCCAATAAAAACCAAATAAAAATTACAAGAATCGAATAAATTAGTATGACATTTCGAACTAAATAGACCTATAGTGTCTAAATAGTCCGGGGGATTTTAAGAACGTTTACAGGCATTTGTATTGGCCAGATACATGATCTGCCTTTGAGAAAATAAATTTTCATCACGATCAGTTCGGCAGTTTTGCGTTTACCCCAAACAAACAGATAGAAAGAAACCGAAACCACCTATTACAACTTTCAACTTCAAAATGTATATAAATTATTTTTGAAAAGGTTACCGGGGAAATATTATTGTGATAAGATTTCCTACGGCTCAACAGTTTGGTTTTAAAGTTGTGAACGATGAAATCAAATGCATTTCATTAAATTATTTATCAGAGAGCATCTAGGAACAAAGAGGGATGTACGTAAATCTAAAAATTCAGGTATGTATGTTTTGGGATATTGTTAAGGACAGTTTTCAAGTTATTTAATTATCATAAGCATGCCTAACCAGTGAAGCCTCTGTAATGTATACTAGAAACAAATAGAACACAAAAACATTTTGAAGTGAACGATACGCTCTTACGAACCAAACTTTAATTTCCAAAAATTTGCTTTGAAACCGTTCAATAGGTCGTCGATCTAAACTTCAGGATTCAATACTAACAACTTTTAAGAGATTGAATAACTTTATCTCCCCAATGACAAACGACGGGGCGATGTCCCGGGCGCGACGGCGTCCCAGCCTAGCCTTGTCACGGGCGCGACGGCGACTCCAGCCTAGCCTTGTCACGGGCCTTGTCCTAGGATAACTGATACAGCGGCGCAGAGCCCTGATGTATGACCTGTCAAAGCTAGATAACGCACTGAGTGGGCCTAACGTAATCGGACACCCGTATTAAATCCTCCAGACATAGCTAATTGTTACTACCTGAGCATTATCTCACACCTGTGGGCCTGTTACATGTTTAATTTATTTCTACTGTATCTTTTTCAAAACATTTGCTTTATATTTAGATACATAATAATTTTCTATTTAAAGTTAAAGATGCGCATGAAAATGGATTTATTTATTGAGTACTGTAAATGTAAGCACAAAACTTCAAACCAGTAAAAACGGCTTTACAATCGTGACTACACGTTTTATTGGTTCGTATGAAACTTCATCCTCAAGATGTTTGTAGTTTATGTTTGCAGACGAATCTATATATACTTGTAATTCTAAGTGTACAGTCCATGAAAAAATAATTAAAAAAAGCAAATTTTTCATGGACTATATATATTACTCGTGTATTTTGTTTGCTTCTTCTCACATCTATAGTGAAGTCAAGGAATGGTGGTCTCCCTAAATAAATTGGCCTAAATAATTCGAATTGGTTTCTCATGAAAATATATGTAAATTTCCTTCTTTTTGTTAACAAATTATATTTGCTTTGACAGTCTAACTCTATCAGATCAGGAATTGATCAATGCCGATTTTAAATGACAATATTTTTGTCGACATTTTTACTAACGAATCCGATGAAAATAATGTTATGAGTACCGTTTGATCTGCGATCAAAGAAAAAGTCAGGTTCGTTCAAATGTAAATAGTGTGTATGAAAAATAATCATTCTCAACCTGCGTAACTTTTCTCATTCTCAAATAACTTTAATCATTCTCAAACTTTTCCCTGCTTTTACATCGCGTGATCAACTAGAACTGAGTCGGCTATAAATCCCGCACTCCCTCATCGGAAGTAGGATCGGGTTTCTTGGCCGCTGAACAGCGTGCAATTATTCCCGCGTTAATAAAGTACCGACATCCTGCAGTGAAAGCCGCTCCCAAGGTCGCGTTAATTGTGCCATCCTGGGACTGATTAGACCATAGATCACTTGGGAGCGACCGCTTTCATACGGGGTACTCTGCTTTCCTTCAACAACCAGAGCAAATTGTGCGGTGCAAAACAAATTGTGTCCGGCGTAATCTGTTCAATTTCGATATACTAAATTATCTGTTCCTTGATGAGAAAATGGATTGCAAGTTTAGTGAAAAAGAAATTGCGACCGGCGTAATCTTTTTAACCCCGATTCACTAAAATGTTTGTTCATTTATATGAAAATGGGATGCAAGTTTATAAAATTATAAGGGACAACTGACAGACCGCTTTCATATTGGAAATGCCGATGGTTTTCAACAGAAAGGGTAAGTCGCAACTTAAATTATGTCCGGTGGAAAAGTTTCAATCTTGATCAATAAAGTAACTGTAGATTTATGAAAAGCTGTCTAATAAAAGTGGAGAATGGGCGTTATCTTCAAAAGTACATGGTAGCAGCAACTCACCTTAAATGAAAGTAAGATCACATAATTAACATCGTAACTGTAAAAAGTTAATACAATTTTCATTAAGGAATTTTCATTGAGAATTTAACATTGAATAATATGTTTCTATTTAAATGCATGCCTTTCTATGTCGTTTTGCGACAAAAATATTTAATTGGTGTCAAGTCTGTGGTATAATGTGGAAAAGCCTTCAACGTCACATCAGTTAATTTAATCAAGGCTGAAAAGCAATGTTATTTTTTACGGTTTTACGGACCCTCCTTTAAATTTTTGGTCCGGTCACAAAATAGGAAAACACCTCACATACATTACATCGAAGAACTGATCAGGAGACACAAAAGATTCAAGGGTTCCAAACTATAAAGCGGATTTATAGCTTATTTTAGGGTGGTTTTCCTCAATTAATTCCCACACCACCCATAAATTCGTTAGTTCAGAGGGAACATTGCGGCTAAGGGTGGTGCCACCCCGCACCCGCGGGTGGCGACATGGGTGGCCGCGCTGCGAACGTCAATCCGACCAAACAAACGTCCGTCGCCCGGCGGGAGCACCCACCAACTGTGAACTGGCCGAGAAACAGGATAATTGCGTAGGCACGACCTACAGAACAAGGGCACATGTGGTTCCTTTTACGATTCGGTAGCTTAAAGTTTGACCTCCAGAAGTAAACATTAAACAATATATGTGGAAGGACAAGAAGTTTTTATTTCATTGAGGTATGCGCGTACAGATGCAGTAACAGGAAACCTTTCACCTCAAGTAAGTAACGATTAATTGTACTCATCATGAATAAACACCATCTCATCATATTATGAATAAACTTAGTTGAAATGAATAAATGTTCACATCAGTTTAAGCTAAAATGAAATTTTCAATAAAATTCCAATAAATGAGATTTTTAGTGCTATCAAAAACTATCTGATGAGAGTAGTCCTGTATGACGTTTTGTTCTCTCTAGCAAAAATTAAAGCGGCTGGAGAGCAAATAGTCGCAAGAGATCCATCTCTCAGCTCTGCACTTGTTGGCTGTAAGGGGTGTTGTTAGCTGAAGAAAGGAAACCAGGGACGGGTAAAAGAAGGCCTTTTGGCTCCTAAACAAACCGCCAAAACCAATGCCTCGCGTTTTCCATTAGAACGCTGCCACCCTGCTGGACGGTAGTCAAGGGAAACACAATCAACTTATCTATCATAATTAAATTATGGAACATTGTCAAATTTTTATAGGATTTTGAGACCAGCGTTTGTCTGTTGTTGCAGCCGGCCGCCAGGGAGGGCCGTGTAGTCGCCGCCTACCTCCCTGCACCCTGCACATGCAGCGGTCCGGTGTTGGCCATATCGGGACAGCGCCGGTTCCTCGAATGCTTTCGCCAGACAGGTACAACTGCTCTGTATTTCCGCCCAGACAGCCAGGCGACCAGTCTGAGTGTGCGGCTTTTACCGAGGTCTTTGCGCAGTTAAACTGTATACCGCTTTATATTGCTGTTTGATCACCACCTTTATGGCTTGATAATCATTGACTAATTGAAATTTTATGTTATATTCTAGAGAAATAGCAGTAATGCTTTACGAGGAGGTCATGCAAATAATTTACGGCTAACTCTTCAGGACTTGGTAAATGTACCTATTACAAATGGACTTAATTGCTTTAAAATCGAAATAACTTATGAATACCCAACACTTGACTAGTACCATGGCCGTCTCTAGTAACAAGGCCGCGGCCTTCGAACTGGCAACGCTGCTTTTCAAGGGGTTTCTGCATAGTAAAACCCTTACAGAGCCAGCATTTCATAAAGAAAATGTATGGATAATAAAGATCCATTAGAGAAGTATGGATAGATAAATCAGCTGAACCCTTAGGCGCGATGTTGCCATTTACTAGCGCCGCGGCCTTATTACTAGAGATAGCTAGTAGAGTAGTAGTAATAAGTGAACATCGTCAGGTAATACTGGAGCATTGGTTGGTCCTGCAGAGCTGGAGACGTACGGTTGAATGATGATGGCGGGCGACCCGCGCCCACGTTTGGTGCGGGATTACCAGGGGCTTACTGCTGAGCTTGATTAAGCTGGCCGCTACGACCAGCATATAGAGTGCGATCGCTGTAATCTGCGGTTCTGACATTAAGAACATTTAATTATTGATATTTTTTGCGGCGATGTTTACCAATTAAAATATGGAAAACCTTAAAGAATTTCTTCATTTTCTTAAGAATTTATTCTTGTTTTTTTCAGTCACAGATTGTTTCAATTAATACAATCGATCAACCCTCAGTATTTTAGGAGAAGGTTGATGAGACTGAATAAATATTCAGATATTTTATGGCCTTAATGGAGTACATTAAAGAAACACATATAAAGTTGTTTAAAGTTGAACGTCTTTGAAAAATCTGACAAATCGAGGTCAAATTGATAAGAAATTTACTAATTTTCTGATTCATCATGAAGTTCTTTTTTAGCTTTTTTTCTTCCACGGCTCTCACAGATCTTACGCTGTTTATTCCACCTTCGCCGCAACATTATTCAAGTGCCGCATTATGTAAACAGTAAAGCTATAATTTTCCAGGAGACAAGTCGATTGAGGAATGAATGTCTCGGAGGTGTTATTTATACTGCAAGCTGCTCCTGCACAGGCTCAATACAAATTAAGCGTAATATCCAGGGGAGTGTAACAATAAATAATTGACCGGCATTTGATTTGCCAAGCAACACTTAACGCCGACTGGCCTTGACCGGCCCACGGTGCGCGCGACTGGCGCCAGTGTGTGTCTGTTACCTGTTACTTTCATTGTTATTGCGGTATCAGCAATTACCCCAGCTGTACTACCTGCTGTTGTTGCTCCTGTCAAACTTAAATAGTTATTTGCAAGTTGAGTGAGTAAAGTACAACATTGTCTCACGGGTAAAAATGTTGGCGCCCGAGCTTGTCAAGGGCGACAAGTTTCATGAGGGAGACAATGTGCTTTACCCTCGAAATACGAACAAAATTTTCCATTCACTCGCAATGATAAATATCCTGACCATAAACATTTATTTTACAAACTTAGTAAGTAATAAAACATAACTATTTTGTTTCGTTCTGCTATATTAGCGCCTGCATCCGGGTAGCTGCAACCGTGCATGCACCAGCGATCAGCTGGTTGGTGCAACGTTCTTACTCTTAGACGTTATCACAGCTGCTTGTTGTTAATGTTATACTTATTTGATTATTCCTGCCACTAAATCAGCTGTCAGCGCCTGCATTCGATAAACTGCAACATATATGCGTGGAAATTTGAAGGCGCTCTAATTTTGGAATTATTGATTTCTATGTTTTCTCATGGATTTACTTTGGTTCCCTCCGGGAGACAAATTATTATTTTACTCACGCATTACAAGGAGTAAAAAGCATCTAAACATAACTGGTGGGGGAAAATATGTTTTATTCTCCATACCTCACTAAAAGCTAATCGTATTACTATTACACTTTTTATAAACAAATAAATGTATAAGTCAGTATACTTGATCTCTTAGGCATAAACCCCCTTTTTCTGTTCGGAGATTTAAAAGACCTCGTATTTTATGTCTCCAATGATCGAAAATCTATTGTTTGTTATATCTCGTAACCTTTTCTGCTGTCCGCGGGGAGGTAGACTGAAGGTTTTTTTTAAATTTAAGAGATTTGAGAAAAGTGTTTTTGTTTGAGAAGAATAAGAATTAGCGTGGACACTCTGCATTTGCTGCCACGCTCGATCAAAGTTCGATTTCAATATAATGAAATCTGATTGAGGTTGACAACAGAGTTGACAAAAATAAAACTAATTTCTTTTAACCTTGTTGACAGCTTCCCCAAGTTCTCTAATTTACAATAGCATAATTCTTAAAGTAATGAAAAAAATTAATATTCGTCTTTGGTATTTATACACACAAAATAATGTTGATTGGGAGGTCATAACAATATAATTTCTGTGCCATTCGTTAAAAGGAAGGAAAAATAACGTTTTGTTTGTTTTACACTAAAAATAGCTTAATGCAACAACCGACCTTTTTCCTATTGATATATTAAACGGCATTAGATGAATATCAATCCTTCTTTAGGAATTAGTCTTTAGAACTAACTCAGGAATAATTTTGCCACTAGACGGACTAACGAGCTCCTTAACACTATCACTGCGTTCTACTTAGTTTGAATGTTTGAATGTTTGAATGCGTTTCTAGTTTGAATGTTTAGAAATTGCGGACGCAAAATGCCAGAATAATACACAGCACTTCCTAAAGACTGACCATTTTCACTGAGAGACCTCAAAGAGCAAAGTTACCATCAGATATACTCTACTCTGCAGGTGATCAATCCACCAATTTATATATATATATATATATATATATATATATATATTTATATATTTATGCGGTGTAGGTTGCTATTTCCCAGCATTTTCTCTCTGTATACCGGCCCGGGACTCTACGCTAGCCATCATCCTGCGACACTCAGCGAGGTCATGTCCCAGTGTAAGTTGCTATTCCCCAGCATTTTGCCTTGTATACCACCCCGGAACTCTGCCCCAGCCATTATCCTACGACACGCGGCGTGGTCATGTCCGAGTGTAAGTTGCTATTCCCCAGCACTTTCTCCCTGTATACCAGCCCGGAACTCTGCCCCAGCTATCATCCTACGACACGCAGCGTGGTCATGTCCCAGTGTAAGTTGCTATTCCCCAGCATCTTCCCCTGTATACCGGCCCTGAACTCTGCCCCAGCTATCATCCTACGACACATAGCGAGGTCATGTCCCAGTGTAAGTTGCTATTCCCTAGCATTTTCTCCCTGTATACCAGCCCGGAACTCTGCCCCAGCCATCATCCTACGACACGCAGCGTGGTCATGTCCCAGTGTAAGTTGCTATTCCCTAGCATTTTCTCCCTGTATACCAGCCCGGAACTCTGCCCCAGCCATCATCCTACGACACGCAGCGTGGTCATGTCCCAGTGGAAGCTGCTATTCCCCAGCATTTTCTCCCTGTATACCAGCCCGGAACTCTGCCCCAGCCATCATTCTACGGCATGCAGCGTGGTCATGTCCCGGTGTAAGTTGCTATTCCCCAGCATTTTCTCCCTGTATACCGGCCCTGAACTCTGCCCCAGCCATCATCCTACGACACGCAGCGTGGTCATGTCCCAGTGTAAGTTGCTATTCCCTAGCATTTTCTCCCTGTATACCAGCCCGGAACTCTGCCCCAGCCATCATTCTACGGCATGCAGCGTGGTCATGTCCCGGTGTAGGTTGCTATTCCCCAGCATTTTCTCCCTGTATACCAGCCCAGAACTCTGCCCCAGCCATCATTCTACGGCATGCAGCGTGGTCATGTCCCGGTGTAAGTTGCTATTCCCCAGCATTTTCTCCCTGTATACCGGCCCTGAACTCTGCCCCAGCCATCATCCTACGGCACGCAGCGTGGTCATTTCCCGGTGTAGGTTGCTATTTCACAACATTTTCTCCCTGTATACCGGCCCAGAACTCTGCCCCAGCCATCATCCTACGGCACGCAGCGTGGTCATGTCCCGGTGTAAGTTGCTATTCCCCAGCATTTTCTCCCTGTATACTAGCCCAGAACTCTGCCCCAGCCATCATCCTACAGCACGCAGCGTGGTCATGTCCCGGTGTAGGTTGCTATTCCCCAGCATTTTCTCCCTGTATACTAGCCCAGAACTCTGCCCCAGCCATCATCCTACGGCACGCAGCGTGGTCATGTACCGGTGTAAGTTGCTATTCCCCAGCATTTTCTCCCTGTATACTAGCCCAGAACTCTGCCCCAGCCATCATCCTACGGCACGCAGCGTGGTCATGTCCCGGTGTATATGTTGCTATTTCCCAGCATTTTCTCCCTGTATACCAGCCCAGAACTCTGCCCCAGCCATCATCCTACGGCACGTAGCGTGGTCATTTCCCGGTGTAGGTTGCTATTCCCCAGCATTTTCTCCCTGTATACTAGCCCAGAACTCTGCCCCAGCCATCATCCTACAGCACGCAGCGTGGTCATGTCCCGGTCTAGGTTGCTATTCCCCAGCATTTTCTCCCTGTATACTAGCCCAGAACTCTGCCCCAGCCATCATCCTACGGCACGCAGCGTGGTCATGTCCCGGTGTAAGTTGCTATTCCCCAGCATTTTCTCCCTGTATACTAGCCCAGAACTCTGCCCCAGCCATCATCCTACGGCACGCAGCGTGGTCATGTCCCGGTGTATATGTTGCTATTTCCCAGCATTTTCTCCCTGTATACTAGCCCAGAACTCTGCCCCAGCCATCATCCTACGGCACGCAGCGTGGTCATGTCCCGGTGTAAGTTGCTATTCCCCAGCATTTTCTCCCTGTATACTAGCCCAGAACTCTGCCCCAGCCATCATCCTACGGCACGCAGCGTGGTCATGTCCCGGTGTATATGTTGCTATTTCCCAGCATTTTCTCCCTGTATACCAGCCCAGAACTCTGCCCCAGCCATCATCCTACGGCACGCAGCGTGGTCATGTCCCGGTGAAGGTTGCTATTTCCCATCATTTTCTCTCTGTATACCGGCCCGGAACTCTGCGCTAGCCACCATCCTAAGGCACGCAGTGTGGTCATGTCCCGGTGGAGGTTGCTATTTCCCATCATTTTCTCTCTGTATACCGGCCCGGAACTCTGCCCCAGCCACCATCCTAAGGCACGCAGCGTGGTCATGTCCCGGTGAAGGTTGCTATTTCCCATCATTTTCTCTCTGTATACCGGCCCGGAACTCTGCGCTAGCCACCATCCTAAGGCACGCAGTGTGGTCATGTCCCGGTGTAGGTTGCTATTCCCCAGCATTTTCTCCCTGTATACCAGCCCGGAACTCTGCGCTAGCCACCATCCTACGACACGTAGCGTGGTCATGTCCCAGTGTAAGTTGCTATTTCCCAGCGTCTTCTCCCTGTGTACAGGCCCGAAACTCTGCCCCAGCCATCTTCCTACGACACGTAGCGTGGTCATGTCCCAGTGTAAGTTGCTATTTCCCAGCGTCTTCTCCCTGTGTACAGGCCCGAAACTCTGCCCCAGCCATCTTCCTACGACACGTAGCGTGGTCATGTCCCAGTGTAAGTTGCTATTTCCCAGCGTCTTCTCCCTGTGTACAGGCCCGAAACTCTGCCCCAGCCATCTTCCTACGACACGTAGCGTGGTCATGTCCCAGTGTAAGTTGCTATTTCCCAGCGTCTTCTCCCTGTGTACAGGCCCGAAACTCTGCCCCAGCCATCTTCCTACGACACGTAGCGTGGTCATGTCCCAGTGTAAGTTGCTATTTCCCAGCATTTTCTCCCTGTGTACAGGCCCGAAACTCTGCCCCAGCCATCTTCCTACGACACGCAGCGTGGTCATGTCCCAGTGTAAGTTGCTATTTCCCAGCATTTTCTCCCTGTGTACAGGCCCGAAACTCTGCCCCAGCCATCTTCCTACGACACGCAGCGTGGTCATGTCCCAGTGTAAGTTGCTATTTCCCAGCGTCTTCTCCCTGTGTACAGGCCCGAAACTCTGCCCCAGCTATCATCCTACGACACGCAGCGTGGTCATGTCCCAGTGTAAGTTGCTATTTCCCAGCGTCTTCTCCCTGTGTACAGGCCCGAAACTCTGCCCTAGCCATCTTCCTACGGCACGCAGCGTGGTCATGTCCCAGTGTAAGTTGCTATTTCCCAGCGTCTTCTCCCTGTGTACAGGCCCGAAACTCTGCCCTAGCCATCTTCCTACGGCACGCAGCGCGGCCATGTCCCGGTGGACATGCGGCGAGGTTTATGGATCATAAATCATCGTTCAATATCCAAGAGCCGAGACCCCGTGCCGTCAACGTTATGAATTCTCTCATGAACTCTGTTTGTCGGTCTCTTGAATTTAAATTATTTTCATTTGTCATTTATGACGTATTAAAAGGACATTTTTAGATTAGTTTCGCCATTTATTCTATTAAGATGTTCATTTAATCTTCTCGGTTCAACTCAGGTTTAATTAGCGACCCACCTGGCTCGTCTGCGGCGAACGTTTGTTTGCAAATCCGATAGACTGGCTTGCAACCCAGAGAGCTTGGCTAACACATCTTCGAGGATAGCTTGGTTTAGCTTCTAACCAAGAGAGACTAGTTAATTAAAGAATCAAGAGATTGACTTACACCTGAGACGTCTTGGCTTGTATTGGGGAAGTTTAATTATGATAAAATAGTTCTTGGGTTACACATAAGACAGCTTGGCTTACACTGATTTGGAAGATTGGCCTAATTCTGATACATCCTAGGCTATAACACATTAGAATCTGGCCTGCACTTAAGAGAGCTGTCGCATCATTGGAAACTTGGCCAAACACCTGAAAGCCCAGAACGTTGTGTAGATTTCTTGGCCTAAATCTAAGAGCACACCACATGTCTTAATCTCTTAGCTAGGAGAGCTTGACTTAATTTCAGATGGATCGCCTCACTGAGGCATATTAACTATGCCTCAGACACCGTTGCTTGTTTATCCAAAGATGAATCATGGATCATCTTCTTTCTTGTTGGATCATGGATGAATCTCGGAGGTTTTCTTGCGCATGTGCAGTTGCAGCGGCGGCGCACGCTTGTAATGATGGAGGAAGTGCTAAATCTGCAGCGCGCCATGCATCAGTCCGACAGCGGTGGGCGCTACCGCCTAACGTATTGCCCAATATATTCTGCTTCAGTGCACTCGTTAACAACTGGGACAAATGTTCTAAATATGATTACAAGTGATTTATTTTTGCTAATTTTACATATGCCAGAATGTCCAGTTTGGTTCTACGTGAGCCATCGGGGTGGATGAATATGTAGATTTGAATTGCAATATACCTATGAATTACTGTAATATATTACAACAGATTGTGTCGACCGTTTCTTACCCTGTAACTTTCTCTTGTAATAACAAACTCATGCGTAAAAAACGTCCTTTTTGAAGATACATAACATTTTGGGGAAAACTAAAACACTGAAATAATTGTTATTTAACTGTATTATACATCCAAAGACCAACATTGTATTGTACCAACATCAAAGATATGTCCCATTGTTTCTGATTCATAGCCTACACCAAGGATACTTCGTCATGTTTAAATTTTTAAATTATTGCAAGGGCGTACTATCTTTTCAATCAGCCAAATATGACTTACAAAATGATTATGGCGATTTCTAATATCATATCACTATACTAGAATACCTAACCGGGTAGGTCGCCATGTTATAAGAGTATTTAACTACTACGGCCTTCCATAGAAGTAGTTTCAAAAACACTCTTCACCAAACGATCAATTACTGCGTGCGGTAGGAAATACTAAACAACGGTTTATTCTGCTTGTTAGTTGTCAACAAGCTGTAAAACATTTGTGTATTATTTCCCTACATTCCGACTAATATTGTAAAGAACTAGTTTTTAGGGCCATCAAACGACGTTTACCACCAGCAACTAGATAAATCCTCCTACAGGCGTTGTCGACTCTCGAGAGTTTGCCAACAAAACGATAAACTCCCACCGACTTGTTAACCTCATTCGCGTATAGTTCACGGATGCCCAATTAAGCGTGTGGGAGGACGCGACGTGCACGCACGCGCACGGAGGCGCTGACATCTCGTGCGGCGTGCACTCGGCCGTGCAGTAAATTAATAAACAGTGCACGGTATAAGAGCAAATAGAGGACAGCGAGTGTGGGCCGTCCGTAGGCCTGCGTCGCCTCCGCAACTCACTTCATTTGCTGCCATGTTGCATCCTAGAAACAAGTAAAAGGAACAAAGTGTGTCGGATCTTCCTTTTTAGGAAGGCCGAGTTACTTTAAGTCTCTTCATCTCGTGAGGTTCTGTCAGGTTCCATTCGAGTGGTGAGTTACCGGGAGTCTTCGTGCGACCGACCTCTGCCAACGTAAGTAGACCCAACAACCAAACAGATTTCCCTGTTTGTTGGGGAGGCCTAAAAGATATCGTGTTATATCTATCGCCACATTGAAGTATAAATTTGCACTAGAACACCTGTCCCTTGAATGAAATTATTATTTAAGGTTGGTTTAATAAAGTCAAGAGATGGAAGAATTAAATTGGAGTTGGTTTCAGACTTAACATTTTCTGAAACTAGATAAACTTTCTCCTACAGCTCTTTCCTGCTGAAACCAGGACCATTCGTTGCTTACTGAACATAGTTGGTCCCAAATGACAAGTGTTTTGGGTTTTCAAACCTATAAATGTAATTTGGTTGTTGGATTTTACCATCTACATTAGATTTTATCGTCCTTATTCCTAACCTTTTCCTCTCGTTATTTTATCTATACTAGGAGAAGGGGTTTTCTAACGGACAGTGAATCTACTGCACTCTGAGACTCACAGAGCTAAAATTTGGAATTTTAGACCATCCATACTAGGAAATAATTTTACGGAATTTCCTTAGGGTTGCGCCCTTAGGTAGTCCAAAGTTTCAATTTTAAACAATAGGGCAGCTAATGATAACCTTAAAATAGAATCAATTGAATAAAGTCCAGTCCAAGAACGTTTTCCACGGGGGAAACCCAGTTGAGCAGCTAGTCTATCTACATTACAGAGAACAGAGATGGGTTCCATCTGGCTGTTGGAGTATGGGGAAAATAAAAAACTAATTAGTAAATACCAAACCGAGCTGAAATTTTATATAAAGGTAAACACGAAAGATCCTGAACCCCGCCAAGTCAGCACCCTATAAGTAATTTTTTCAATCCCCTCTTGCTTCGCCCCGTGGGCTTTATGTTTGTATTTTATACTAATTTTTGGGATTTTTACTTGATTTTATTTTTTCCGATGGAAACTATAGTTAGTTACTTTTATATTTTAACCGGGCGAAGAACGAGTATAACACCCAGTTCAATATAAGGCAAAATAGATTATCCACACGACTGCAGTACTAAATTAACATCTTCCTAAATAGGAAATAGACTTATTTTATTGTATGGACGTCTCAATTTTAGGTGGTCCAAATCAGACATACAATTGATAAGTTAAGATCAATTTCGGGCAAATTGTCTTACTTTTCTTTCATATTTTTAATTCAACCTATACGTTTCAGAAGCTTTAACATTCATTGAAGGTTGGTTCAAAAATATAAAGGTAAGACGAATTGCCATATACATAAGTGTTAACTACAGTGATTATAATGGCTTACTCAAGTTTAGAAATTGAAAAATGCGATTAACTGTTAAACTGTCGGTAATAAAATACAGTAAATTATTTTGTTCTTTGGTTGATTTTCATACAGGAGGGTTTCAAGGAAAATGTGAAATGCAAGATCTGCAAGCCATTTATAAAAGGTCACTTAATATTCCGTTCACAACTGCAGAAGACATCAGGAGGCGGGTCCGGGACGCTAAACGTGGGATTTTGGCATGCTAATTGGTCTTTATGGCTCGTAAATGAGAGAGTTGGCTTCTGCTATAAAGATCCGTTTTGCGGACTATCCTTTTAAAAGATGGAGAAATTTAAAATCATTAACTCACTAAAACGTATATTTATATCCGCAAGAGGCTCACAAATCCAGAAGTGTTTTTGTAGTTAAAAGTCAAATTTAATTTTACGATGATACCTGTTAAGTAGAATAAAGTGGTAGTATTAACTTAGATCACTCTGATATACTCTAAAACGAGAAGTTTTGTTTTGAAAGCAACATTTCCCAATAGCCAGCATGTTTTTCAAATCGCAGGTGTTTTTCCGGCTTTAGCACTTGAAATTATAGTTTTAGTTTCTCGAAGTCTTATCTTCAATCTACGTAACATACTTCGCAGGAATAGTTTAAGATCTCTGTGTTTCTACATTTGTTCTTCACAATAGAGCACTCTAATACCAGTGGAATTATACTTTGAAAAAACTTCTCCAAAATAAAAAAAAATGTAATAGATGAACTTGCTGTTTCATCTATATATATATATGCATGAAACAGCGAAAGGGCCAAAGTTAGTTGGCTAACCTCTAAAACATCCTTTTCGCATTTAAAAATGCCACTCTGGGCGGTTTTTCCCGCTGCAGTTGAGCGGTTTCTAGCGATTTTCTCCCGCCGCGTGTAGCACCCTCCATTTAAATCATGTGAATCTGCTTCACTGGCGGCAAAAGTCGCGCAACAGCTGCTGCGAAAACTGCCGTGTGTGGCATTGCCCTTACTTACGGTATTTCACAGAGATAATAACGTTTTGTAGGATACCTATGTTGAGTACCTCTAAACCAAGACGCTCGACAACAATAAGAGTTGGATTACATCTGAAGGATGGTGACGATAAACCATTCTATATCCTGAGAAATCCAGGACTTGCATAACTCACATGGAAACTATAATTCAATCAACATATAAGCTTTCTATTGTTGTAACCAGTTTTATATCTAAAGATTCCTGGCTATTTGATCTTTCTACATGTTTCTGTTTCAGCAAACGTACTTTCTCTCATAAAAACAAAGAATTGACCAATATTTCTCGTTTCATCAGTTATATTTTCTAACAATCGTGGTTTTAGTCGGTGGTGTGTTGTTTAGCGAAGATAGGACGAGACCAGATGTTCGGGGGGTTCGCCTACGTCCGCCACGGTTGGTGGGCGACGCTACACCGCTCTACCTGTTGACACAACAATGGAACTGCACCACTTCAATAACACTCCAGGCCGATTGTTTGGATTTAAATTGTGCGACTTTCCGGCTTTAAATAAATTGCGTTCCAATGACAATCAATTGCGTTCGACTTACTTCTATATCGTTCAAATACAAATGGAGCTTGATTAGTTTTTACACGTAGGCCTATTAAAAAAATACTTCAAGTACATTGTGTGCTATTTTTACGTTAATGTAATTAAAATAATTCTCCGAAACTATTGAAACCTTTTAATGTGCTCAATTAAAAGGTCTCAAAAAAACAAAAATTACCTCCTAATATACCAGGTGTCTCATAGCACGCAAATTGAGCCAATATAGCTAACTTAAACTGATAGCTTCTTATAGGGTTTCCCATTATTTGTTTTTGTATACTGTTTTATTGGGTGTGGTTTTGAATTTAAAACCATATACAGTATTTAATGGAGTGTATTTGCCTCCTAATATACCAGGTGTCTCACGCAAATTGAACCAATATAGCTAACTTAAACTGATAGCTTCTTATAGGGTTTCCCATTTGTTTTTGTATACTGTTTTATTGGGTGTGGTTTTGAATTTAAAACCATATACAGTATTTAATGGAGTGTTTAGATTCTATACACTAGTGATTTTGTATTTCCCTCCAATCAAATGGTTACGGAGATTTGGGTAGTTTATGTCTCCGCTATAAGAAATTCATGGGTCCTTTTAATTGCACAATTTTAAAAGGCTTTAAAGATTTCCTCTTTTGTTATTAATTTAAACTAACCATATCTAATTAAACTTTGGATTTAGGAAAAATACCAATGTACAAAAATGTGGCACCCATATTATTTAAATTCGATACCAACCGATATACAAAACAAAATGTTAAGTGGAGTCTCGGAGTCTCCCATAAAAAATACTGCCAAAGGTATAGTAAAGATTTAGCGATTAGTTTACGTAGATGAGATTCCCGATATACTAATAGAAAAACACTTTGATAAAATATACACTTTATTTCGAAATTCAGATTTCAAATTGAAACTTGGTACACGATTTATCAATTTCTACAATTCGGGGAAGACAAAAAAAATGATTTTTTTTGTACGTATTAAAAATAATATTTCAATATAAATATTTGCTAGCTGATCAAACAGGTTTCACCCGTAGAAAAACATAAAAACTTTCTTGCATTTAGTATTTAATTAGGGCGTAACCCTAAGGGAATTTGTAAAACCGTTTCTTAGCATCTAGGGCCCAAGGGGAGCACGTATGCCAAATTTCAGCTCTTTAGGTCTTATAGTTTTGGAGATTTGCTGTCCGATAGAAAACCCCTTCTCCTTTATATATATAGATATAGATAAATACCTATATAGTATAGATTTAAAAAAATGGTAAATATTGCAATAGCAACGGTTGCTATGTTATATGAAAAGTTATGGAAGTTTTGAATTATAAAACTCAAGGACTTAATTTTTCTACAATTCTCTGGGGGTTTATTATGGTAATATTGGGATAATTTTGAAACGTTTAGGCACGTAATTGTTGAGTAAGCGTGGTTTCACAATCCTTGAAGAACATTTAACTATTTTCAGTTTTTTGTTATCTTATCTCCAAATTAATGGACTCATATCCTCAAATTTCCCTTTGATAAATGTAATATAACGTACATTAAACGGTTATACTGACATAAAAGTGTTGCTATACTGAAATAATGCATAAGAATACCATTTTATATAATATATTAAACGTTTACAATATATACTGTATATTTAAAATACATAAATGACATTTTTTAAAATATTTGTCAAAATCATTAGAAGAATACAAGTGAAACTCGTTAAATACTAAAACCGAAGTTGTTTGTATTAATTCGGAGATTCTATTGCATTTCACAGTCAATTAGAATATGAAGCGCATAAAAAATTTCCAACATTGTTAATTTTAGCGAATTTCCTTAAAGGAATAAGCTATTACGGTAGTACTCATGGTAAGACCTAAGTCCGAGACCATGTTAACTTTTCATTTTGGGGTCCCCAGAAGCAACAAACACTATTCGTTCATTTTCAGAAATATATATATATATATGTGTGTGTGTCTTTAAGCACGATAACTCACGTAAAAATTGTCCAATCTTAATGAAATTTGGCATGGATGTGTAAAGTAGTAATTATTCGGACGAGTTCGTAATCCAGCCCAATCCGACTGCCGGAAGGGGGGGTAAAGGGAGGTAAACCCCCCAAAAATGGGTTTTTTGAGTTTTTTACATAGAAAAATAAAAATAATCCAATTTTTGTTGGCACCATTGAATTCAGCTCAAAAAAACAAACAATTTAGTATTTTGAATTACTGCTCTATGTCCATTGGTTACCGAGATATTGAAAGTGGTAAACACTGTACGTTGTCTCAATGTTAACCTTATGGGAAATAAGTAAAATTCTATATTTCGCTTATTTCTCAACATATCTTGATAAAACTTGGTAAGTGGCTTCTTCTAGTTCAGATCTACTAAATATTGAATTAAAACCAACCAGTTTAAACATACCTGTAGCAGCAAACCTGCATACTCATTCCCCATGTTATTCTTATGGAGCTTACAAAAACATGTCAAATCTCGCTATGTTGGATTGAAATATGTTGTTTTGCACTTGAATTTTGCTGAGTATGCAGGTCTGCTGCAACGGGGGTATTTAATAAAATATAAAAAATGGGCTACATTAGTTTAAAATTCTTGTTACTTAGAAACGCGAAGAAGTAATCAATAGTTTCTTTCGATATGGAATTTGTAAGTTTATACTTACAACATTATTATGTTCATCTTTATTAACATTATATTTAATATAGCAGGCTGCTGCTTTGTTGCCCAATATACAACCAAGCAACAATTCTTTACCTCTAGTTTGTTTCAGGTTCCACTGAACATTTCGGGAAACATACTCGACAAGCTGCAGGCATTGTACGCAGGAAAGGGCATTGCACTTATAGTGAGGTTAAGCCAAACTTGATACCACAACCTTAATAAGTGCAATGCATGGAAAAGGTGTACGAAGTGATAGAAGACCCACAAATAAGATGCAGGGGACTAACGCGGTATTTTGTACGTGGTAAGCATAAACTTTTGCAAATATGCTGGTAGGTAATTTCATAATTTGATTAGCGTCTACGAAGTTAACGTTTACAAACGCTATTACAAAAATTAGACTCCGGTGAAGTAATAACTGCTTGGACCGATGTACCACAGGTAATAACAGCAATAATTACATATGATTTATCATGTAATAAGAAAGACTGTATAAGTCAACGGTTGTACCGAGAGATTGGTTCCCACAGCTGACTGAAAGATGACCGTAGAGTTAAATTTGAAATAAAAACCAATTAATGATTAACTCTTTTTAGTAAATAATTTATTGATTAGCACTGAAAATGTTTTATTAATACCTATATGTACAGACATCATGACAGTGTGAACCTCAATCAAAAATATATTTTTTGGAGTTGAGGAAGTTGTAGAGTGTCTAAAATAAGCTTTAATTTTCCTTTATTATTAGTTTTGATCACTTTTTCTCAAGGTTGAAATTTTAACGGTTTAAAACTTATCAAAATGGCATGAAACATTAGGAAATCTATCTAAAACTTAAAAAAAGTTACCGCTGTAGGTGGTAGAATAGTTGAGATTTTTCCAATATGCTTGACTCACTGCGAGTGCATGTGTAAAGTGAAATCCCTCCCTAAAAATATGGTATGCCACCGGAACATGAGTATCAAGTTAAATTCTGCGATAAACGAAAATAAGGAACTTCAACTCGAACGTCTTTCCTGTCGCATTGACAGCTGTACGGCTGTGAACGTGGGAGAAAAGCAATGCTAGATACAACAGTAGGTGCCTGAGAACATATTGATAATCTGGTGGGCAATTGTGAAGAAATTAGGATCTTTGGAGAATATCTGGCTAGAACCTGTCAATAAGTTTATCAATAGAAGTAGATGAGGGTAGATCGACTTTGAGAAGGTCGCACAGCTACATAGCAAGACATGCATTCGACTGGAACTTATAAGAAAACTGACCAAAAAACCTAAATGGCAAACCAAACACCACAAGGAGAAGAACCGTTAAGACAGAACTGTAAAGAAAGGGGATGTCATGGAGAGAGGCATAGCACTTGCTGAGGACCGGGATATCGAGGCTCTGCTCCACCTGAGAAATAACAGAGATAGTGAGTCATGTTACCGCAAATAACAAAAGAATAAACAGACAATCATGAAAGCATTTGATTCTTTCTTCGTTGTCCGACCTTCATTATCTTGGTGAAGAATTCGCTAGTCTTTAAAAGGATCCATTTTGGCGAGTATGTTAAATTACGTTGGGATAGAGCGGCTTGATGAGCCTTAAGACCAACCCGAGAATTTGGCGTTTCCCATACAAGCTCTAACATTTAGCGAGTATGATGGCAGCACGTTGGGGCCGAGCAGCTGGAAGGACCATACGTCAAAAAAACAACAAAAGAAATAAACAATCGAAGCCCCGTGAACAGTTTTGCGAGCCCAGCAACAACATAGCGAAGGATTCGTACACTATCAAACAGTTGGTCGAATCGCTTAGTCTGTTGCCTCTGTCGAGTCGAGCGTCCTAACATGTTGGTCAAGTGCACCATCTGCTCCAACTGAAATGGAGGTCTTTCCAGCTTAATTAGGGCTTCGAAAGTCTTACCCTTTGTAAACTTATTTTTCACTCATATTCACCAAAAAAACCCGGGCATGACTCGATATTTCTGAGATGATGTCATTGCTTTCTCCGACGCAGCGCCAGTACAGTCGGTATCGCCCAGCCTGGCAGCGCGCCTACAGCCTCGGTCAAGGTCTCGGGTAATAGCACGTTATCTTACCCGGCTACCTATTATTTATTTCACATTATACATGTTATAATCAATCATCTCGGCTGTTTACACAGTACCGGTTCTCGGCCCATGAATCGTGTGGATAAATCAATAAACGGAGAATTACCGTCGAGTAATACCGAGATCATGGAAAGATAGATAGATGCTGCTGATAATGCCTTCAGTTATGGGTTATAAGGACTGAATGACATTCATACTAGAAACTGTGGAGTAAATAACAGTTTACTTTGAATAGTTTAGTGATTATATATTCAACTTTATTTTTACCATCAGCAATTAGTTGTTTTGTTTGATTTGAATTCGTTCGATTTAGAGTAATGAAAAATAGAATAATAAAGTGAATTATTATTGGCAAATAAAAATATAATATCCGAAGACTATAGTATGTACAAAGCAATAATATAGAATTTATTGAAACAAACCTAAAGAAATATGTAAAGCAACCAATTTGTAAAACCTATTATGTTGAACACAATTATTTGTTTGAAATAGTGGTTTATTACCTGTTTACACGCTGAAGTCATTATGTTCGTGTAATTCGTAACTCAACAACTAAAGGTCGTGTACACCTGGCTCACTTGTTACTTTCACTACATTATGGAAGTGGCCATCACCTCTTAAAATGTCAAAGTCCGACATTATAGGCTATATCCACATATGGGTTTGTGTGTAAGTGGTAGAAATATTTAAAAATTAGGTAATTACAGTATCGTTGATCAAACTTTTATGAGTCAGGCATACTCTAAATTATCCTTTATAAATTTTACGTTTAGCAATGAAATTTAAGTAACTCCCTAAAGATGGTTTTTTAGGCCCCTACTTCACTGAGTCGCTATATATACCACGTCGCCGATCCATCCGTATCGGTTTTGGACATCATGGCTAAATGGAGGAATCTTAAATTGTTGTTAGAGCATCTTCTAGTAATTTAGAAAGATTTAATAGTCTGGAAGGCAAGTGCTACATTGAGGGACGTGCAATCCTTATCATTATCATTTATGGTGCAATATTACCAAGTTTATCTTTGGAATCATTCTTTACCAGGTAGTAAAATTGAAATGATATAAAAAAACTGCTTAATCAACTGTTCAAAAATTAAATTGTGGATTATATAGATTTTCTACTGATTAACTATTCGAAAAAGTTATTTGTAAAATCGTTTAAGCGAACCCTAAATTACAACGATAAGCTCAAATTTCCAAGTCGTCATATATTCGGCAACTTTCATATATCGTTGTACTAAATACTACAATAACTGAAGAATTTGAACTATTTGATTTCTTTTTGTCTCTGCTCTATCTTTTGTTGTTTTTTTTATCTGAAAGTAAGCATATTCATATTATCATGCTAAATAAACCCTGTTACAGAACGTTTTACAACATTATTACTATAACTAATTTAGCCTACTATAATTGAATTAAGCTAAGCTCTGAATTGCTTTGGCAATTTGAGTTTTGAACTAATCTTGAAGATAAATCTTCATAGTTTCGTAACTACGGAGATATATGGTTAAATTAAATTGGGTCCTCTCCTCCCAATGTGCAGAATCCTCAACTCCAGCTTTTAAAGACAAACTAGCTCTCATCAGTAATAAGTATAGACAAATTACACTTGTACCTCTCCCAACAAGCAGTTACAGTTACTTTTGCGTTTAAAACAAAAGAACCACCTATCAAAAACATATTTCAAACGCAATAAAAGTGGCCGTTACTCGGTGACTGCGGCCGCGGCCCGCCCTCGGCATTCCAGCTGAAGCGGCGCCGCGCCGTGTAGCGACCCACTCGGACTGTCGCTGTCGCTGCTGCGGCACGTCACCAGCTGCTGCGGCGGGTGCTGAGCGTCTCCGTGCAGCGGCGCCGCGCCGTGTAGCGACCCACTCGGACTGTCGCTGTCGCTGCTGCGGCACGTCACAAGCTGCTGCGGCGGTGCTGAGCGTCTCCGTGCAGCGGCGCCGCGCCGAGTAGCGACCCACTCGGACTGTCGCTGTCGCTGCTGCGGCACGTCACCAGCTGCTGCGGCGGGTGCTGAGCGCCTCCGTGCAGCGGCGCCGCGCCGTGTAGCGACCCACTCGGACTGTCGCTGTCGCTGCTGCGGCACGTCACCAGCTGCTGCGGCGGGTGCTGACCGTCTCCGTGCAGCGGCGCCGCGCCGTGTAGCGACCCACTCGGACTGTCGCTGTCGCTGTCGCTGCGGCACGTCACCAGCTGCTGCGGCGGGTGCTGAGCGTCTCCGTGCAGCGGCGCCGCGCCGTGTAGCGACCCACTCGGACTGTCGCTTTCGCTGTCGCTGCGGCACGTCACCAGCTGCTGCGGCGGGTGCTGAGCGCCTCCGTGCAGCGGCGCCGCGCCGTGTAGCGACCCACTCGGACTGTCGCTGTCGCTGTCGCTGCGGCACGTCACCAGCTGCTGCGGCGGGTGCTGAGCGTCTCCGTGCAGCGGCGCCGCGCCGTGAAGCGACCCACTCGGACTGTCGCTGTCGCTGTCGCTGCGGCACGTCACCAGCTGCTGCGGCGGGTGCTGAGCGTCTCCGTGCAGCGGCGCCGCGCCGTGTAGCGACCCACTCGGACTGTCGCTTTCGCTGTCGCTGCGGCACGTCACCAGCTGCTGCGGCGGGTGCTGAGCGCCTCCGTGCAGCGGCGCCGCGCCGTGTAGCGACCCACTCGGACTGTCGCTGTCGCTGTCGCTGCGGCACGTCACCAGCTGCTGCGGCGGGTGCTGAGCGCCTCCGTGCAGCGGCGCCGCGCCGTGTAGCGACCCACTCGGACTGTCGCTGTCGCCGCTGCGGCACGTCACCGGCTGCTGCGGCGGTGCTGAGCGCCGTGTAGCGACCCACTCGGACTGTCGCTGTCGCTGTCGCTGCGGCACGTCACCAGCTGCTGCGGCGGGTGCTGAGCGTCTCCGTGCAGCGGCGCCGCGCCGTGTAGCGACCCACTCGGACTGTCGCTTTCGCTGTCGCTGCGGCACGTCACCAGCTGCTGCGGCGGGTGCTGAGCGCCGTGTAGCGACCCACTCGGACTGTCGCTGTCGCCGCTGCGGCACGTCACCAGCTGCTGCGGCGGGTGCTGAGCGCCGTGCAGCGGCGCCGCGCTGTGTAGCGACCCACTCGGACTGTCGCTGTCGCTGTCGCTGCGGCACGTCACCAGCTGCTGCGGCGGGTGCTGAGCGTCTCCGTGCAGCGGCGCCGCGCCGTGTAGCGTCCCACTCGGACTGTCGCTGTCGCTGCTGCGGCACGTCACCAGCTGCTGCGGCGGGTGCTGAGCGCCTCCGTGCAGCGGCGCCGCGCCGTGTAGCGACCCACTCGGACTGTCGCTGTCGCCGCTGCGGCACGTCACCAGCTGCTGCGACGGTGCTGAGCGCCGTGTAGCGACCCACTCGGACTGTCGCTGTCGCCGCTGCGACACGTCACCAGCTGCTGCGGCGGGTGCTGAGCGCCGTGTAGCGACCCACTTGGACTGTCGCTGTCGCCGCTGCGGCACGTCACCAGCTGCTGCGGCGGTGCTGAGCGCCGTGTAGCGACCCACTCGGACTGTCGCTGTCGCCGCTCGGCACGTCACCAGCTGCTGCGGCGGTGCTGAGCGCCGTGTAGCGACCCACTCGGACTGTCGCTGTCGCCGCTGCGGCACGTCACCGGCTGCTGCGGCGGTGCTGAGCGCCGTGTAGCGACCCACTCGGACTGTCGCTGTCGCCGCTGCGGCACGTCACCGGCTGCTGCGGCGGTGCTGAGCGCCGTGTAGCGACCCACTCGGACTGTCGCTGTCGCTGTCGCTGCGGCACGTCACCAGCTGCTGCGGCGGGTGCTGAGCGTCTCCGTGCAGCGGCGCCGCGCCGTGTAGCGACCCACTCGGACTGTCGCTTTCGCTGTCGCTGCGGCACGTCACCAGCTGCTGCGGCGGGTGCTGAGCGCCGTGTAGCGACCCACTCGGACTGTCGCTGTCGCCGCTGCGGCACGTCACCAGCTGCTGCGGCGGGTGCTGAGCGCCGTGCAGCGGCGCCGCGCTGTGTAGCGACCCACTCGGACTGTCGCTGTCGCTGTCGCTGCGGCACGTCACCAGCTGCTGCGGCGGGTGCTGAGCGTCTCCGTGCAGCGGCGCCGCGCCGTGTAGCGTCCCACTCGGACTGTCGCTGTCGCTGCTGCGGCACGTCACCAGCTGCTGCGGCGGGTGCTGAGCGCCTCCGTGCAGCGGCGCCGCGCCGTGTAGCGACCCACTCGGACTGTCGCTGTCGCCGCTGCGGCACGTCACCAGCTGCTGCGACGGTGCTGAGCGCCGTGTAGCGACCCACTCGGACTGTCGCTGTCGCCGCTGCGACACGTCACCAGCTGCTGCGGCGGGTGCTGAGCGCCGTGTAGCGACCCACTTGGACTGTCGCTGTCGCCGCTGCGGCACGTCACCAGCTGCTGCGGCGGTGCTGAGCGCCGTGTAGCGACCCACTCGGACTGTCGCTGTCGCCGCTGCGGCACGTCACCAGCTGCTGCGGCGGTGCTGAGCGCCGTGTAGCGACCCACTCGGACTGTCGCTGTCGCCGCTGCGGCACGTCACCAGCTGCTGCGGCGGTGCTGAGCGCCGTATAGCGACCCACTCGGACTGTCGCTGTCGCCGCTGCGGCACGTCACCAGCTGCTGCGGCGGTGCTGAGCGCCGTGTAGCGACCCACTCGGACTGTCGCTGTCGCCGCTGCGGCACGTCACCAGCTGCTGCGGCGGGTGCTGAGCGCCGTGTAGCGACCCACTCGGACTGTCGCTGTCGCCGCTGCGGCACGTCACCAGCTGCTGCGGCGGTGCTGAGCGCCGTGTAGCGACCCACTCGGACTGTCGCTGTCGCCGCTGCGGCACGTCACCAGCTGCTGCGGCGGGTGCTGAGCGCCGTGTAGCGACCCACTCGGACTGTCGCTGTCGCCGCTGTGGCACGTCACCAGCTGCTGCGGCGGGTGCTGAGCGCCGTGTAGCGACCCACTCGGACTTTGGCTGTCGCTGCTGCGGCACGTCACTACATCGCTATCAGCACATGGTGAAACCGGGTGACATGTCGGGCTGAGACTGCAGTTTTTGACTGATATCTTCACAGAATTCAGTAACTTATTGAAATAATTTTTAAAATTCAAGAGATGATCAATAAGACGCTTAAATAAAAATTATTTCTCTAGGTCAGACCGAAAAAGCGACTGTTTTTGCGCTCGATATTAAGTGACGAAACGGGAGACTCTCGTATTAACTTTTTTCACTCATGTTTACTTATCGTACTCTAGTGTTTCAACTTATAAGAACAATTTAATAGTCAGGTTACGTTTTTTATGCATGAATTAAGTCGATAACACCACGATTAAGTCGATGCACGATTAAGTCGAATTAGTAAATATAAATACATGATGTACAGCTTGTTGTATCCGAACGTTTTATAAAAATGCTTATTTCTAGCCTACAAACTCTCTACTTGTATTTTAGGAGGAATTGAAAGAATGTTTTCACAAACTCGCCTGTTATAGCTTGTGCGAATACATTGTTCTTGTGTGCAGCATTCCGTCACTTTGCAAGTTCAAACAAATTTGACAAAGTACGCATATATTTTGTAAAACGCATATAGCCTCTGTAAGGCTATTGATCCCACATTACCCAAGGTGGTGTTTGAGCTCGCCAACTGTTATTCGCTTCCACTTTTTACATTTAATATTATTATTCAACATCTTCACTGAATAATCTTGTTTACGTCTATGAATACTTGGCCATTCCAACTTCGTCCTTCCCTACTTTGGAGATTTTCTTTCTATAACAAATCAAGAAGCAGGCACACGCAAGCCCTTGACAATAATTATCAAAATCCTTATAGCAGCCACTCCAAAAATTTATTTAACAGAAATGAGTTTCTCTTAAAAGAGGAGGGCTAGCGTATATTAACCAAATTATATACTTTTATCCGCATCCTTCATACTTTATATATTTAATATCTCTTCATTAAATTTCATACTTGTGTTCGCCAGCTGAGCAGATTAGGCCCAACTCGAGCAACTGACAGATGTCCACTGCTGCTCTCGCAACGAAGGCAGCCTGCGTCCTTGTCCGGCCTTGCCGTCGCTGAGCGGCGCTGCTCCCACAAATAGCACACGGCCAGACTAAGTGGTTGTATTATTTATACAGGACCGGGAATGTGTAAATCAGGGTGTGCTGATAGTATTAATGTGACGAGGGCCGAGCTGTAAATAGCAGCAGATGGGCGAGCTGACCAGCCGCAACTCGAGCGTCCAATTAGAGGAGAACCGATAGAAATACGGACTTTGGGGTGTGTAATGGCCCGTGGTAAGGAATGGGAGGAAGGAGGAATAGGTCTGGGTAAATCTTGTGGTAATGCACAAACGAGTAGTTTATTTATATACAAACTCGTTTAAACTTGGTGTATTAATCATTGAGAGTCCTCGTCACTTTAGTAGTTCAGACCTGTTGCCGCCTTATCACAATGAGCAGTAATACAAAATCTTTACAAAGTCTTACAACTCCTGTTTTAAGAAACCAAAATGTCCAGTTTTATATTGGTCATTCAAAAATATAAAATTGAGTCATTAAATAATAATTCATAGAATACTTATTCTATGAAAAAATTAAAAAATGGTTGTTTAATTTGGAAGATATTGATCATTCATTTAAAATACATCAATAACTTTTAGGTAGGTCTTTGATTACTCTTTTAATTTTCTTTTCTTTTGTTTCCAAGCCTTGGTTGCATGACATTGTAACAAGCCAAATAAGAGATAGATTAATTTTATTTAAAAGTGGCACTGTGTTATATTACCTTAAATCATGTTTATCCTTATTTGCATTATTAAATCAGAAGAGACATTTTGTTTTGATTTAGAAGTAAAGTCATTTGTTTTATCTGTTTGCTATCAGATTATATATGAAGTTTAAGTTACGGAACCTCTACACAGGCTTGCCTTCAGAGTCCCTATTTATTTTCTCTGTTATGTTTTAATATTCTGTTTATTTCTCTTATTGTTTTCTTTAATTTTAGTTTAGTTTTAGTTATATTATAACCTGAGTCAGCCTGACAAGTTAAGATATTTCTTTTTTCTGTGCACTGTTATGGAAAACAAAGGAGGACTGATTGACTGAAATATTATATGCTGTAAAATGATTGTAAAATACTGTGATGAGAGAATAAATACTATTCTATTCTATTCTATTTTATTCTATTCTACTTTTTTTAAATAAATTACACCTTGGCACTTTCTTCATTTTCTTTTAAAATATTAAATCATGTGAAGGGACCCCAACTCGGTATTTGCCCATTGATGATAATAAATCATCATCGATTGCTTTGCTTTGGGAAAACCCGAATTATTCACCAATATTCATTTGTTGTCAATGTAATTGTATACCTATATACTTACTTATCACGTGTTATAGTTAATGTATTTTTTTACCACTGTTATATCAATAATAATTTATTTAATTATTATTTTTATTTTTGTGTTTAAACTTTGATTTGTGATTTTTCCATATATTTAAGAGCCGAAAATTAAATTAAATTCTTAGAGGGAGTTTTCAATTTTTATTTGAAAACCAGGTGATGTCCCGCGGTCCTGCTTCGCTGGGAAAAATAAACAAACAATTGTAAATAAAAAACGCAGCAGCTGTTCAGCCCATTTCATTTTTGCCCTTATTTAAAACCTATTACTTTCCCTGGGATTTTCTCACCGAGATTTTTCATTCAAGCATTCAAGTATAGAGTAGACGGGTGTCAGCCTTGCGGTTTCCTCCAAAGTTACGGGTAATTTGGGCTATATATTATATAAGTAGGTATAGATTAATAGTAAAACTCCTCTTCCAACTTATGAGTAAAATCCGTTTCGTCAAGATATTCTGGTAAAAGATCGCACCAGGCAAAGTATAACTGCATTTTGATTCATATATTGTTATTAGAACAGTAAGGAAAAACAATAAAACAAGTTTGCAGAAACGTACACAACATTTAAGTACTAAAAAACAAATGCACAATTTTACACCAACAAAGAAGTCATTTCTACATATGAGGTGCAGAGAGCTGCTCGATAAAAAGTTTTACTGAATAGATTGATTTAATAGGAATATTAAACTACCGCTTACTAATGTGGCCATTAAGCAGACAAACAAGCTATTTAATTTATGATGGACAAGAATACACTGGAAAGGATGAGGGGTTAAAGCTCTCTGTAAGACTAAATTACTTACGTAGATCCGTCAAACAGCTCAAACTGAAATTTTCATGCTCAGAACATGTTTCAATGCAAGTGCATCATCCTCAGCTGAATATAAAAGGTGTGAAGTTTAATTATCCATCGGTTGATGGCATCGTCAGGATCAATAAAAAACACAAACACATAACACTTATCACGGGACGAAAACGAACAAACATTGAATAAAACTTTACAGGCCTGTAGATACAAAAAGCCACGATCACGTCGCGCCGGCGGTAGGGGACAGACTGGACAACTGGAGTTCTTTCTTATCTATTGTGTGACGTGGTTATCAGGTGGACAGATAACAGCTGATCCTTGATGTGGGTTGAGTGTCAAAAGAGAATTAAATATAGAATGGGAACTGAATTGAAGCTTGTCATTGATTATATTTTCATCCGGGCTATTATGTTTGAAATACCTATAAATCTCTAACTCCTCCAAAGTGTCCATCTTTTTCCCTTTGTGGCAAAAATGTAATTGTAACTCACAGCTCAGGGGCTAAAACCACGGATAATAATATTAAAGCTCTCTGCCCATTCTTAACCTGGCTGACAATGAGTAAGGCTAAATGAGGCACAGAGTCTTTCCGAAAATAAATTGTAGTTAATTTTGGGATAGTTCTTTAGGATCTGTCATACTTTTTTGCGAGAATAATGTACATATTTCAAATGACTACTGAAAAAGAATCATTGATTCAAGACAATCATACAGTACAGTACTCATACTAGTGACTTATATAGTATAGGCCTACTAAGTGCATTAAATTACTGCGAGTCTATCTCCCTTGATATAGAAATTAAGGAGCTCATAGTAGGATGTGCTTTTACAGTGTAATATGTTATGTAGGAACTATCAGTTCACACGCTGTTTTAACGCATTCTCCTCATGTCCGTGGAAGATCTATTTTCATTGAAGTAATCATCATTAAACTAAACCATAGTTGCGCTATAATGAGGAACGGGATATGAAGTCATTGAAACGTGAAGTGGCGAAGTTCTCAATAATTACTGTTTATTACCTCATGACATATAATTATCTTAAGCCTTATAATGTAGCGTAAGACTTGTTTTCTGGGTAACTCTCACATTTGCAGTTTAATTCCCGTAATCGCGGAATCTTGACCGTTCTATTTAGCCGCCCCGCGCCCATGCATTGCACTTCTGTGGGACGATGATTTGCCGTGAATGTAAACTGTTCTGTACATTAATAAGTGCTGAGACTAAATTATCCTACTGAATGCTTATCTTACGCAATAGTTACTTTTTTATTGCGTTCACTTTTGGAGATACAATCCTCCCAAATGCTTCGATTGTGGAACTAAATAAATTCTCTTATTTCAAACATTTCTCGGGAACACAATCATTTACCTGCGCTAATCCTACGCCAAAAAATATTCGTTCATGATTTAAAACCTCTATGCAGCGTGAAATAGTTGATATTTAAAATAAGATTAGCTACCGATAGTATTTTATGAAACTTTTGGTTGGACAATCGGTAGTTTTTCTTTTCCCTTTCCCTACTTCCAAAGCTGTCTCCAGTGTGTAAAGTAATATCCAGTACTTTGACTCGTTTATTCAAACTTTGGCAGTACTTTGGTTTTATTTCAATTGGGAAAATGGTTCAACAGAATAATGATTATCTTAAAATGCGACCTTTATGTTAGGGCAATAAACTGGACTTTAGTACTGTTACTTAACAATTTAGTGCTAAAATATAATAATATTTTATAATAAAATGTAATAATATATTATAATAAAACGTCAAAACAACAATGACTTAGGTTAGGGGTATTGGTAAATATTCTTAAAATAATTTTTCCCTTTCTTTGCAAACTCATTAAATATTTTCGCCTTGTTAAATGTTACCTGTTACAACAGAACAGTTGTGGGGTTTTGGGGGGTCTATTACACCTCTACAGGCATAATACTAGTCATCCATCTTAAAGTATTTACAGCCATAGGCCTTGTCCAATAACCTCAGGTTAGGTAACTTGGTGTGACAAGGAAGAAAAATAAAAAGTGGTTAGAAATCTGGAAACTATATTAACATTTTTCTATAAGGAGAAGTTTTCGGTTCTTCCTTGAATTTGTTAATGTCCGTGATATCTTGAAGATGAGAAGGTAATAGTTGTGGTTTAGTTTCCAACAGTTTAATTATGATGCACTGAAGGGTAATCTATGATTTACAGTTGAAGAGTGGGGTTGATAAGGCTGTATCTGATTATTATTTTTAACATAAATAATTACTTCAAGTATAAAAAGGGAGGGGACAATTGAAATTTGAAGTTCGACAAACTTTTGCCTGCATGATTGCCTATACACATGGCTGAAAGTACACACCAGACGAGGTGTGAACTTGTCGTACTACTGCTCTTGCAATACCAGCCCCCGATGGTTCGCGAGGAAGTGTGCTCGCCCGCGGCTGCTCACTGTCGATTGCTCACTGCCATTGTTCACCGCTCATGCTCACTACTCGTGTTGCAGCCTCGGCTCGCGTGCACTACGCGTGTTTACGACCCGAGCCTCGCGATTACTGCGCTACTCGGGAGTGTTTGCCGCCGAGGGCTGCGTACAGCGGCTGCCCCGCGGCCCCAGCCTCGCACATCGACAGCCGGTAATGAGACGACACCGCCATTAACTGGCTTCAAACCCGCCGAGCCGCCGGGCACGCCACGGGCTTTATCGCTGGGTTGGGTTCGGATTACGACGCGTTTAACATGCAGTTGGTGCCTTAGAAAGCCTAACGCCAAAACAACTAAAATCCCCTTGAATTTGAATCCTCCTTTACATAACTCGTAACAAATTTGAAATGAGTTTTCTTTTAATTTTACGCATGCACTTATGTATATAAAAATGTGTTAGGAAAATTAACAGCATGAAAAAAGAATGGGTGTTAATAAAGTTGAGTCAAGTTATTACTCTTAGTTTGAAATTCACTGTTGGTGATGGTGAGTCTATGTTTTGATTTTGATTTTTGCTGACAATTGCCATCACTTATTAAAAACGAATTTTCACGATGATGCAGGATTTGGAATTTGATCCCTTCTTCTAGTGAAAAGGAATGTAGATATGTTTTTTACCAAGTTCTCCTGGATGTGTTTTATTCTAATCTCGTTATGTTCTAGGTTATTTGAAACCTGAAAAAGAGATCAGATTCCAGAATCCAGATCCAGAAACGTCGTGAAACTTGTTTCTAAATGAGTTTCTAATGAGTGATGACAAAATAGTATATTTCTTTACTAAGGGCTAAAGTGACGCTTTCATGCGAGGTCAAGTTTTTCAGAGCTGAAGTCGAAAAATGACCTAGTAACGAAAAGTAACTTTAGTCCCGTGTGGTAAACTATATTTTTCGTCATATATCGCTCAATGAATTCCGGCAACAATTAAAAACCAAAATTCTAGAGCTTGTTTACCTTTAACAGGTTCCTGCCAAAGAAGCTTACATCTTCTTCTTACTATTTAAAACAATCAGCTGATTGTCTATTTCATTTCTGTTTAGGTTGGACTGACAGTAACGAACAATTAATTGATGTATTGAACACACTGAACTTTCGATTAGTGATATGAGCGAGTTTTGAAATATCAAGTTTCATCTTAACCAATCAGAGGGAAAATATTACTGAATCCTCGATTGAGGCTATTTTCTATCCAATAATCATTGACGTCACAAGCTTTGGCTCCACAGGCCTTATGGAAGTGAGGTAACCTTGTACTATTTTTCTCTTCTCCTCTACAGATCTTGGTTTTACTGCAGTAAAAAACCAAAAGCTGACGTCCACGACATCAGCTGATTCTTTTCTTCCTAGGTAGAACAAGAGCTTCTTTAGCCCTGCAACACATGTAGTAGGCTAAAAACTGCCGTTTTCGTAGTAATAATGAAAAGAAGATTTTAAACACACCTATTTGATTAACTCATAGCCTTTTCTCTTTTTTAGCTCACTTATAATGCTCAATAAGTTTATTCTCGAGATAAAAATGTTCTAAGATCCGATCCATGCTCCATACGAGTTTGAACTCCCAAACCAAAAATCTCTTTTGAATAAGCCGTTGCTAACAAGATAAATAGAGTCCTAAAATGATGCAATAATCGAGAAATTTGGCGCAGTAAACCAGTTTACTTACATTATCACGAGATTTGCATTTAATGAGGAAACCAGATGACTCGACGGAGTGGTCGGCTGTTGCGAAACGCGCCGAACGGCGCTGATGTGTCAATCTCTCCAAGGATCGGATGTTTGGCATATTGACGGGACAAACGATTGATTTTAACCATCCGATGGGTTTTCTTTTAATCCGATAGTTCTCAGATGGTTGATTCATCCGATAATGGTTTCTAGTGTAGTGGGGTAGGGAGCGGATTGGCCTGCGCTGCGTGCTGAGATGGGATGAACTATCCGACTAGTAGATGGATGAATGAATGAACCATCTGTTCGCGACTCTGATTCAGATGAATGGTTTCACAGAGATGATTTCCATTGGTTTTGTGGCGTGTCTATTCGGATAAAAATATATACTGTCGAGCCGCTGAGCAGGTGATTCACCTGCAAATAGATGAATAAATATTTTATACCTTAAACATTTTGTATTAGGTTGAGGTAATAAGGTAAAAGATTAACCTTTTGGTACAAGTACAAACATAGGATACTTCTATCTTTGGCGCAAATACTTGGACTTTTTACCGTTCATTAAAGAACAGTTTCAGTAATTAAATAACTAACTCGTAGTTTTTAAACGAATGAAAATACGGAAAGAATTGTTTTACAATTGAATGAAAACATGGAACGTATGGTTTTCAGATAGATTGATAATGCCTTTTAGATGAAACGCATGCGAATGAATGGATGGTTCATCCGGATAAAAATTAAAGAAACCATCGGATGAATCGATTGGCGTGCAACAACCGGATGATTCGTTTGTTTCATCTATCGAATAGTTCCCATCACTAGTTTGGGTAGGGACGTGCGACTGTGGGGCAAGGTCTCCGCCGTGTCAGCTGGGCTCTGGGCTAGGTCAGTTTGGCGAGAGTCGGGCGTGTGGAGACTCGAGACTCGTGTGCCGAGGATAGCAATTACACCAGATACGCGTATTAGTATTCCGGACTGATTCCAATTTCGAAATAATCGCCTTTCACTTACGATTATACGTGTGAAAAGCTGTGATTTCGAGATGCTGCGTCATTTCTGCAGCCGTAATGATTTATAGCTTACGTGTGCATCATTTAACTACATTTACTCGTAACAATTTTATACCGAGTCTTTTCTTGATTCATTTCCAAAATTCATATTGGAAATCTCTATTGTTTTAATTTCATTCCTTTATAGACTTTTAATAAATTATAGCTAGCAGTTGTTTGCGTGAGAAACAAGTAGTGTTACAATCGTATAAGCTGTTAACTTTATGAATTGTTACAAACTACGTCCTTACCTTTAGTTTTAAACAGTGCAAACTGGATTTGATCAGTTGTCAACGAACAGGCTAATTGATTGATTTCAGCTTTAAAGCTACATATCCTTTGATCATTCTTGGAAAGCCAACGTTAAATGTAATATGACTCCTTTGACGTTCATATCCGTTCAATCAGTAGCGAAGTAAGACTTTTTTCTTAATGTTTTCTATTATGGAAATTCGATGTTATCGTAACGTTGATCATTTACAAAAACGTGTAAAACCCCATTAGTACGTGTGGTTAGCGTAAATTTTCACCAAAACCTTGCATTCTTTGATACAGCTTAGCCACTTGGTATGTGTATAGAAGATACCGGTAGAAGTATTTTTATCCGAAGATCCAACCTTGAATTCGTGTAGAACACTCCCATATCAGCCATTAAAGATGACAGCCATTACATTCATAAATTGCTCTATAACTCCGGTAATAGAATTTCGATCCTGATAAACCTTTTTTTGTTTGAAAGATAATTTTAAAATAAAACTTTTTTGCATTTAACATGTTTTTCTAAAGTTAATAGTTTTCATTGTATATTTGAAAAACGAAATTTTCCAATTAATTCAATGGGAAAGTCTAATTCCTCAATAAAATGCGTTTTGAGGGGCTGAAAAAGGCTATGGCTGAATTTAGAATATTCTCTAGTTTGAAAACATATACGCACAGAAATTTTATTCCAATGGGTCAACTATTATCAGAATAATGGCCTCAAAAAGATATACGTACAGGCCATTTTCCGAGTTAGCCTAGTTTTTTCGGTATTTTATGGAGTAAAAAAACTATTATTGAGGTGAAACCTGAATAAAAATGAAGAAAAATAACTAAACGACCGAGAAAAATTGATCATAATAGTATAATTCTAGTTTTTTATCCATTTTGAAGGTCGCCCCAAAAAGGACAGGCTCAGACTTTTAACGTAATAAATACTTTATCCGTCGGTAGAAATGAATAAAAATTCATGAACATATTTAACATAAACATTTGAACGATATAGCCTAAAAAATCTTAGATAAATAATCGCTAAACATAATTTATACGTATTTTAAAATGATTTTTAGTGGCAAAATTATGCTCTGCTGCTAGCGTCCCCTGTGGGAAAATAATCGCAACACAGTATATAGTAGTGAAATTCAGCCTTGCTGCTGGCGCCCTCTTTTGGAATTTGGCGCAAGCGAGCCTAGCACCGACTATGCGTGTTCGCGAACACTTCACCAAATCTCTTCAATTAAACTGCTAAAAATAACTTTTATGTTAGATATTTTTGTTTTATATCTTTACGATATTTTTGTTAAACATTTTCAAGACTTTAAAAAATTGTTTTCATAATTATTATGCTTTTTTAATTGAAGGGATTCGGCGTAGCTCTCTCAAATACGTGTTGTTAGCACCAGCCACGCTTGCGCCGAATTCCACAGTGGGTGCTAGCAGCGACACTTAATTTTACCACTGAAATTCATTTTAAAACATGTATAAATTCTGTTTAGCGTTTATTTATCTAAGATTTTTTAGGCTATATCGTTCAAATGTTTGTGTTAAATATGTTCATGAATTTTTATTCATTTCTTCCGACGGATAAAGTATTTATTACGATAAAAGTCTGAGCCTGTCCTTTTTCCCTATGCTTATCATGGGGTGACCAAAAACTTCTTTTGGACCTTCAAAATGGATGAAAAACTAGAATTATACTATTATGATCGATTTTTCTCGGTCATTTAGTTATTTTTACTCATTTTTATTCAGGTTTCACCTCAATAATAGTTTTTTTACTCCATAAAATACCGAAAAAACTAGGCTAACTCGGAAAATGGCCTGTACGTATATCTTTTTGAGGCCATAATTCTGATAATAGTTGACCTATTGGAATAAAATTTCTGTACGTATAAGTTTTCAGCCTAGAGAATATTCTAAACTTAGCCATAGCCTTTTTGAGCCCCTCAAAACGCATTTTATAGAGGAATTAGACTTTCCCATTGAATTAAATGGAAAATTTCGTTTTTCAAATATACAATGAAAACTATTAACTTTAGGAAAACATGTTAAATACAAAAAAGTTTTATTTTAAAATTATCTTTCAAACAAAAAAAGGTTTATCAAGATCGGAATACTATTACCGGAGTTATATAGCAATTAATGAATCTAATGGCGGCCACCTACTTCTACCGGTATCTTCTATACACATACCAAGTGGCTAAGCTGTATCAAAAAGTGCAAGGTTTTTACGCTAACCACACGTACTAAATGTTATTAGACATATCAAAAACCTCATATATTACAGCCGAAAGGGTCTTTTTAACCAGGTGCCGCCCAAGGCTAGGCTCATGCATAAGACACGCGCCCGCGACACAATGGCTTGTAAATACAACGGGGAGACACTGGACGCAGCTTTGTGATGCCAGGTGCGAGGTTGAGGCAGGATTTCGGCACTTTGGCGAGCGGAAGCGCAGGGACCGCGCCGCGGTCACCGACTCGCCGCACCTCACCCCTCACTAGTGTTTGGATATCGAAAGAAAAATATCGATATTTGTATCGACGATAATATCGGACCCTCAATATCGATATTCCGATAATATCGGATCAAAAATATCGATATATCGGAAAAATATCGACATATAAGAAAAATTTAGTTAAAAATTAATGGAATGCATACGATATGAAATCTTCAGTTAGTTGTGCGTAATTATATTTTTTTCTGGTAATCGTGATATGTATTGGTGGTGGACCAATTATTTATCCTTGTATTTCATCCTCCATGCATTTTTCAATCCATATGTTGTCTTAACAACGGGTTTCGTGAACATCTGTAATAATTAATTAATTATTACAGATGTCTAATAATAATTAATTAATAATCTAGGAAAAAAATAGTCTATTTTTCTCCTAGACTGTGATACTACTAAGGATACTGATATCAGGCTTTCTCTATCTTTACTACTGTGTGTGTGACAAATACGAAAGAGAATGGAATGGTTTGATTGGCTTTCACAGTCGTCATTGGCACTTCTGCCAACTGACAATTCATATGCACAGGCCACCAGCGCCACCAGATCAGGAGATCACCACAACATATTTCACTATATTTAATAGTGCGTACAAAATAATTAATTAATAAATAATTATATTTTCAAATTGATATCTGTAATATTTACTTATCAAATAATATTTAATTGAAAAAGTGCGGGAAAGGTTAAACTGTATTGTATTTATGTATTATTCTTAAAAATTTGCTAATATCAATACTAACGATAATATCGAAGTAAAATATCGATATTTCGATAATATCGGAAGTCTAATATCGATATAAAATATCGATATGTCGGAACCAAAACATCGATATTTCCGATATATCGGATATCGATACCAAACACTACCACTCACGCCATTATACTGTTGCATTCAACATGACAGAAAGTTCGGTCACGTGTTCGGCGACGCGACGTTGAGAGTGCCACCCAAGACCAAAAGGACCAATCCCTCGGTGCTACCACCTGTCATTCGCTGAGAAGTAGAAATGTTAGCATTGTTTAATGATAATACAATTGCTCACAAATGAAAACGGTTTATGGTTTGTCGTAAAACGTCAAACTCTCAGAGAAGAGTAAGTGATTTGGTTTTCAGGTAAACTAATGAAGGGGAGCGGCCTGGATCGGAGGTACCGGGTTCGCAAATCCGCCAATTTTCATTGGCTCTTTCTGTGTGATATAGTGCCTGCCTGACACACTAGGCCACACGGTTCTGGGCTGGACTGGGTCCTGGATATGGAGGAAGGGCAATAAAAAAGCTGTGTATAAACAATAGTCGCTGTCTTAAGAGGATGGAGGAGCTAATAAAACCTTGGTCGGCAAATCGGCTGCTAACTGAGATTTATATTAATCGCAAACTATTCAATGAAGGGAGAGATGGCCTTAGTCCGGTCCGAAACATAATTTTTGTTCCACCTGGAAGTTTGCTGATTTCGCTCGATAAAGTATTACTGTAAGGTAAAGTATTTATGCTTTTGATTGTAAAAATCAACATTTACTTTCCAGGTTATTAAGGTTATTAAGGTATTAAGGTTATTTATCTTGGACCGTTAACGTCTAGAAACATTAAACTTTCTCAACGTGGGAGAGTTATACAATGTTGTATGAACAACTTCAATTTTGATGTTGAGAATATATACGCTTATATAAACCTTGAATATAGAAGTTGGTTAACTTAAGAAGTCTTGATAACAAATACTGCAATAAAGTTATATCGTTATGTTCTTTCGGCTCTTATCAAAATCATTTCTCCGATAAGTCATCATAAAATTTGCAAAACATAACAAAAATATGCAAATCTGAAACCTACCTTACTCGTAAATAGTCACACGCGGCGTGCATGTAATAATATACCAGTTAATAAGTGTTGGCCGTACGGCGCGGCGCGGCTTCATTGTCACGATAGCAGCATTAGCATGGACTTCAAGCCGCGTGTATTACACGAATGTGCATAATTATGCGCGGGTCCAGTCATAATACAGTTATCACGCTCCCCAGCGCATGCACTGGGCACAGCGGGGGTGCACAAGTCTCAATCGCACAAGCTCAGGTATTACATAGCAAGTTCCAAGTGAGTGATACCATAAACTGCTTTAAACTTTTAATAATTTCTATTAAACAACCTCTAATGTTTTCAACAGAGTATACACTTTAATTTTGTTGTTATATGATTACCTAACATTGCTTGGTATTAAGTTCAAAGGCTCTCCAAGAGTTACAGATCCAGAATATTTTTTTTCATTACAGCAAAAAAGTGAAAAACTTTTCTACCCCTAAAAATAAATGAGAAGTAATTAATAACATTTTGTTCCGTTCAGCAAATATCTGTCTTCATGTATTTTTACACTTCCAACTTGGAGTATCTATTACTTATTTAATACACGAGCAGTTTTTTTGTTACAAAGACTCCTCCTAAACTACCGAACCGATTTTCATGTTTTTGGTGTCATTGGAAAGAGCTTGGCGTGAAGTTTTGCAGGAAATAAAATTAAAAAAGGTTTGACTAAAGGGAAGAGCCCTAGACGCCCTTAAAGTTTCGCATTAGTCCATAAGATTTAACATGGGAATAGAAATTTCAAATAAAGCAGCTGATTGGAGCAAACAAAGTTTTTCAGCAAAGCCATATGATGTTAATGGAATTGAAACCATTGCATGTAGAGCTGGAGGCATTTCAGTTGATGGAAAATGTAAATAAATAAACTATTATCCTAATACATACTTAAGGTTAGAATTCAGTTTTAAAAACATTTATTTTGAATCACATGAGTGAAGATCTTAATATTTACATATGATTATATTACAAAGAAAAATACTAAAGGAGAAATACATGTTTATGTATAAATTCTATAAATATAAATAAAAGAAAAAAGAAACAGACTTAACATTGACTATAAGTACATTTATTGAACCATTTTAGTCCGGTTTGAGATTAAGACGAGTCATACGCTACTTAGGGCTGCGAAACATGGACATCTCCTTAAAGATGACTGAGTATTCACAAAAAATTTAGTTTTAAAAAGCTTTTGTAAAACATTTCAGTACAACAGGACCATATAATTAATAAAATAGTTCTAGAATACTGAACCATAATTATTTTTATTTTGAAATCAATACATAACAATTGCTCGATTTCGAGCAACAGGTTTACTAGTTTAGTTTATAATATGTACAAATTCAAACTGACAGTCATTTTTATTTTTCATATTTTGATATCTCAAAACTGAACATATGATTTTCTTCTGCCTCAGTAAATAGAGGCACTGGATTATGCAAAGATGTACACATTCACCTGCAAAAAACAACTACAATATATAGAACAACGTTTATTGAACCAAAACGATTCAAAGTCACTGCTTTGACATTAAAACGTTTAATAAATGATTATGTACAATACATTGACAAATTATTTCTGTTTTTATTGTCATTCTTATTAAGTGGTGTATGTCATCATGTAGAAATTATAAAAATAACTAAAAATTTTGAAACAAAGAGGTCTGTAAAATACGCAAATAATATGTGGCAGCTGTATATCATGCCTTCACAGCTTATGAGTAATCGAAATGATACATACAATTGTAAACTACTTCAATACGCCATAATCAACAACATGAATTCAAGTCATATCAGTACAAGCCACTTGTCTTGTAAAAGCCAAATAACAATCATGATTATAGCGCCAGTTGTGTGTAATGTTGCAGTCCGACTATTAGCGTAGCACGGACGTAGAGCCTTGTCTGCGATGGTGCCAATTGGCAGTCACTAGACGATAAAGTGTCTTTTTACTACTGGTGTGATTGTTTTTTCTACATGTCTTTGCTTCATTTTATTACCAAAACAACGAGTTATAATTTCGCTTCAACGATGTACCGTTTAAGGAGGTACGGCTGTTACACTTACTATAAATAATAATATCATTGTACCGTTACTAGCCCGGGAAGTGTCGTTTTGCCGCGTAGTAAAATCTTACCAGGCGTGTAAAGTACGATACTGTACATCATACTACTCAACAAAACTTATTTGCTTACATAAACCATTACAATTCTCAATTCTTCAAACCTAACCTATAATAAACAAACATTTGCTACCGCTACCAGTGCAGCCACTACATTCCTCTGAAGCAACCAATAAACATGTATTAAACTTCGGTTTAATGCAATCAGCTGATGTTTTGATCGTTGACTTCCGCTATTTCAGTTTCCTAGTGCACGGTAAATTTACTGTGCACTGCACGGTAGTATCATGTAAAAATCACTATTTCAAATGGTTTGAAATAAAGCAGAACTAATACTTGTACTTTTTATTGGGAGATGTCGACTGACCGTAAGCTACAGAATCAGTGATTGTAACAATCTTGAGTCTTGGAGGTCTTCAATTAGTCGAGTGATTAACGCAGAAAGAGCAACAAAGCGCTGATTGTGGTCGTGTTTCGCTCAAGGACTCCGTGATTGATCACAATGATTACCCGCGCCGATCCCGCGCACTCCTGGAGGACCAGAGCCGCAATGTGCCGAGCTACGTGGACAGCTATCAGAAGCTATTAAAATTATAAACAAATTGCAGCTCTTATCACTATTTACAACAACCTCGCTGGTTATGGGACTGTTTAGTTTAAATCAATTAGGGCTTGGCTAGAGACAGTCCAGAAAACAAAATAAATCCTACATATACTTTAATTGAGATCTCAATGTACCTCTAGTGCGTATTTTAAGGTGAATAAGAATTAAGGTCAAGTGTGCGATGAGATAATTCTATAAATCACACATGGCAAAGCGTAGCGTCTCTGCAGACTTTTGGTAATGGAGAATTAGACCCAAATAATTATATTTGTTATAGGTTATACTTATGCCAGGTTATGGGCGCTGGGGCTGGGGACGAGAAGCTGGGGCGGGGTCCAGTAACTTTCTACAGCCAAGCAGGGACTGTCTCATGATTGATCACTAGGACACCTTGTTACGACGCAAGTACCCTCAAACTAGTACAAATAACTCGCCTGCCAATCTGACTTGTAAAACAGCCGCTTTTAGCACGATTAATCCACCTTACTTAACAAGCAAAATTGCACCAAACGTTTTATCTGCGCATGTGCTTGTTTGATGTAAATCAAATACGTTACACTCCTCTACATCGATACGAAAGAAATGAACCGATCAAAAATATTAGTTATATATTAGTAATGGATTATTGGGATCCGATATATAGCAAAACTAAAATATCTTTCCCGAGGCAAATTTGCTCATGGCATAAAATTGAATAAAAAAACGTTTCAAAATATAAATTTTATGTAAGGAGTTTTGTTCTCAATGCTAAACTAAAGAGACATCCAAACGATAAGCTACCAAGCCGGCTAAAATTTATCCATCGTTAAAATAATTGAAATTACTCACATCGTTGACTGATTAAAGTCCTTTTAGTTGAGCGTCTAGGCTGACGAGCGTGGAGTGGCTAGCCAGCAAGGCACCGAGGAATATCACCGTTATTAATAACCAGAGAAGGGTGCATGAGCCACGGCTTAGCTCGGGCTTTCTACTTCCTTATTTGCGTCACTCATTCCGCCTTTCCACTATTTATCATATTTCAAAAGTAGAGAGTCTATTAATTAGGAACTAAACGTCAGACAACTCAGGATGATAGTTGAACATTCACTTCTATTTCTACGTTACGTGGAATCTCAGTTTCTCATCGTAACACATTTTATATGACATCTTTCTTTTTACTCCTTCTTTTTTAGAGAGTTGAAAGGTCATTGAGTTATATGCATCCGGGTGTCTTACAAATAACGCCTTTCTTTAATAACTTATCACCCATCGTAAACTTTCAGATTGTTTTTATGAATGTTCAAGTATTCTAGGGAAAATTAAAGTACTGTATAATATTATAGTGTAAATACACCTTCCTAGACACATGTTATGGTTGTTGCTTTGCTCGTTTGTTCAAAATGTGTCCTTTACGTAAAGCAATGTTGATTCATACAGTTGCGGCAACGGGATTCCGGCTTACTTAAAATTCCTTACTATACCCCTTTAAAACATATGTAGATTTCGAGAATAGTCAAGCTCACAATAGTTTTAATAAGCTATATAGATTATCCCATATAGAATTATACTCAAAATTTATTAAAATAACTTTTGTCAATGTACATCAGAGCCAGGAACCTTTAAGGAGATAGATTCCTTTAAAGAAAATGATACAGATCTCCTAACAGGTTCCCAGCACCAAAGCGAAGCTTCTTCTGGTTATAACTGTGAGGAAGGTAGCCTTTAATTTCACAAAAGAATTCGTGCTTTTAAAAAATATGAGTATTTTGATACTTTTTAAATTGTTTTTACCTTAATAAACTCGAACTAAGCTCCATAGGACTGAAAGTAGGGTTATCCTCAACCAACGTCTGTAGATCACAAAAGAAAAATACTGTATAATATAACTTTACAGTCAGGTTCCTTAACTCCCACAAGGCCTGTAAAACAACAGCTTGTGACTTCATTAAAAAAAATTTTTTTTAAGAGGGTGGCAACCTCTTTTTTATCTTGCCTTTGCCCCGCCCACATAACTATTGATCTGTGCGTAGACGTTATCAGGCAAAGTCAAGGAGTCGTTACAGAACAAGGGTGACAAGTACTGCTAAAAGTAGGCGTTAAGCTGGAGTCTCGAACCTGCAACGCTTTGATGCCACAGTTTCGAGGCCGAAAGCGCTACCAACTGCGCCACCGACTCACTAATGTTCATAATTAATTGTAGACCCGATCCGGTTCTAACTAACTTCTATTAATCTATTGAGTAAAAATATAGCCTCAAAGAGGTATCATAATGTGCTTCCTCTGATTGTCAAGGTTAATATTTTTGTCGCAACTGGAGGTTAGGTTTCCGGTCTTTAAAACACGTCAACATTTATTTACATTTTTGACCTAGATAGTCTGAGTACTTTATTCTTCTCTTATCTTCTTCTCTACAGACCGTGATCCTCGACCGCATCGCGGGCCCGCGCCATCGCAGTAGTCTCGGACGGGGTCACAAGTCTCGCGAACAGCTGTTTGATTGACTCCGGCAAAAAGAGACGAGTGTCGCCGGCCGACGATCAGTCAGGCTAACAAGGCCGCCATTGTTCCGAAGCCTGCAAAAACCTGGTCCTCGGTGGTGAAACATTTTAATGGAAGTCGATTTTCATTGAATCGACCCCCCGGACCATTGAGCCGTGGCCGCTCCGGCCTTGACCAAGTGGCTCAAGCCAAGATTTTTTTCAAATTCTGATAAAATAATTAAATTAGATTATTAGTGTCCAACATGATTTATATTTCAAATGGGACAGAAAAAAATGTTTACAGCAAGCTTAAGAGGAAGTTACTTAATATTCCTTAGATTCTTAAATAGTTTTATGAAATGGCGACCTGTAGGTACTTTAAACCAAGTAAAATGAGGGATGAGTGGAGGATGATTGTAGCGCAATCTTGTAATTTTGTTCCTGACTATGCTGACATATTCCTTGGACAGGACTTTTAATTAACAGCCGATGGAAACTAAGGGACCTACAGTTTAACGTGGGATCCGTCCCACAATTTCACCAATGAACTACGAACAGGTCTAATTAAGAGGATGGTCTTATGGAAGAACGTAGTACCGAAGAGAATACACGGGCTATCTAAAAATATCTTTCTCATACAATAAAGACCTAAAAATACACCAGTATTTTCGTCTATGATTCTTTGTTATGTTAGGCTAAGTTAGCTTGGCATGGTTTGATTGTTGATTTTTACATGACAAACATTTGAATAAGAAAATAAAGAAACCTTACGAAATTATTGAGACATGTTAGATTGTTAGTACAACTTGATTGCATGATAAAGTAATATCGTGTGCCCTTTATTTGCTTATACCTATTTAAAGGGCCCGTCTGCATCAACTGCTCCTGTTTGGATGTAGGCCCTGTTCAAAAATATGAGTTATGTTGGCTTTAACGTAAAAATTAATTTTCCTTCAATTTAAGAACATTTTAAAGAGGAATGTTTTATCATAACAGCGCACATCTGACTATTTTCTATGAAAAGAAGTCCGTGTTATTCCGATTTGCTGTGGTGTCGGTATGTCGGTATGCAGTCAGGGGCGCAGTGTGGCGGGAGAATGTAATCAATTAGGCACACTGCAGCGACCGAAGACGCTGTATATCATCACAAGTGTTCTATTCTGCATAAATTCTCCACCAATCATCCTGCGAGTACTCGAGTCAGTGATGAAACTACTCATTTCAATTCGTTTATGCGTTTATATACTTAGTGCAACGTACCCATCTGAATAAGAGAATTGAAAAACCTGAACTCCAAGTAAATTTATAATGACAACTTTGAGTTACATCTCGTGTTAAGAATACCATCTAAAGTATTAGGACCAGTAAAAAAACCCACTTGGGTCCTATAATGAAAAACAATAGTATAATTAACAGTTTTTGCGGCGCTTGTGCTGGGCGGAGTTAATTATGAAGTAATTTTTTTTCTAGAGAAAATTGGCAATTCCTTACGCTTTGACAATACTGGAAAAAGTAAGTATTTTATATGTATAAAAATTACTGTATTTTTAAAAATCATAATAGCAAAGGATTTGTAATTATAATTTAATTTGTTGGACTTTTCCTTTCGCTAAACACTAAAAGCGAAAGGAAAAGTCCAACAAATTAAATAATAACAAAAATTACCTTGAGTCTATGTGAATACCTAATTAGAGCAGACCCAAAAGGTTCTCAAGTACAACGTTAATATAGAAAGATAAAAATTTAAATTATTTATTTCTTGGCCATAAATAAATTAAGTAATTTTGACAGAAGAGATTTTGTTGGGTCATTTAGAAAATATATAAGTTCTACTACAGTCGGATTTTCGAATGCACACTATTGGCAAATATATATTAACCTAATGTATTTTTTTAATCAAGCGGTTAACACAAGTAGAAATAATATGTTTCATAAAATGAGCGAAAACTGGAGCTTTGCATATTCGAAACCATGATTGAAGTGCGATATGTATCAATCACATCATAATATAGTGGAGAATATACATCACTTTCACTATTGTTGTCGACGGTAATTTTCACTAAGCTCTGTTTAAATCAGCTGTATCCGCTCATTCTTATTCGGTAAAAATTAAAAAGATAGTAAAAAATTTATGTTACATAGAAAAACATTATTTTTCCGTGGTAAACAAGGTAATTATGAATTTTCTGACGTGATAAACACAAAACGAAACAGATGATTTCATGGAAGTATAGTGAAAAGTGTTGCCAACATGACGAGAACACACGGCGAGACGTGGTGAAGTGGTGGTCGTGTGTGACGCAGCGAGGCGTGACGAGGCGGCCAGCGTCACGCGTTACTGGCGCCGAGCGTGACGTAAGTGTAAACACTGCAGACGGCCTTGCTAGGTCGTCCGCCGCGCCGCCAGTCGCCAGTCTGCCTTCAAGTATTGCAGCCTGCAAAATGTAAACAAGATTGTAAAAACTAGTTTTCACTCTTTATAATTCAAAAGAGTTTCAGTTTTACGAATAGTATCTGAGTTTAATGTTTTCAATAAATCTTTCAAGTACATAATTTGTCATTTGTCCAACTGGCAGTGTGACAATATGCCAATACTGTACAAAAGAATTGCCGTTTCTGTTCTGCGTCAGAAAGGTATTCGAGAAATGAAATCATAATACACTTTTCCGAACTTGAAGATGGAGATAATTTTGATACGTACTATGAAACTTGCTAACTTTATATGCTATGCTGAACTTTTAGCGAATTTCCCCTATAGGAAGGAGCTGTTACCGTAGGTCTCATGGTAAGACCTAAGCCATATATATGTATATATGTGTCTTTAAGCACGATAACTCTCGTAAAAATGGTCCGATCTTAATGAAATTCGGCATGGACGTGTAAAGTAGTAATTATTCGGACGAGTTCGTAAACCAGCACGATCGGACTACCGGAAGGGGGGGTAAAGGGGGATAAACCCCCCCAAAAATGGGTTTTTTGAGTTTTTTACATAGAAAAATAAAAAAATCAAATTTTTGTTGGCACCATTGCATTCAGCTCAAAAAAACAAACAATTTAGTATCTTGAATCATTGCTCTATGTCCATTAGTTACCGAGATATTGAAAGTGGTAAACACAGTACGTTGTCTCAATGTTAACCTTATGGGAAAATAAGTAAAATTCTATATCTCGCTTATTTCTCAACATATCTTGGTAAAACCTGGTAAATGGCTTCTTCTAGGTCAGATCTACTAAATATTGAATTAAAACTACCCAGTTTTAATATACCCGTAGCAGCAAACCTGCATACTCATTCCCCATGTTATTCTTATGGAGCTTACAAAAACATGTCAAATCTCGCTATGTTCGATGGAAATATGTTGTTTTGCATTTGAAATTCGCTGAGTATGCAGGTCTGCTGCAACGGGGGTATTTATAGCATAAGTAAGTAATTGAGAGGTATATACTGCGTTCGTAAGTCAAATGGTGAAAATACATTAGTATTATGGACGGACTGGACCAAGTTATTTGACTCGGTTTGTAAGTAAGTATTTGTCATAATTCCGTGTTTACCTAAAAAACACGTTTACCAGTTTTCCAATATATATAATTTACCAGATAATATAGTTAATATAGTTTTATAGTTAATATAGTTATTTAATATAGTTTACCAGGCTATATTTAATTTTTATATAAATATTTATAACATGTTATGAGAACTTGCTAACAAATTCTCATAACATGTTAACCCGTAGCAAGGCCAAGGGGCAAAATCAGGTTAAAAATTAACTAACAAAACACAAACAGACACACGGAATTTGCATATCACATGTCTCTGTTTCAGGTTTTCGCCACCGGTAGCGCGGCGTGATTTGGTTGGCTGTGGGAGCCGCCATTTCCGTTGCCGCCGCCATTTGCTTTCCTCCCACCAGTCTCAGCTCAGCTCTGATTGGGTGTGGACGTGCTCTCTCCTGCCTGGTGATTCTTGACACTTGTGATTCCTGTGTTATTTTGTGTATTGTTTTTCTTTTCAGCTTATTGTTTTCGTGACTGCTTTTACAGTTCTCTGTTTTAGCTGTGTTTTTCTCCAGGTTTTCCTGGCTATGTGTTACTAATCTTGTTATGTTCTAGGTTTTCTTCCACCTGAAGACGGGATCAGATTCCAGATCCCGAAACGTCGTGAAACTTGTTTTTTACTAATCAGTGATGGCAAATGTCCGCAAAAATCCTAATCAAAATATATACTGCGTGTTAATAATACACCCGTCGCAGCAGACCTGCGTACTCAGCGAATTTCCATAAGCTTTATCCTATACTCTTATATGAGCAATGTTATCGTCCGGCCGTGCGTGCTTGCTTGTATGCTTGATTGTATGCTTGCTTGCACATTTATCTCAAAAACGGCTCCGAGGATTTCTTTCAAAGTCTGGAAATAAGTAATTTATGACTCAAAAACGTCTTTTACGCAGATTACTTGGCCAGAGAAAATCTAATAACGTAATAAATCGAATTTTAAAGTTGTAAAATTTTAACATTGGCCTTATGGGTTGCCGTGATAGCAACGAAAATAAACAAGGAAAGTGTAAACAAATGAAGTAATAATAACAGCTGTTTGGAATCTACAGCTATCAAGGGAAAATACAGCAGGTGGGATGAAGAGTCCATGGAGCAATAAAAAAGGTTTATATTGATACATTTTATGACATTGAGATATTTTATAGTAACTGGATGAACTGGTAAACATGAAATAACACCGAGCAAGGCTCGGTCCACCAGGTACTTTTTTATATGTGAGCATTCAACTTATGTAAAGGAAAATATCGTTTGAATATGTTTTGTAAATTATATATTTAAAACTTAAATTTAATCGTTCATAAGCTTCAAACATGAGGACAATTTACAAGGGGATCACATTGGTTTTCATTAATAATATATACACTTTTTGTATTTTATAAGTTCTTAGCCTTTTGATTTTCAATAAATGTAGTCTTGTTATAGTATATAACTGTCAGGAAAAATATAATCAATAAATTCAAAATACTGGAAAACAAATAATATAATCTCATGAACAAATTAAATTCAATCAAATGGTTAATATTATAAATAAAACATCCATATTAGTTGCAGCAGTCCTGCATCTCCAGCCAATTAAAAAAAAAAAAAATCATTCCTCAGACTTTTGAACATACCATAATTATGCTACATTTTCAGGAAGTCTAGACCAAGACACCCCCCCCCCCCCAATGCACATAGTTTCTTCATAAAACGTAAAAATAATTTACATTTTTAATATAGTATATATTTTATGCAAAATCATGATCAATGAGCTCTAACCATTCAAAATAAAGACAAATAAAATATTCACCTGAATATTTAAACATAATCATATGTTCAGACTTTTATTTTCAAATTACCCTACATTAGGGTAAATGTAGGGATTTAGGGTAATTATAATGCAACTTTTGGGGAATTTTCAATGAAAACAGGGTAATTATACTTTTTTAAGGGTAAAACCAAAACTAATATAGGACAACGTACTGTGTTTAGCACTTTCAATATCTCAGCAACGGATTGACATAGAATAATAATACAAAATGCTAATTTGTTTGTTTTTTTAAGCTGAATCCAATTTTGACAATTAAACTTACAAAAAATTAATATAAAGATATCAAATCCTAAAAATAAACTTTATTTTGTCAAAAAACTGTCCTTAGAGTTAACTCAACGCGCTGGTTTTCGAACTCGAAGTAGTAAATGTCACTCTAGACGTATGTACCAAATTTCATGCCTACGGACAGGTATATATATATATATGAAAATGAACGAACAGTGTTTTTGAGGTCTGGGGACATCAAAATGAAAAGTTACGGTGGTCCCGTGCTTAAGTCTTACCATGCCGTCTACGGTAATAGGTACTTCCCTATAGGGGGAAATTCGCTAAAAGGTGATATACTGTATCAACAAAGCAGGAATTGGGGAGGGAGAATTCTAGTCACGTATGCACGTGTATCTTCTGTTTGGACAGCTTCAATGCAATAAACATAAATCTATTATAAATTTAATAATTTATTTAACTCAATTTTGGAACTTGTAGCTTTATCTTACACAAGTTTGAGTCATCATCATCATCATCATCATCACATCATCATAGTAAATAAGCAATTATATTGTTTGTACAGCACCATAAAGTTTGCTTAACTCGGAAACGGCTTTACGATTTTAAAATTTTGTAGATGCAATTTCGCTTTAATTATTAGTGATATAAGGTGCTCTTGATTACTTCTTTTTTGTGGAAACGCTTGTTTTAATTTGAAAGTTGAAAATATGAACTCATGTTAGTTGCCATGTTGGATGCAGGGTAACAATTGAAGTAAAACAAAACAATTTTCTTGCAGGCGTTCAAAAACAGAGAGGAGACAAAAAGTGAGGTAGGCTAATTACATCAGGTAAAAATTATCTGCAGTGGCATTTTTACGTGCTTTTACCTTACGGAAGTAATATTTTAGCCATAAATTAAAAGGTTGCGAGACTTAGTAATTGCACAGACAAGCGTTTATGAACATCTGACCTATCTACTTCCGAATATAGTTAAGGTACTAATCAATGTAGGTACAGTATGGTTTTAACGCCAATTTTCCGATCATATATCTGACTCTCGAACTTACATTAAGATGGAGCTCCAGTCTCGCGCGACTACCTGCTTCTCCCGAGACCAATATTAACTTTTAAGTTCTGCCCAGCCTCAACCATTTATCCAAAGTCGTTGATCTATGGCTTTTTTGAAAGAGAAAGAAATTATCTAGCGACATGAGTGTGCAGAATTTTGATATTACCGTTAGTTTGGTTGTAAAAAATCACAAAAATTGCGATTTTCAGGATTTTATTTAATTTTTTAGAAAAGCGAGATCAAAATTCTGCTCACTCATGTCGCTAGATATTTTTTTCCTCTTTCAAATGAGCCATAGATCAAAGATTTTGGATGAGCGGTTGAGGCTGGACGGAACTTGAAAGTTAACATTAGCCTTATGGGAGAAGCAGGTAGAAACGCGAAATCTTTCGTGACTGGAGCCCCTCTTAAAGAAGTTAATCAGAAAATATCAGATTTTAAAAAAGTGGAGCGGACCAAAAAATGTTTCTCACTACGAGTGCAGTACAGTACTTACCAGTACAGTACTGAATCTGCCATGGTCTTCAATAGTTCTCTGAAGCTGGAGAGTGCAGCACGTCCGACGGAGGAACTCAAATCGGTAAGGCAGATTGGACGTGGAGGAATCCGAGTCGGTAAGGCAGATTGGATGCAAAGGAACCCGAGTCGATAAGGCAGATTAGACTTGGGTTCTAATTGTAGTTATTTGAGAATTATTCATGCAGGGTTTATTATATAACTAACTGTTGAAGGCCTTCCCATTTTTAGCACTGTAAACTGGAAAATAACAACCGTCCCCACGTCATCCAAATAATCTATCAGAATAAGAAAAGTACACAAATGCATATACATGAAAAGAATACGGGGTCTGGGGAGCAAGCCTGGCGGAATTTTAAGTACGTGAATAGATTATGTGCTGGCCGGATTTAAGATCTAACTTTTTCTAAATTTCAGACCGGTCGTTTTGGTATTTTTGCGTTTACCACACACAACAAACATTAGACAAAAGCCACTTCTTCTCTTCTTTATATAATTACTGTAATATACATTAAGCTAGGTGCAAGTTGAGTAGAGAAGTATAACATTTCAAGAAGTGTAGTTCATATACCATTTTGGTGATAGGAATGTTGTTAGACAATTGATAATGACTTGTCATTATCATTGTTGACAATGACTTTTCATGCATTTAGTAATGTTTGAAGGATTTATACAAACATGCAAAGTATCACCAATAGTACGTAATGCATTACACCCAACATCTTTTCAAATTTAAATAATCGGTTTCTGATTTTGGTCACTTTTTATAATCAAAGCATTTTGAAACGGTGATTTGGGTTTTAAGTAACTTTATACTCGTATCTTTTTTGCTTCTGCCCGTTTAAATTTAAACCAAAACTCGGCTCGTTTGAGTAAATCCCAAAACAAAGATATATTGATACGAACAAATGTTGGTAACTTTGCATGAAATAAGAATATTATTGGATATTTTCGTAGGGTGCGCGTGATAATATAAAGACAACACGAACACGCCTCGAGGCGGCCTAAACACATATTGGGCCTGAACCATCAACACGGCGCGACGGACTCCTGGAGTGTTGGATCCTGTGTGAACCTCACGGCAGCAGAACTATGTATACAGAGAGCCTAATCTAGTTAAATGTAATTCACAATTACTTGAAGCCACTGTAAAATACTGTATTGTTAACTTATGTATTTGCTACGTTATCGCAGTACATTCAACAGCATATGTAAAGTAGAAGCATAGGCTAATTGACAATTACTCAAAACACTCAATTTTGGAAAATAGGATGGAAAGTGTGTAGTGTATGTCATATATTATTTACATTAATTAATTATTAATTATTAGTTTTTTGTTCATGTTTGTAGTAAATCAAAAGAAAACTTTTATATATAGGCCTATGAATCATAAGGTCTCTAAAATGAATGATTTTCGCTTTTTAATCTATTGAGCATACACGGTATGGAAAATCTTCTTTCGTTATTTGTGTTTGAGTTAAAGAGTTGATACACTATAATTTTATGCTGAGCCGAACGGTTTAAAAGTGTTAATTAACTTATGCACCACCGGGCGGAGGATATTGCGACCCGCAATGACATAATGACACATTTACGTATCGTAACTTTTGTAATACATGTGCTTTGTTGCCACGTCCATCGATATTGAAACTAATAGTTACAACAACTTTTTATTTATTGATAAAAACAATTAATCAATATTTTATCGTAAATAACCAATTATAAATATAAACTCCCAAAACTTTTTACAGTGGGCCTACAACCGAACCGACCTAACCAAAAGCAGGTCCTGTCCTGCTGAGGGAGATCACATGGAATCTTTGTTCCGAGTTAACTTAGTTAACATTATAAACCTAAGCTGTTAATACATAAATTAAAAGATTGAATAACAGAAGTTATTGCCTCTACTTTTTAAACTTGATTCTCATTTATAATTTGTCAAGATAAATGTCCTAACATAAAAAGAGCTCAGCCAGTTTCTCACCTGGTCTTATGAAATGTCCCCGAGGAAAGAGTTTGCTCCTCAAGTGAAACCGAATTAACTCTTAATTAACTTTTAATTAGGTTTGTCGGTCGGATAATGGATGAAATATTTCAAAGTTAAAGGCCGTCAAACTAATTACTCTACATATCTTACGTTTACCTGCTATCTTTTGCAATTCTAAGTTTACTAACGTCATCAACTCTGAAACTATATTATAATGAGCTGCGCAAGTAATTACTGTAAGAGACTATTCCAATGACGACCTCATAAGATCTTCAAAAGTGTAAATAGATAAATGCTTTGTTTAAATTTTGGTAATGATGAATATTTTAATTTGTCATGATAAAATTATTTAATGCTCGCAAACCTAACATTTTTGAAAACATATTACCATCACGCCACCCTCGGGAACATTAAACCAAGGACAGGTCTGTATTAGTCTCTAATATTCACTCCTGACAAACACCTTTAGAAAAGGGTATCGGGTTCGTCATAACTTTCAATCATAAATTTTACACTTCGAGCTAAAATACTTTTTTGTGAAAATCAGTTAACAAAAAAATACATTCAATGCAATCTTATAAATGCTAGTTTCCCGAAGTGAATTTAGGAGAAGAGACGGACGAAAAGTTCACAAGGGAGTCGCCCACTATAGATCGCCCATTGACAAGTAACAAATGGGTCCATCGAAGCGTCTCGAAATTTTCAGATTTTTATCCAGGTTTGAAGTAAACGCCAAGACGACTACACTGTCAGCTTTGCTGTTAGCAACTGTTTTAAATTCAAGCATAAGGAAAACAGATAAATACTGGGCGCCCCACAATTGACAGCACTTCTTAATAAGCTCGGGGCTTCATTAGCACAGAATTTGTTCAAGCGTATATAAGGTACACCAGAGCAACGTTAAATGCAGTTTGATTTCATTGAATAATGAAATAAAATAATCTTTGTTGTTACTGGGTATTTTTTACTCAATATAACTCCACGAATGGTCATTTATCAAACTAACTTTAACTCCTATAACTAATTAAGTTATAATTCTAAATGAAAAAACAGCCTCTATATCAAGTTTTATCGTATTGCTTTCTTTGCGTAGTTGTGTTTAACATGATTCGGTAATTTAAAATAACCCGATTAATTAAGTTTTGTATTGGGATGGTAAAATAAACTGTTGAGAATTTTGCAAGGCAGTAAATTTGAATTTAATCATTATGTTTTTATCTAAATTTCTATACTGTTAAATTAGAACAACGGTGATGTCAGGTGTGCCTGCACATCTGATGACGCAATATAGCGACGCGTACATCTGGCCACCGCTACATTGCAGGCGGCAGCGAGCACAGAATAATATCATTCTGTATTATTAAAGTGTTATTTTGTGCCCGCTGGGTGGCGGTGGCGGTGGCGGCAGAGAGCATTTTACCTTCAAATTGTATCTATAATATATATAATTACGTGAGGGAAATATTTCCGCAGAAATTGTGGGCGTTCGGAAAGTCACATGATGATGGGAGAGAGCTCAAATTGATGCAAGGGACTCGGGAAAAATTTTGATATTGCTTAAAGTTTACGAGGATTGAGAAATTAAGTAGAATAACTGCCATTTAAAAAGGATTGGAATCTAAAAACGTATGCTTTGTTTACATTAAAACACGTGGTGCTGACGCTTGATCCAAGCCAGAAGTAGACACATGATTTTATCAAAAGCAAACATATGTATGTTGAATGTACTACGTAGTAATCTAATGCAATGTAATCTAATAAAGATCATTACTTTGACATTTCTCAATTTTACGATTGTGGGTTATAGCCTGTTTATAATTTAAAATCATGACGGGTTGAGTGCGTTTGTTTCGTTTGCGTTTCAACATGTTTGGTGATGCTGATTTAATGCCAAATGATAGATAATATTAACAAAATCTATAAGACAAACTATAGGTACAGGGACAGATAAGACTTCTCACTTTAAAAGCCCTGTCCTGCCAGTTTTATAGTCGAGTAAAATTAATCCAAAAACAAGCTTGACCTAGAAGTATTTGCAATATAAATAAGAATGGTTGTGTCTTAATGGAAAAAATGTGATTAAAACGATGGAACATAATCTACCCCAAGAGATGATCTTTGTGGGTTTGTACGACCCTGGGATTAGCCGCCATCTTAAAAAATAGGCGGCCATCCTGGACTTCATGAGTAGTGGCGAGGTGGCGTTTGTGGCCCAATCAAACTTTGACAGGCAGTCAATTTTTTGACAGCTACTTCCGGTCACGTGACCGGAAGTGACGTCATCAGCTGTGACGTAGCTGTGACGTGTTGTTGGTGGGTATTTAAAGTTTAAATGCCCTGCTGTGCTGGGTATTTAAATTTTAAATGGCCGGAAGTGTGTCAAGGTCTTTTGGGGATGTTTTTAAAAAAAGATCTTGCATTTTCGGAAAATCCGAAAATGCAAGATATTTTCTTTTTTTACAAAAGTATTATTTTACAAGTTAGTAAAGTTTGCTCCCAAATTTGAAAAGTAAGTTGTTGTCGGTGCTGAAAGTTCTTGTTTATTTTCATTCTTCTTGTTGTTGTAAGTTGGCAAAAACACATTTTTTTCGTTTTGATTGTTTGTTGCATAAAGTTCTAAAGATAAACCAAACCCAGTGGTTATAAGTTGTTTTAGTTCTTCACTAAAAATTTCCAAATCCTTGTAGGTTGTAAGATTGATAGTGTTGTAGTGAATCCCGCGAATGTTGAGAGACATGACTAGAGTTGTTTACTCGACGAGAGGTGTAGCAGGAATGACTATTGCAAAGCCGGTGCTGCAGGTACCTCCGATGGTAGTGGGGGTAGTGGTGGGGGTAATGGCAGGTGTTTGTTTAATCACTTTGAATTTAATCGTTGCCACAATAGACCGAGTCGATGTTGCAATTCTTCTAGTTTATCCAACCGGTTCTTTTGATATGTTTTGCAACTACATTTACAATAGCTGAAAGAATTACATTTTGTACAAGCTTTTCCGTCAACTTGATCTTCAGGTATTCTAAAACATTTTTCTTTGCAACAATAAGTTATAAGTGTTAGATTATTTCTTTTGGATGACATGTTGGTTGTAGCTTGTCTTAAACAGAACTGAGCCTCTCAACGTTAAAGTTTCGTATTTATGTAAAGTATTCGAATAAAACTATCGAAAAAAATAATCGAATAATACTATCGAATAAAATAATCGAATAATACTATCGATTAAAAGTTCAAGGTCATCCGTTTGAGGTTTTAAAAAAACACAACATATCAGTATATAAAAACATATACTGATATGTTGTTTTTTATCTTTTTATTTAAAACTTTTTTTTTACAATGTTATTTTTGTGCGATGTGCAGAGTTAGTTCCGTAGAGTTGTTTCCGCTCATTCCGTGTGACACCAAATATAATGATCCTGGTTGAATTTCCCGCAGATCTTCATTTTGCAGCAACTGGACGAATCGTTTTGGAAGATATACTTGAAACTTTGGTTCATCACCCGGTGTATATGGTGCATCGGATAAAGATGCGACGACTGCGTCTCCATGCGTTGTATCAATTTTCTTCATTTCATGAACAATATAATGTTTCTGTTCTTTTAATTCTGAACATTTCTTGATAATTAGAGTATTTGATTTTGAATGCAAGTTGAATTGTTCAACTAAACATTGGAGAAACTGTTGTGATGCCATCCTTCACAGGAGATGTTGTCTGTTCGGAGTATGGAGTTAGACTGATACTCGGGGTGTGTTGCCTCTTCGTTTATATAACCTTCGGAACCCCCACTACATTCTTCCGTTTGTTGTTGTAAGTAAGCAGCCAAGTGATACGCGTTTTGTAATGCGCATTGAGATTGGTTGTGTTTCGGATTTATTGTAGAAACACAAATATTTCTAGCATCAAAGTGAAATGTTTTGTCCACTTTTATGTTTAAAACTTCTTTGTTTGTGTACTGTCGTATCCAATTCTTTTTTTCCAATCCTCTGGTATATATGTGTGTAAATTGTTTGCAAAAATGAAACATAATTTTGTGTACATTGTTGTACGGTAGGAAACCTTCATACCAATGGATATGATGAAAATTATTTGTTAGCCATCTGTTTGTTATTTTAGCTTTTGACTTTAGTTCATGGACAGAACACGGTGCTTCAAATAAAAACGGGTATGCTACTTGTGTAAGCAAATCCAAAATTACCAATTCTTTTATGATAAATCTATCATCGTTTCCGCGAAATGTTTGAAATTCAATTACACAAGGTTTTGCTGCCATTTCTTCATCCTGTCTGCTCATCATGGTGTCTGCTGATCAACTGTTTTCCACACCACGGTAGGTTAGATATATATATATAAACCAGGCCGTACAGTTGTAGGCGCGTTGGTGTATGTTTAACGTGGGCACCATCCCCAGTAGGCCTACCCCACGGTTTATTATTTTGTTAAATTACATTGTAGTTTTAACCTAGCAAAGTTTCTTCTTCTGTATTATTGTTGTTGGTGGTTTCTTCTTCTGTACTGTTGTTGTTGTTGTTGGTTTCTTCTTCTGTAGCCTCCGTTGCAACTTCGGTAAAAGGTTCAAAGTTTCTTAACTGCCTCCACATTTCCACTTCGTGAGGTATTCTATTAAAGATGGATGTATCTATTGGTCCGTATTGTAAAGTGCTTTCTGGTTGTTTTTCGCATGCATCTACCAGATATTCCTTAATAACAGAGCTTGAAAATACTAGTTGTTTCATATACCTGGTAATAGGTGATGTTGCATAGTTTAAAATGTAAAATTCTTCACGTGTTAGAAGAATTTTATTTTCAAATTGTGTCGAGTCTCTAATTCTTACTTGTTGTTGACCACGATGTTTAATAATGTCAATTTCATTGTCACAATCCAAAAGTCGAATGTTAGTTTTTCTTCCAAAGAAACTGTTGGCTAAATAACATTCAATAAGATGTAGATGTTTTAAAAAGGAATCCCAAGCATTTTCTGAAAATAAAACCATCTTTGTTCCATGGCTTAGTATTACTGCGGGAGAGTAGTCTAATGATTTTACCAATCCTATCGACACACTTTTACTCATGCAAGATGAAATAGGATAAAAGATGCGAAGGAAAACTTCAGTTAAAATGTTTAGTGGAATATTTTCTTCAAGTTTTCTTTTCTTTCTTACGTTTGTTTTATTATTTTCCAACTTTTTATTTTGTTTTCCAAACTTTAAAAAGTCATCAATTTCCTTTATAATATTTTCTTCAAAATGTTTATCATCATTTTCCAATAAAGGTGCTGTTTCGGAAACGTCTTGTACAACTGATAAAGAACTCATTTTGTTTATAATGCTGTAGACGATGTTACCCATACAACTGTAGACAGTAAACTAAACAATTTTTGTTCCCGCTCCTGCTTTTATAACCGAGTGGTGGGGGTATTTTTTTTTCCTTTTCATTTTACAAAACTGCTTTTACAATTCCTGTTAAAGGTGTATATGTAACAATTTTATCATGTAAAATTAAACAATAAGCAGATGTATCTTTGGGTACATTTTGTTCAAATTCCATTTCTATTTTTATATCTACACTGGACGATTTTACAGATTCGTTTTGTTTTGAACAATCAACTACAACAATCGGATAGTTAGATTTAAATTGGTTTGGCGTTAATAAAGGTGTGTTTGTTTTTCCATAATATGAATTTTGGAATCTTGCGTACATATCGTACAAAACGCTAAACCTGTCTTTTGTAAAGTTTATGTTGAAGTTGTCGTATGGAAAGAATTAAGAGTTTAGAAACACCTTAAAATTTGTAAGTTTGCAATGATCAAATTCACCAGCATGTTTAGTTATTTCGTTTCTTCTTTTTGTTTGTAATCCAAATATTACATATCTTGCCTTTTCCAAATGAGTAGAAGTTTTACAGTCCATGTATGACGTTGTGTTTCCGGTAAAACCGGATATTCATGAAACTCCCAACTTCTAAATGGTATTACGATATCACGATCTGATTTTAAAGTTCTTAATAATGAAATTCTATTCTGATCGTTTAACCGTACATGCGGTACTCTCCAAACAATTTTGTCTAATTGCATTTTCCATTCTAAAGTAGCTTCCGTTGTTCCATCAGTTGCTTGAATAATATCTTTGTCGTTTGATGATCTTAACAAAACTAATTCTTGTTTTACGTTTATTATTATTTTTCGGTAATCTTCGGCAAAGCCTAAAAGTAATCTTAAAGGAATGTAAAAGTCAAAATTGCCTGAAGTGTTTGGAGTGATTGTACTGGAATCGGGTGCTACCCATCCTGCGGCGGCCAGCATATTTTTTTCACTCGGTGTTAAAGATGCTAATCCTTTTAATGTACTTGTAATTCCCACCTTTTTTGTTGAATCTACTGTAACTCCGGAAATTTCATATCTTATTTCATCAAACAAATATGCCATGGGGTTATTTATGAACGGAACAGTACTTGCAGTGCTTCCATCTCTTTTTGTTACTCTTCCTTCGATATACAAATAACTTTCACATGGAAGTGTATAAATATCCTGTTGTTGTATGGGAATTCTAATTTCATCATTATTATTTAATTTTGATGAAGCGTAAGGGTTGTGCGTATGATATTCCTTTTCCCATAAGGTTTCGTCGAATGTCGGACCCTGCGCTATATCCAATATTTCCATTATTAATAAGTTTTAATCCAATTTCTTCTAGAAAACGAATGTTATCACTTGTTAATCCTTCTATAGCTGAAGTGCTACTGACTTGTTTACCAGTCAGCTCTTTCTTTTTAAATGATAACCCCATTGTTATACGGTTGATTTTATATGTATTCGTATAGTTATAGGTTCGTCTCTAAAATCAATATGATTTCCGTCTTGATCTAGTATGTTCACCACAATGTCTGAAATAAAACTGGTGTTTAACGGTAGGTACACCAAGTTTTGTGGCTTTTCCACAATTTTAAAACCCGGAGCGACCGTTGGATAGAATGTGTGCAATATATGAGTATTTTCACCATCTCTATAAGAACCATGTATAATATTACATGTAATATCTATACTGTTAACTTTCATTATTGTTACAGTTCTAGCACCTGAATGGTTAATATTAGGTTCTAAAACTTTTGTTGTTTTAGGAAATCCTAATAAACTACCAATTGAATGTTCTTTGCTAAAATCTATATAATATTTAGATTTAATTTCAGCTTTCATAGTATTGTTATTTCCTTTTATTGTTATATTATCTTTTCCCATATGATTTTGTATCGCTTCATTTATATCATCAATTTCATATGCTCCAGTGGGTAAACTAAATACTTGTATATCTGAATATTTGTTTGTATTTTTATCTTTTGTTTTGTAATAATGTATTTTGTCATTAACATTTTCAGTAACGTTGGGAATAGAATTATAAGTTGTTATATCTAATAATGCGGCTTCCCATAATTTATCTTTTTCCAAACGTAACGCAGGGAAAAGAACACTTCGCAAAGTAGATGAAGTTCCAGTTAATGATACTGTATAGGAAGACATCTTAAAGTTGACTAACGCTTTTTGTTAAAAAATCTAAACATAAATGTCCACAGATTACCGTATCATCAGGTTGCTCTCTTTTATAATTGTATAGTACATTTTTAGCTGTTTTAAAGTAATATTGTAGTTCTTTTGGTGGTGGGAGATTACCAAAACTATCAAAGTAGTAAATAGTTGATCCTAGTTTCTTATAACATACCCAATGAGTGCCTGATCCTTTACTATTATCTAAATTTACTATTCCGGTTTCATTTTTCCATATTTTAACAGGTAATGCATCTTTCATAAACACTCCTCTAAAAAATGGAATTTTTAAACAAGAAACATAAGTAATTAATTCTTTATCTGTTAATTCTTTATTTGGAATTAGTAATTGTTTTTTTCTGTTTAATACACACGATACGGTCTTAGGTATAATCCTCCTCCTTTTTTTATCATTGACCATATTGTTTGTTTCTTTTTATTTTTACCTGCGGTGGATCGTCGTTTTCTTCTTATATTTCCTCCACGTTTCTTTGCAGGTTTTCTTCTCCTTTTTCCACCTCCTTTCTTCTTTCCACCTCCAAACATCGTTTTACCCTTCATTGCTGCTGATACCGCTAAAGCTGCTGCTTTTTCACCGATACTAGCGTCACTGGATGTTACTCTTTGCCAAGCTTTTTCAGCAAGTGCTCTATCCGCTATTGATCTATTTTTAGTATCTGCAAACTTTGAATATGCTATATCGTGTTGTTTGCAGGCTTGATCAAGTTTATTTATTCCAAGATCTCCTCTAGCAAGTCTTTTTTTCAATTTTGTCCCAGGACCACAATATTGATAACCTCCTGGTAAATGTAGTTCTACAGGTAATAAATCGATAGCTTTATTAACTATAGCTCCAACCGGCTTAGTAATAAGAGAAAGTGCTGTTGATGCTATTCCTCTTCCTCTCTTTATAACGTGTCGATTATGACTGATGCGTTGAACTTTCAACATGGTCTTTTATAGTGAAAGGAAATGTCGATACTTGTTTATTTTATAAATGCTTTATAATGAATGATGCACTTATCCTTTGACATTGTTTATTTATAAGTATGTTTGTTTATGGATAAAAAATTTTTTTCCAGTTTTGTGGAAGGATTGTATCTTCTTCATCATCATCATCTTTAGAAGTTCTTAAAGTATCAGTTTCCTTATTTAAAAAATATTTTTCCATAACATTCTTTTTAACCCAATTTAATTTTTGATCAGATTTTATGGGCTTTATTGTGTTATAAATATCATATAATACTACACTTAAGAGTCTTACAATGTAATTTACATTAACAGCATCAGTAAAATTAATAGGGTCTTTTAAGCTAGTCAATCGCAAGTCTTCACAAAAAAAGACTGCTTATTTAAATCTTTTCTTAGAAAAAGATTATAGTACATGTTTCCCCTCTCACGCATTTGTGCTACTGTAACTACATCACTGTCTCTTATTCCTTCTGCAACATTGAATAGTGGTTTCCCTTTGCAATCAAAGTATTGTTTACCGTCTTCATATTGTTTTATTACAGGAACTTGTCCAATTGTTGCTACATCAGTTTCATCCAACCCTTTTTTAACATTAGTAATTATTTTTGCATCCGCATTCCATTTGTTATCTTTTAATTTCATTATTTGACTTATTGTAGCTGCATCTGATTTTGCAGTTCCTTCCTTAACGTTAGTTAACACTTTATTTTTGCAATCAATTGACTTAATATCATGTGTAATACAATGATCTGTAACATATTGAAGGTTTACCGCATCTTTCATATCTTTAGGGTCTCCAATATCGTGTATTACAAAGTTGTAAAAGGAAAATTTATCTGTTTTTTCAGGTATGACTGAATGTAAATACTTTTTGGTAACTGAATCTTGATCATTAACAGGATCTGCTATATTGGCTATTCTAAGATCTTTTGCATCATATGCTTTATTATTACTTTTAGGATCATATCTTAAGGTTTGGTTTATGTACCACATTAAATATTCTTTATTTACCGAATCATTCTTATCTATTGGTTTTGGAAGATTTGCAATTCTATAAAAACTAGCGTTATACACTTCATTTTGAAGCTTTAAGCTAGGTAATGTTTCACTTCTTAAAGTTTTAAAATTTACCGCATCATTATCATCTTTTGGATCATTTACAAACTTTAAACGTTTGTTATTTATATCATAATCTCCATCGGATGTTAGTGGTAAACCACCTCTTTTTCCATAAGATCCTGATTTGCTTCCAGTTTCGGAATACCGTCCAAACTTATCCACACTCATGGTTATACTGAATATTTAATCAGTTATACTTGTATTATATATACTCATATTTTTTTTATGCAATTACTCCTCGATTTCGCAGTTCGCCGACCAAAGCTACCCATTCATTTTCTAAACCACTATGTCCGGCTTGTTTAGCTTCATATATCAACTTCATTCTGTCAACCAATTTGTTTATATCGTTGTAGTATATTATATTAGTATCATACAAGTTTTTTAATAATCCTTTTCCTGATAAACTTGATTGATTTGTTTTTCTTCTTTTATGTAAAATATTTATTTCAGCAGAAGATAATGATTTTCTTTTTATGGGTTCCCTTCTTTTTGGTGGGAAAAGTTTAGCAATAATAGTTTTATATTTTTCTGATGCATTTCTATGAACATTGAAATTTTTAGAATAATTTTTCTTATGCGCACTTGTATCCTCCAATATTTGTTTAAAAATGTTTAAATCCTTTTTAGTATATTTATTAGGTTTCGGCTTAAAAATAAGTTCAAACAATCCTTTTGTACCCTTGTATTGTTTATTATTTATAATAATATTGTCATGTTCGTCTACATCAAGTTTGCTATCTCCAATCATTAGCCCATTTTCTTCTATTCTAGCACCAAAAGTATGATATTTTCGAGTTGGTTGTGCAGAATGTAACATTTTTAATACAAATTGTCTTGCAAGCGGCCCTTTATACGCAATATCCGAGCCCAATTTGCTCAAGTTGGATGGATTAATAGGCTCTTCTTCTTCTTGTTGTTCTTCGCTTGTAGAAAGACCTTCTTTTTCTGTTAAAACATCCGTTTCTTCACCTAGTTCGCTTTCTTCTTCAGTTGTTTCTCCTTGTTGTGTAAAACTTGTATCACTTTCATATTCTTCTTTTTGTTCAAATTTTGAAATGGGTAAAATAGCATCTCCGGAAAAATTAAATGTTGAATGTTTAACATTTTGTCCTAATTGTTTTAATGGCTCAGTAATAGGTTTAAATGTTGATTCCAGAAATTTCTCTCTTTCACTTATTCCTAATCTTAACGCTCTGTTTTTATGTCTAATAGAATCACTAAGTGATTTTATTTCTTTTAATAGCTTTTCCTGATTAACCATGTTTACACCATGAAGACTTGTACGATAATGTTGTTAATTAATGTATTAAAACAAATTTATCAAAACCTATGCGGTAACGACCATCTGTTATAGCTTTATCTTTCATAATTACCAAAAATCCATATTTTTCCGCCCAAGCTTTTCCACAAAGCTCTTTGAATTTATCAAATGACATATCAGCATTTACATGATCGTTGTATATATGTTTTAGGTTTGTATCGTCTTGTTTGAATAAAACTAAAATATTTGCATTGTCTCTAATTAGTTGTTTTGGAATTTTGCTATATGTTTGTCCGATATATATGCTATCAATATTATTATGTCTTCCCATGGCAAAATAGTTTCTAATAGTATCATGATTTTCACTAGATACATCATCAAATACAAATACAGAATACGGCTTAGCCTGGTCTGGTTGCATAACACTGTCACTAGCATTAAATTTGTAATAGTTAACATCGGGCACATCAGTCAGGATCTTTTCCAACAATTGATACTTTGGTTGATGTAAGGACTTTGAAAAAATATATAGGTTATTAAATCGCAATCCTTTTGTGTTTGTAATTAAGTTAAACACAACGTTAGTTTTGCCACAGTTTGAAGGACCGCTGACTATACATCGTACAGTGTTTGGAAATAAACTGCCGTGTTTACCATTGTTGATTTTAACGTTATCTACGGTTAAATCATCAATGTTATTAATATTAAATTTATCTTTATGGTGAACAATCTCCATCTTATTCAAAGGCAAAAGAGTAAATAAGTTGATTTAAAACTAAATCAAATCTTTTATAGGTATCCACGAATCTTCAGTTTTATCAAACCCCAACCAACGTACTTTAACTTGGTCTTTTTTCCTTTGCAACACCTTTTCAACAAGATAAACATCGCCCACTGTTGACTTTAACAATTCATGTCCGTAAAAACCGCCTTGTAACAAATTTCCTTTGTTATCTTTTAAAATATAAGTTTCCGGTACAGTAGGTTGTACTTTATACACTGTAAAAACTTCGTTTGTCCAATTGGGCAGGTATTTTTTAGTAAACACTCCTTTGTATTTACTAATTCGAACTTTATCATTTACATTAAATTTTCTTGGTTTTCTTTGTTCCGCTTTTGGCTGTGTATTTTTTTAATTCGTTGTAAAACTAGTTTAGCGTTTTTCTTATTCACTTTGTTAGGTGCCATACCGATAGTTCTATGAAACTTGTTGTTGTAATCGCTTATTAATTTTGGTAAAATATCAACCCATACGTAAGAACCTCTTTTCGAAAACATTTTATACATTGCACCTTTTAAGGTTCTATTAAATCTTTCAATTATAGCTGCCTTTTTCTCAGAATTTGTGGAATAATGATTTATGTTATATTTTTTCATTAACAAGGCAAAAGGTTTATTAAAAAATTCTTTCCCATCATCAGTTTGTAAATGTTTAATTTTATTTTTATCTCTTTTTATAGCTACTTCCATAGCTTTTGTTATGCTGTTACCAGTTTTGTCTTTTAATGGCAAAGCATCTGCAACTTTAGTAAAACAATTAATAATCGTAAGTATGTATTTAAATCCTTTATTTATTTTACTATGCGGTTGCATTTCAATTAAATCTGCTTGATATAAATCATTTATTCCTTTTACAACAGTATTTCGTCGTGGAAACTTTATTCTTGCAGGTTTATGAAGTTCATTAACAATCTTTTCCTTTAAGTCTGTCATGATGATTTTACTAACAAAGTCAAGTTAGTATTGAGTGTTTCTTTTTCTGCATCCGCTTTTATAGTTCAAGGTCATTTCAACATATTTTAAAAAAAGGGGAAATCACAGCGAGCATGCTGTGATTTCCCCTTTTTTCTTTTTTTTCTTTTTTCTTTTTTTCTTTTTTTCTTTTTTTATTTTTTTCTTTTTGTTTTTACTCATTGATAGTATTGAGAGAGTAGTGGCCGAATGGTAGAGTGTGAATTTTGTCTGGAAGAATGTGTCGTTTGTCATCATTGGAGCAGAGTGCTTTTTTCACTTCTGTTACGCTGTACAGTTGATGGTTGAAACTTCTGATGGTGTTGCATTTTGCAGTTATAGTCGTTTCTTCAAATAAGCATTGCTTGTAGTGTTCAAAATTTACATTCTTCTTAAGATACAAACTTTTTACTCCCTTAGCTTTTTTAATAATATTGTTTTCTTCTTTATGCAATTGTAGTGAATACAATTTTGACATTAGTGCAATAAGTTCTTTCAGTAAAATTCCATTTGCTTCGTCTTTAAATTTTCCAAGTTTCTTTTTGTTCCGATCATTGTCATAATTTAAATGATCTTTTGGATAGTCACTAAAATCAAATTCATTTTTGTGAACAAATGTTCGAAGATCCAAATACATATCTTCAGTAAGAATCCAGTAGATGAAAGCGTCCGTGTCCATGTAGGCGATTCCGATGTTATCTCTACCGTAGAAGGCGACCATTTTGTTGTAGTGGAAATCATACATGTGGGTTTTGGAAATATCCAAGATTGACATTCCAACGTACAACGGACGATCCATTTTCACGCTTGTCTTCTTCATAGATACTGCCACAAGGTTTTCATTGATGATAACGGATGTTCCAAAGTTTGGTTTTTGTACAAGTTTTTCTAGTTTTATAGGATCTGTAATTAATTTAACATTTTTGTGTTTTCTTTTGTTTTCCAATGTTTTTCCAAATATCGCATTATTCATTAATTTAAAAAAGTCCTTTTGAAATGTTGATGTTGCAGCTGCTCTTCTTCTGGTGTTTGAATCAATGTACGGTTTTAACCAGCAAAATTGGGAAAATTTTAAAACTCTATGAATTTTGGTTATACGTAAACCCAATTGGAGTGCTTGTTGAACAACCCAAAAGTGAGCTACGTATCTTTGTTTATTTTCAAGAGTCATCATTAATTTTGGATGTTTGCCAATTGGTGAAACTTCTGTTTTTGCAAGGAGCGGAAGATCGTAATGAAGATCATGCAAGTGTTCTGGATATTCAAAGTCACAGTCCAATATGTATCCGGTGTCTCCGTCTTTTGAAATTTGCGAAATATCACCAATAGAGTCTGGATTAACCCATTCAAAGTTTCCAAAAGGAAGTGGATTAGACATGGCCCATCCGTATAAATTGTTGGCATCGAAATATCCTAAGAACACTGATGGTTTTTCTTTATCGTAGTTTGGAAGATATTTGTTGTTAGCTTTAACATGTCTAGTAACACTTTGGGTCAATCCACCTCTAACGCCCGATTCGATCATCAACACCATGTCAATATCTGTTAATAATTGAAGGTTGCACTTTGTTTCTTTTAGCATAGCTTGCCAAGCTAGTCCTGGAGAAGTATAAGAATGAAGAGGGTCTAATCCGTAAGCTTCAAAGCAGGTGTTTCTAAATTCTTCCATCACATCGCAGAGAAGGGTCACATCAAGTTTTACATAAAAGTCAGAATAATCTCCCAGAGTGTTCATTTCCAATTCGTCCCAAACTCTGCATGCGTGTTGATAGTCTTCAGGTGAAATGTCCAAATCGGTAAGTTTACTTTTGAAAGCTTCTGGTGGAGGAAGTGACGTTTCTTGAAATTTATGTAGTCCATCGATGTAATCATACGGGAAAACTCCTTTCCGAAGAACCAAATCCATTTTTTCTGCAGGTACAATTTTGCTTGTTTCTATTAAATTTTGTCTTCTTAAATTTTCAGAAAGTTTCATAAGACTGGAAGGCATAAATCGAAAAGAATCAACAAATCTAAGTTTAATTTTGCCCACCTTTTTTGAAAAGCTTATAAATTTTTCCATAGTTTGTGCTATAACGTCTATTTCACCGTTGTCTCTTGCTAATTCGGGAATGATAAAATGTCCATCGTATCCGCTAAGATTGTGAAAAACCACGGGAATAAAAGATGGTAGTTTGTAGTTGATGTTACATCCGTTGCAAGCTGCACCTCTGTAGGCTCCTGTCAGATGGTCATGGTCGCGAACTTTAACTTTAGTTTCTGTAAATTGATTGTTACACAAATAGCATGTTGTTGTCGAATCATAAAGATAAATTTCTTCCGGTGTCATAGGTGACATAGGAACCACATTGCTATACATTGCTTCCACTTTCCCAGCGATGTCGTATAAATCATCAACAAAGTATCGAGCTGCTTCTTCTCCACGATAAATCTTTGGTGTAGATGTCAAACCATATTCTTGAAGATGTTCTTCAGGCAGAGTGGATTTTACTATTAAACAGTAGCTGTTTGGTTTGTGAAGTTGATACTTTGTTCTGCTTGTAATTTCCTCTCCTTCTTCTTGTTCAAGTGGAAGCAATGAAGATTCAAAATCTGCATACACTACAACGGGAATTCTGTATTGTTGGATAACTTTATCAAATTTTACTTGTGATCTGCTAGGGTGTGGTAATTTAATTCTTACTTCATAGTTTCCATTGCATAATCTTTTATGTTCTGTTAACCATTCTGAACCTCCTCTTCTTAAAGGTTTGTTTACAAAACAGAAACATCTTTTACAAGTTGTTTTTGGTTGTTCACGTTTTGATAACTGTTTGCAAACTAGAGCTTCAAAATCTTTAATATATACATAATGTGAGATATCACCTTTAGTTATAAATAATAAATCAGTATGATCTCTGCGTTCGGTGGGTGTTATACGTAAGGGATAGACATTGTTGGATGAATCTAAGCCAAAGATGTTTACAGATGCAAAAGGATTTTTCTTTTCAAATTTTGATATGTCTTGAATTGAAACAGGATAAGTCATGCCTTGAAAGTTATACATATAGCAAACCTCATCGTATGCTCTACTCGGTCGTTCCACATGATCTTCTACATATTTTGCAAGCATTGCATACTTGAAACATTCAGCATTTTCATTTTGTACATTAACACAAGATTTGGTTACTCGAATCTTCCTTGGCAAAGCAATATAACTACTACCTCTCATTCCATATCCATGTTTATGAACTCTCACATCTAAGCTTGTTATACTTAACAAACTCCATCCAGAACCTCTTCCTTCATGTTCTTGTAATTTTGTTAAAAGTTCTTCAAAACAATCATCCACAATTGAGCTTATATCTGATGCAAACATGATGGTTTTGTTTTTAGTTAAAAATCCTCTTGGTGATGTTTCATTCTGAACATTTGTAAATACAGTATCTAATAATATTCCAAACTTTATAAAATTTAATCTTCTTAGTTCATTCTTCAATGTTTCTGTTACTAATGTTTTTGCTTTCAATATAAATTGTGCTAGTTGCAATTGAGCATTGTCAATCTTAAAATGAGTTACTACACTGCCTGGTAAAGCTCGGGCGTATAATTCCACATCCAAAGATGGTCCGGGTGCGTATTGAATAACACTAGGTCTTGAATTTTGTTGTTGATGGGTAGCCAGCATTTGATCTAATTCTTCCAAATCTTCTTCTTCTGCATTGTTTCTTGATTCGTTGTTATGGTACACTTCTTTGTGTATTTGTAGTAAGTTTTCATTTTCAAAAGATTCTTCACAACTGATGCAGTAATACATGACGTAGGTGTGCTCTCCACAAAAGTTGCAGTAATAATAAAAACCACTCTTAAACTACCCCTATTTATAGACTACCCCCACCACTTTTTCTGTATTAAACACAAAAAGTGTTAAGAACAGTTAAATTTCTTATATTTCAAAACTCCTAAGTGTCAAGGTCATATAATGCAAGTTTAAAAAAACATCTAAGTGTCAAATAATGCAGGTATTAAAAAAAATCTAAGTGTCAAGGTCAAATAATGGAAGTTTTTAAAAAAAATCTAAGTCTCAAGGTCAAATAATGGAAGTTTTAAAAAAATCTAAGTGCTAAGGTCAAATAATTTAAGTTCAAAATAATACATATTATGCGTCGTAAGTGTGATCATCATTGCTGTTGTTTAAATATGTTATTTCCAAATCGTTATCACTTTCATCTTCCTCCATTTCCGATGCCGGAAACAAACGTCGCCGAACAAGAGCATGTATATATTGTACTGGATCATAGTTAATTGTTACAACATGTGTTAACGGTGTTTCTTCGCCTATTGCTACTGGTACTTCCAAAATATTCTCTTCATCAGTTGTAGCATCAGACGTAGCATCAGATGTAACATCGGATGTAGCATCAGATGTATCTTCTACTGGAATCAAACTATTTTCAAAAATACTTTCGTCATCCGTTAAATGTTCTGGTTCAACCATTTTATATATTTTTTCACAAATTGTACATCCAAAAGGAAAATTGTTGTCTGTTGGAGGCATTGTAAAAGAAACTTGATATTGTAAAATAAATGTTGAAGCAAATGTTTGAAAATTTTTCTAAGTCCGAAAGTATTAATTATTAGGAAGTTTTACAAGTCCAATGTAAAGTAAAATAAAGAAAGAAGTGTTGTTGCCTGTTTAAACAGTTGCAAAAGAATGATAGGTTTGAAAATTTTTCAAAGTCCTAAAATATTAAATATTGAGAAGTTTTAACACTTAAAATTTTTACAAATCCAATGTAAAGTAAAGAAAGAAATGTTGTTGCCTGTTGGAACAATGGCAAAAGAATGATGAAAACCAAACCCGCAGCAAGGGTCCTGTGGTTTGGGAGGGGGTAAGCGAGGAGGGGGGATGACCTCAAGCCGAGTTGGGGTCCGGGATCTGCGCGTGTGGTTCGACATCAGTTGCTCGCTAGACAGTGAGGTGGTAACATGTTCAGAAGGCGCCCTGAACATTTTATCATTTTTGTTGTTTGGTGAAAATATCTTGGTGTTATTTGTATAATAACATCTTGACGTAGGACTGATTAATTTTAAGGCATGGTAGTTGTTTGTGCTTGTAGATACCCTAGGGTTTGTAGTTTGTTTTTAATTTGCTGGTTTGGTAGTTAGTATTATTTTAAAATCTTTCTTTTACTTACAATATATTTCTGCCTAGAATGTTTAAATTTAAAGTAATATTTTTGTTTTTAAGAATGTTATATGATATGTTTTTAATACCTTTCTATTCCAATTTCCTTTTTCCAACAAGCTTGTTGAGGGCATTCCCTCTCTTGTCTTGTACTCCTTTTTAGTTAGGGACACCTTTCAATTCCAATTTCCTTTCCTTTTTTCCTTCCATCTTTTGCATGGTAAAACCAATAATGGTAAAACCGGCTACCGCTTTTGTAGTGATTACGCTTACCAAAGCGGGTCACTTACAACCTCTATACGTGCTGGATGGGTAGTTCGCCTACCTCCGGAGTTTCGCTGGACCCCAGTTGATTTGCGCCTTATGGTGAGTCGCTGGCTCCTTTAGTGTTAGGGAATAAAAAACATATTTGTATAACATTCATTTTTAGCTTAGCGTTGTGCGGTTATGGTGAGGTGTAAGGGATGGCTTATGTCTAGCTTACACCGTAATCATTCTGTGCAGCGTTGGGCTGACTAGATATTTTTTACTTTTTAGCTCAGCGTTGTGCGCTTATGGTGAAGTGTGAGGGATGGCTTATGTCTAGCTCACACTGTAATCATTATGTGCAACGCTGCGCTGACTAACTATTTTTTTTTAACTCTAGGCAGGTTGTATTGTAAATTAGCTTATCTTCTTTTAGGTTTCCGGGGTGTATGGTTCTGTCAAACCGTACACCCCCCATTTTCTTTTAATTATCAAATGACCTTGACCTAGTTATTTTCAAGGTCAACAAAAGAGTAAGCGAAAATTTCTAAGTCCCAAGGTCATTTTTATGTAAAATAGCTTTTCGTCTGTTAGGTTTTCGGGGGTGTACGGTTCTGTAAAACCGTACACCCCTTATTTTTTTTTTAAAGTTATGGATGACCTTGACCTACTTATTTTCAAGGTCAATAAAAGTTAGCGAAAATTTCTAAGTGTCAAAAGTAGGTCAAGGTCACCAAAAAATACCCTATGAACGGGGGAATAGACCGCTATGTAATTCTTTTGGAACTACAAAGTGGTCTATTCCCCCGCTCCTATTTTTTGTTTTTTGTTGTTGTTATTTTTACATTAACCTCACAATTTTAACAAATGAAGATATTTTTTGTGCACACTGCATAATGTTTGATTCACACAACACATCGTTACACATTTTTTACCTTTTTTTAAAAATCTATAAACATTGTTCTTTTCTAAAACTGGATGATGAAGAAGAACCTGACATGTTACTAGATCCTAAATAGTAAAAAGTCATTCTGTTATCCCGCTTTTATAAGAAATTACCCCTCCATTGTAAATTTTGAAAATAGGTCAAGGTCATTCAAAAATACCCTATGAGCGGGGGAATAGACCGCTAAGTAATTCTCTTGGAATTACAAAGTGGTCTATTCCCCCGCTCCATTTTTTTCTGTCTTGTGTTTAATTTGACCATTTAACTTTATCAGATGGAGATTTTCTTACTAAATAATAATGAACATTACTGATATTTGGAATTTGAAGATTTACTGGTAATTTGAGCAAGTAGAGTTCATCACAACATCTAAGAACAACATCCCTGTTACTGATCTTTTTTACAAAAACATATTTGTGGTTTAATTTTGATCTGTTGATTTTAATTCTTTTATAGTTTTCAATTTTTTCTGGCAATTCACTTTTGGAAGGTTCAATCTTGACTTTTTTAGAAGGTTGAATTTTGACTTTTTCGGAAGGTTCACATTTTTTATGCAGTCTACACAATTTTTCATTTACACTACACAATTTCACACACCTTTCACCTTTGTTCGCTCCTGTTTTTAAAATATGAACACATTGTTCTTTCTTAAAACAGGATTTTCTTAATTTTTGAAGTTTTTCAGAAATTTTGTTAGGAGATTTTTTCGGTGAAGATTTTTTTGGAGAAGGAGATTTTTTTGGTGAAGATTTTTTTGGAGAAGGAGATTTTTTCGGTGAAGATTTTTTTGGAGAAGGAGATTTTTTCGGTGAAGATTTTTTTGGAGAAGGAGATTTTTGTTTCACAATAGAAACAACAGATGATGATGATGTTGTTGATGACGAGGAAGAAGACCTGGACGAAGACGAAGTGCCTGCCATAGCGCTGGATCCTAAGAAAGTAAAGATTACTCTGTTAACCCTGCCTTTATAACAGCCCCCCACCCATTTACCCCCTCTACTTTTCGAGGTCAAAAAAATATTCATCCAAGCTTTCTAACACTGGCAAGAAAACAGTTTCAAAAGGTTGATACAAAATTTCATAAATGTCTTGGTTTAAATTTTGCGAAGTTTGAAGATATTCTTCTATTTCCTGCACAAATTTCTGTTCGAATTGTTGGAATTCTTCTATTTCCTGTAAAAATGTCTGTTCGGATTGTTCAAATTCTTGTTGTTCTAAGTTAAATGTTGGTAATTTCAAGTCTTCTTCCAATTTTTTAATGTAATCTATTGCATTTTGAACTATAGATTGTTTGTTAATTTTTTTTTGTTTTTGACTTTCCGGTACAACTAATTTTAATTTTTCAAAAGCTTTTTTTTAATCTGTGTTGTCTTCTTTGTTCCCTTCGGTTTCTACTTAATTTTTTATCAATCAGGTATTTTTGGAAAGATTCCATAACGTTTTGTTGATTCAAAATGTGGCAAACTATTAATTCTATGAAGCTTTTATCCGCTCAATATATATACTGGAAACCCGGGGAGGGGGGGGGAGGGGACGGGGGGGGGCGGAGGGTGCGTGTCCTTCGCCATCAAGGTGATTGGTACGTATTTAAAGCTTTGAGGTTTGCATAGCCAGACCATAACTATGAGCTCCTTGTACGAGTTGTGTCTGCAGCGTATCTGCACCGATAACCCTATGCTCCGGCATATCAGAAGGGTGTCAGAGCCGCTGCCGCCAATTTTGCAAGGAGAGCTCATTTATGAGCATAAAAGACGATGCGTCTACAAAACCAAAATTTGGTTTGAAGGGCCAAATGTTGGCAGAATATGTGCCGTATGTCACATGGTACGTTTTTTCATTAACTGCATTGTTTATTTTGTTAACAATATATTATTTTTTTTAATTTCTTTAAATTAATAATTGTTTTTTTTTTCAGGCGCTTCCTCTTGCCGGCCCGGGGGAAGAGCTTTATCGAACTATTGCTTATAGAAGCGGAATAATTGGGTATAAACTACAAATGCCGGCACCTCAAGAAAAATGTCATCTCTGCAATTTCTGCCCCCTGGCAAAATATGAAATTAATTGTATGTGTTTATAAACACATATAATTATGAGAAATTAAATAGGGACGGGGAACAGAGCAGTTTGTGGTCTAACCACTTACTGCTCTGTTCCCCGTTCATAGGGTATCTTCAGATGACCTTGACCCACTTTTAAAACTTTATGGTGGGGAAAATGTATATATAAACCGTGGATTATATGAAGAGGCATCACTTCCCTCACCGATCATCATGGAAAGTTTCCGTATGTTTTACAATGTTTTTTGCACTCCTCAACAACATATTCAATTTATGTTAAATTTAATCCATGTCCTCCAGAATATTAATTTTCTTACGATTAATGTTACTGGGGAAAGAATGGTAAATTTAACATATCAACGTTTATTAGTTACCATCAACCCTTTGGTAGATCCGAATTGGTTTTCAACACTTGAAACATACATTGATACTATGGCTTTTGAACAAGGATTCCATTATCTTTGGGTTGATGTAGATTACATCAACTTTCAAAATGAATCAGATGATGATGGATATGATTCTGCCACATAAAAGTAGACATTAACGGAACTTCTCCCCCTGCCTTTTAGGAAAAAAGAGAGGAACAGTGTTAATTAATAACACTGTTCCTCTCTTTTTTCCGCTTAAAGTTAAATGACCTTGACCTACTTATTTTGAAGGTCAATTGTAACTTAGTGAAAATTTTCTAAGTCCTAAGTAGGTCAAGGTCATTTAAATCTTAGCGGAAGAATGAAAAGAATAGCTACCAACATGTATTGTTGGTATCTATTTTTTTCTTTCCTCCTAGAAAACCCCTTTAGTCCGTGTCAACTTTGATGTGAATTTTTGTACAAAATTGTACATAATAAAGGACCCATGTTTCGAGTCCTTCGTAATCCATAGAATCCGAAGTGCAACAGATTTTTGTACCGTCTGCTTTAACAGCTTCAAGTACTCCACTAATACACTTCAGATTGCTATGATACGTTCTTATGTACCATAGTACTTTTTTGGCTTCGACAAAGTTGTGCACAGCACCAAAGATCATGAGGGATTCCATGGCAAATGTAACCACAAGACTACAGCACACCTTATATATATACTGTGAGCCCAAGGCTATAGCCTCGATTTTTGAGTTTTTGCGTCATAACTTTTATACCGTTGGTTTTATCAAAAAATGTTACTGGACCTTTTTTGTTTGTCTTTTAATTCCGCTTAATTTGACTACCCGCACGATAGATTTGGAGCATTTTTGTTATATCCACTGCCATCGGGTACGGCGACGCAGTTCTAAAGTTGAACGGCAACGAAATCAAGTTGGCGACCTCCCCCCCCCCTCCCCCTCCCCCCCCGGTCAAGGTCAAGGTCAAGGTCAAGGTCAAGGTCAAGGTCAAGGTCAAGGTCAAAAATTTTTAACCCCCCCCCATCAATTGATGGGAGGGGGGGGGGGTCGCCAACTTGATTTCGTTGCCGTTCAACTTTAGAACTGCGTCGCCGTACACGGTGGCAGTGGATATTACAAAAATGCTCAAAACCTATCGTGCGGGTACTCAAATTACGCGGAATTAAAAGACAAACAAAAAAGGTCCAGTAACATTTTTCGATTAAACCAACGGTATAAAAGTTATAACGCAAAAACTAAAAAAACTTAACATTTTATTTTTTTTTTTACTTAATATATTTCCAAATTTTATCAGGTGGGTATTCAAATTACGCAAAATAATCTAATTTACAATAAAGTCCGGTAACAATTTAATAACACCAACGGTATAAAAGTTATAGCGCGAAAACTAAAGTTTCAAGGTCATTTAAAAATTTTAAAGTTTAAGAGTAGGTCAGCCAAATGTAGGTCAAGGTCATTTAAAATTTATAAAAAAAGGGGGGTGGGGAAGCGTGGGGTCCCTACTTTATTTTATACTACTTTATTTTATACTACTTTATTATATCTTATACTAACATGCAACGGTTACTGTGTGTGCTAGACATAAGCCATCCCACACACCTCACCGCCTTATTATATCTTATGCTACCCCTTAAATGCTAACATGCAACGGTTACTGTGTGTGCTAGACATAAGCCATCCCACACACATCACCGCCCTATCATATCTTAACCCCTACCTAACGTTCCCCCTATTCTAACTTATACTATGTAATATTACAGTTACGATGTGTGCTAGACATAAGCCATCCCACACACCTCACCATAATACTACCCCTAACTTATACTATGTAATATTACAGTTACGATGTGTGCTAGACATAAGCCATCCCACACACCTCACCATAATACTACCCCCTACGTAATATTACAGTTATGGTGTGTGCTAGACATAAGCCATCCCACACACCTCACCATAATATTACCCCTGATAGCTAAACCACGCAGGAAATGGAAAGGTAGTTGGATTGCCATTGCGGCCGATCATTATAGAAGGGCGCCTCTTCTACAATAACCGAACGCGATGTGAGCTAGACATAAGCCATCCCTCACACCATGGCGAACATTACGTCACAGCATAACCCTGCTCATAAGAGCACGAGCTACACCTTCACCGTAATGCTAAAGCGAAACGCTGCGCGCTCGCCTATATCAAGCTGAAGCGGGCGGCCTTGACTTGAAGGTTGACATATCCGCCTGCTGGGACGGAGGCGGACCTTCACCTTAACCGCGCCGCGGTCGATGACCGAGGGGGGGGGGAGCGAGCGTTGCCGTGACTTTGCCACCTAGTTCACCTTGGACGCCGAGCCGGTAGCTTCCGCTTACACTACCTTGACTACAAGGTTGCCGTGTCTGCTGCCTATAATAACCCCACTTGACCACCTCTTGTCATTCTGCCACTTGCCACTTGCCACCTTTGCTGTTAAATTTTAGATTCTCATTTTTTACATTTTTCTTTTTATTTTGCATTATGAACTTCTCATCCTCATCATCCAGCCATGATGCCTCTATCCTACGAGGTTTGCTCGAGCAAGAACTTGAATATACTATAAGAAGCCAACTTCAAGAAAAACAAGTGCTGGAAAATGAAAACTTCTTGTCCGACATGTCCGAATTTTTTGTTTTTCATCAGACTACGCCCGCTCAACTGTCTCAGCCTGCTCAGACTCCACCTGCTCAACTGTCACAGACTTCACCTGCTCAACTGTCTCAGCCTGCTCAACTGTCTCCGCCCGCTCAATCATCCAATCAAGAAACTCCGCGTCCTTCACTAATAGTCAAAATCCCCTATCCATTTCAACCCGCACCATGTAAAAGACTGCCAACAAAAAAATTGAAGATCAACAGGCTGAAAAAAAATATCGTTTACAAAATTTTGAAAACCAAAAACAACCTTGTTCACATCCTCAACGAAGAAAAAAATACAATTTTTATTATCGACATGCCTAAAAAATTTCGTATTCCTCCAAAGCCAAAACATCTGAAAATTACAAAGGACAGCGGCAAATTAAAAATCAATCTTTTTTAACTAATAAGTACGGGTTTCTCCATACCACAGGTTTATTTGGTCTAGGCCTGTGGGAACCTCTTTACCCTAAAAAGAGTGACCTCTAGCGTGGTGGTGAGGTTGACGTTCCTCTAGAGGCTTTAAAACTAACGAACCACCGACCAATAAATGTCTTTACCAAAAAACTAAAAAAAATAATAAACCTAACAAAAAATCCGGCAACATTTTATAATCAAACTAACAGTATAAATTTTACTATGCAAAACTGACAAATTTTATTTTACATTATCACTGAGCCACCTTTCTATTTCTGGTGAAGCGAAGGCTGTTGACCCGACCACTGACGCCTGCGCCGCCAACCTTGTAGTAGCCGGTTGGTCGACCTTGTTGCGTCAGCTGGCACAGCAGATGGTCACATCCTACACTCAACAGTTCATTCTCCGCTTTGCCACCAACCTAACAACTCCTGCTTCAACATGAACCGCTCCCAGTATTTCAAAATCTGGTACAATTGTTTCTCACGTTTACAACTGCTGGGGTATCGAGTTCTTCAATCTAATAACAATCGTGATTGGTACGATGTCACATCTACAATTGCTCTAAATCCTTTTCAGCCAGTTGGGAAAAACATTCTCACTGGCATCAAACTCAACACCGAACCACCTCTTTCACCTGTTTTACCACAATTACCCCAGCAGAAACTATTACTAAAAAGACTAAGACTAAACACCAAATATCACATCATCAAACGAAAATCCAATATTTTTTACCTATACAATAAAGAAAAAACCAAAATTTATATTGTTACCCTACCTAAACATCTTTCCATTTATATAAACCCAAAATACCTTGGACTTACAAAACAAGGTAACAAAATCAAAATAAAATTGTCAAAATAAAAACCCTTTTTCCTTTTCCTCCTCCAAAAGTCCACCCTGGTGGCAAAAAGGTCCTTGTAAGGACCGCCATAAAACTTTCAAATTTAGGGTCTCAACCCTTGGTGACTAACAAGGGGTCCACGTACCTCTAAGTCCCAAAGCGTTGCTGTCGGGGGAGGGGAAGGGGGGGAGGGGGGGGGAGTCGCCAACTGATCTCGGGCCAGGTGTGTAGCAGATGTTCCAAGGTCAACAGCTTGTATTGCCAACTGGTCGACCGATGCTGTTGCGCAACCGTTACGCAACATGGTCGGCAGCATGCGAGGTCACCAGGATAATAAACTCAGCCCAGTGATGATGTCAAGTAAAAGTTGCCAGTTTTTGCGTTTCATTCAACGCAAGTTTCGTTGGTTTTATTCCTTGGTTTTATTTTTATTTCGCCTTTTTCGTTTGTTTTTTTAAACTCGCATGATAAGGTTTGGAAACATATTAATTAAAAGATGAAACATCTTTAAAAATATCGTAACTTGTACAAAGTTAAATAAGTATTTCAAAACAATATTTTTAAGCTAAATGTTATGAACAAATGTTTACTACTGAGATGTTTACCCTACAACATCTACATTACAACTAAAACTAAATATCGAAAACATTGCGAGGAGTCTCTTATGGTAGTGGGGGAAGGCAGGTGTGCAACATATGTAGCATCGCCCTAACATTTCAATTTTAAATTAAATGTTAAGAAACAGAGTTTATATTTAATCGCAAGTGTAGTTTAGTTTTGCATTTCTTCAACTAAATATTTTAACTAAGTATTAAGAAAAGATAATAAAGTAGCATCTTTAAAAATATTGTAACTCCTACAAAGTTAAATAAGTATTTTAAGCCAAATGTTAAAAACAATTGTTTAGTACTGAGATATTCACCCTACAACACCTACGTTAGAACTAACACTACAAATCCAAAAATTGCGAGGAGTCTCTCATGGTGGTGGGGGAGGGCAGGTGTGCAGCAGATGTTCCAGGCTGTACATGTCAAGGGAGGTTGCAGCGCCACTATTGACATATCAGTTTGCTGGTAGAACTCGCAGAGTAAACATCTAAATAAACATGAGTTCTGTTTTATATGTTTCTTTTATTAAAGATGGACTTTGCATTGAAACGCAAAGTTTTCCTATTGATGCAGATCCTATACAACAAATTTTAGTACATCCGCCAGAAAGTTATGATTCCATCTACATTTCAGTGCAAGAAACAAACGACCCCCCACCACCAACAACTCCTGATGCACAGTAGGACACGGCTACCACACGTCATTAAAGCTTCAGCTCTTTACCCGAGCACACATGGACTCTGAGCTTCAAGATAATACTGTTTCTTCTACATCTACACCAACTTCCGAACAATTACCTACTACAAATGAAACTACTACAAGTCTACAAGTAAATGAAATTTCATCAACTGTTAGTTCTGATGCGCAAGCAATAATGTTATCATTAATTGGTTTCGACTAAAAATTCAACAATGGAAGAAGAAAGAAATTCGCTACTTTACAACTTGGTTTTTGTGAACCCGTCGAAATTTATTATTTGCCTACTTTCATTTTTATGTGGTTACAATTTTGGTTACCTTGTTCAGGAAATGCTAACAGATAAAAAGGAAGAACATTCGCTATATTTTAAAGTTTATGTTTATGTAATTGCATCTTTATTTGGATACTTTGTAGCAGGATATTTTCTTGTTAATTTGTCAATTCCATTTTTTACATGGTATTTTAACAGACGTGAAAATCAACAAAACAACAGTTTGTAAAAAGAAGCAAAAATTATCTTGCATTTTCGGATTTTCCGAAAATGCAAGATCTTTTTTTAAAAACATCCCCAAAAGACCTTGACACACTTCCGGCCATTTAAAATTTAAATACCCAGCACAGCAGGGCATTTAAACTTTAAATACCCACCAACAACACGTCACAGCTACGTCACAGCTGATGACGTCACTTCCGGTCACGTGACCGGAAGTAGCTGTCAAAAAATTGACTGCCTGTCAAAGTTTGATTGGGCCACAAACGCCACCTCGCCACTACTTTCATGCAAGCTTTTACGAAAACCTCTACTGTATGTAAACCAATTATCCTAAAAAGTAAAGTTTTTTACTAAAATGTTCCCAGTGAACCAGACATTAATGAAAATTCATATTTAACTGATTAATTATTCATTTCTTAGAAAAAGATTAACTTGAACTTTAAAATTTGCGAAAATTCTACTGCACTTTTACAGTTAAAATGAATTTATGCATTAAATGTTAGTTTTTGTTTTTGAACGATCATACTATTCATTTTAAAGAGCGAAACATTTTTTACAGTATCAGTCTGCTGATATACTATAAAATATTATCTACTATATATTTGTCAAATACCACTGGCCAATCGTCGTATAACCCAAACTACTTGACTTAGAAACTTGAAAATTTGCATGGACGTTCCTCTGTCATGGACGTTTATGGTGAAAGTATCCGCTAAGAATAGATGTTCCAAAATTCCATGTTGCAAAGGTTGTTTGGTGGAGAATAAGCTTCAAAATGTCCACATATTATAAATGTAATGGACGATCTTTTGTTTAGCTTTCTAATTTCATTCAAGCAAGCAGCTTGACAAACGGATACATTGTTAATTTAATTTCTTTCATCATGGTTTTGGTTTTGTGGTTGCATGTTTAGTTTATTTTTTAGGTTATGCGTACTATATAAAAGTTACATTTAGCTTAGGTTTAATCCATAATTAGTTGTTGTGCCTTATCTCTTTAATCATAAACAAATTATGAGGTACCATCTTTATTTAGGCAGCGGGGGTTACATTTTTTCCCTTATGGCGTCCTTAATATATTACAATTAATTTATACCCCCCTAACAATTATCGCCCTAAAATAGTTTGGCGAATTCCTTTATCTGATTCGATGGTTTCTCGGCTCTGTGCGGAAAAATAAGTACTGAAATCTATGGTTAACCTTTAAAACTATTAATAACTGCCCATATGTTAAGTTGTAAACTAAGTAAAGCGAGTTTGAAACTGCCTACTTATAGTGCTACTGTTTCGAACTTGCAGCACTTTACTGTACTTAATTGATACCCTATTTGATAACTCCGAGACGTATTGGCAAATCTGCGAACAAATACCGTAAAATTCTTCAGATTCGACTTATCAAGGTTGGATTATAATTTTTATCGTGGGCGAAGCCACGGGAAACTGCTAGTTATCTATATAACCTGATTATACTTTAAGAGATTCATAAATCTCTTAATAATTTAAGGAAAATTATTAAACATTACCCAGCTTGGGCTAATGAGTAAAATGAGCAAACTTAAATTCATTACTTTGAAAATTGTCATTACAGTTAACGAGAGTCATCATTATTCTATTTACTGGAGCATTAAGAAAATTTGTAATCCCTGTTGAACGCTTTTATTTTGACAATATTGGGCACGTGTACCGACCCCCCCCCCTTCCACCACACAGCCACGTCATCGACCCGCAACCCAACCCTATCTTTCACAGTGACCTCATTTTAAAGTAGGAAATAAAAAAATAAAATATATTCAAAGTTACAAGGTAAATGGTCCTGTAGCAGCAGACCTTTATACTCGGTGAATTTCAAATGCGTAAAAAGATATTAGTATCCAAGATAGCGAGATAAGACATGGTTTCGTAATCTCCGTAAGAATACCATGAGGAATGAGTATGCGGGTTTGCTGCGAAAGGTATGCTAAAATTAGGGCCTTTAATTAAATAATTAGTAGATATGATCTAGGAGAAGCCATTTACCAAGTTCTACCAAGATAGGTTAAGAAAAAAGGAAGATATGAATTGTATTTTATTTCTCTAAGTATAACATGGCTAGTAAGTATGCAGGTTTGCTGCCACAAAAAGTTAACATCGGGGATGTTAGGCTAATATACTATAGAGTAGATCTCATCTAGTTAAATCCACAAACCAAGTTTTATCAAACTATGTTGAAAAATAAGCAAGATATAGAATTTTACTTATTTCCCATAAGGTTAACATTGGGACAACGTACTGTGTTTACACTTTCAATATCTCGGTGTAAGCAATGGATATAGAGCAATAATTCAAAGCAATATTTTTTTGTATGTTAGTTCAGTGTTGCTAACAAAAATTGGAGTATTTTTAAGTAAAACAATTTGAAAAGCTATACTTTTTTTGGTGGTTTATCCCCATTTACCCCGTCTTCCGGTGACGTGGTCCAATCGGGCTGGTTTACGAACTCATCCCAGTGATTACCACTTTACATGTCTGTACCAAAATTTCATTAAGATCTGGCCACTTTTACGGGCGATATCGCGCTAACGGACACGTACATACATCTAAAAATTCGAACGAACGCTTATTTTTGTTTCTGGGGGCTCCAAAACGAAAAGTTATGATGGTCCTAGGGTGATAAGTCATGGCGGGGATGGTCTTCCCAAAAGACCTACGGTAACAGCTTCTCATGGTGTAAATTCGCTAAAAAGAAGTGCTCAGTCTTAAGAATGGAAAAGGATTTTTTATACATAATATAATGAAGTTTAAACTTGTATCTGAAACCACTAAAAAATGTTTTTAAGTTTCCCTTAATTACTAGCAAGAAACAGTGCCTTTCTTAAAAACAGTTTTAATTTGAATTCATCGCTGCTATCCATGAGTATTATAAATAATATAAATATATTAAATATAAATATGGAACGTTTCATAGGGTTGAATGTCTTTGGTGGAAGTCAAAGTTGAACAAAATTTATGTAAATACAAAGAACGGTGCCATTATGTGATCTTTTCAGCAAATTAGTAATAAACCGAATTTTTTAAAGGTCATCTAACCTGTAAGCTGAAAATCAAAGAAACATTTTTACTTTAACCTCTCATTTTCTGAACAAGCAAATATAGTTAATGTGATTCGAAGGATATTTATGTGGATAATAATATCAATGAAAATATCGTTTGGATACAATAATAAACAGTACTTTGTTACTAAATAAAATTACTCCTTTATTTACCAAGTGTTTAAAAAAATCAAGTATTAAAAGAGGTGAAAACAAGATGAAGATATACTTGAAGATACAGAAGAAATTTAAATGAGAACGGATTTGGATCTGGCAGCATTAAGAGCAACCTAGCTAGGGTATGCAAATTAAAAACCGTTAAATTAGAAATAATTATGTGTTTATATCCATGATAAAAACAGGTTCCATCATAGAATAGCACAAACTACAGCACTAATCATAACTCAGAAATGGTATCGCTGAATACCGCCACGGGCGTCGCAAGGGGTTGTGGGGGAGGGTGGTGCAGTGGGGGGGGGGGTAGCTGTCAGTCACCGATGGACGCCGCGGGCCCGGCTACCAGGGCGCCATAACTCAGCTGACGACCGCGTCTGCTTATTTATTACCCGCCAAATGTCCGCCCCCTGGCCTCGTCACAAACGCCTCTGCGATTACGATTTTTTCACCATTAGGCTTACCTACCAAAACCTAATAAAAGTAAGTAAAAATTATAAAACATTTATAGAATTATGAAGGAAACTTAAGGAAAAATGACGACAACCAAATATACAAACTACCTATTTAGTATGTTTGTTTTGACGTTTAATAACTTGTTTAAAATACAGAGAAAACTATTAATGTTATAATTGTAAAAAAATGCAGTTACAGTACAAATAAATTGTATATCATCATAGTAAATCTAACGACTGAGTTGCAAATCATGGCGTTTTGCCTGATTGCTTACAGCAGTGTTTCTCAACGGGTGGTACGCGTACCACTGGTGATACGCGAGACATTAAGAAATAGTAAAACATTACAATACTAGGTAACCAAGCGACAGCTCGCCGACAGCACAGTCGCACATAATTATTGATAGATGTTTAATAGGTTAGCAATAACTTCCACAGTTACTATATGCCAATTTAGTACCAGCTTTTAGGACGAAAGAATTCATTAGAAAATCCGTTTTCCGGCCAGTGTGACTGATATTATTATTCCCAATCGCAAGATTTGTCAGTATTTTACTTATTTTTATAATGAACGTGGATACAGCGGAACAATAAGACACAAGTTACGGGCCCATGAGGTACGTCACGACTGTGTAAAATGGGGAATTCAGGAATATTTATTTTCTTAACTAGCAAATACTAGTTTGTTGGCATTTCAGTGCAGTTTCAATGACAACTGAGTGAAGTTACTTATTTCAATTAGATCTAATATAACAATATTAGGTGCAATATTAAGAGTAAAAACTCTGTCATAAAGTGTTTCGAATTGACATTTTTAAGTGAACATTTTGGTATAGTAATTTTATTTTATTAAAACGCGAGAATCAATGATAGTTTGGGGAGACCTTTAAAGATAATTAGATCTGATGCATATATTTTTGTAGTAGGCCTAAATTATAGTTCAGGTAGAAATAGAATAATTTGACGTTGAACCTCAAAAATATGAGGAAATACTGACAAATCCTGTACAGCACGGCTCGTATTAAAACATAGGTATTGCTTTTTTATTTATATTTTTAATGTAAAATATTAATTATATGTAGAATTGGAAATTACAAAGGCAATTTGACATCATGAACCTAGTCATGTTTCTACATTAACCAAGGGAAGGGATAGTGTGTAGTAGTAATAGTCATAAATAAGCAAACAGGGCGAGATCTCATGGTAGATATAGGGGGGGGGGGTGTTCCCTGTGGTGGTGCGCCAAAATATTTGAAAAGTTTTAGGTGGTACGTGGGCACAAAAAGGTTGGGAACCACTGGCTTACAGTATTATGGTTTTGGCACCTGGGGCCTAAAAACGAAAGTTATGATGGTCTCGGGCTTAGGTCTTACCATGAGACCTTCGGTAACAGCTTTTTCCCTATAAAGGAAATTCTCTAAAATTCAAGTGTTCAAAAATAAAAGCCTTACATTATATTCAACCTATCCATGGTTAGTTTGTGTCCAAAACTATTTCTACGAATTTCTCCTATAGGGAAGTATAAGCAATTACCGTAGGCGGTACGGAAAGACTTAAACCTCAGCCCAGGACCACCGTAACTTTTAGTTTTGTGTTCCCTGCAAGACACCAAAAATATAATTCGTTCATTTTGATATGTGTGTGTACGTATACACACAGGTTGTCCATCTTAACTGTGCCGCCATTGGTATCAATAAGTGGATTTAGAGGAAAGTTTAAAGGGGGACTTCACCTACTTTATTAAGACAATCAGACAATGCAAGAATTCCTTTTTCTTGTAAGTTTTTTGGCACCCGGCATAAAATAGGTGGTGCCACTTTCGTTTTTCAGTCCAATTGTAATTGTTATAGGACTAGCAATTTACGGATCAAGCTGACTTTCCCAAGTCAAGCAGCTAATTGTAATATTTTTACTTTATACCATAATAATAATAATAATAATAATAATAATAATAATAATAATAATAATAATAATAATAATAATAATAATAATAATAATAATAATAATAATAAGTTTATTCCCACAAAGATAATATATTTATGCAACACAATTCAGACAGAGAAGGTCCCCACATAGGCAAAGCCTATGAGTCTCTCAAACTAGCTCACTTAATATGTGGAGGAATAATGACGAAGTTTATAATTTGCACAAAATTAAATAAAATCAATTGCAATTATAACAAAAACTGTTTACATTACATTCAAGCTACAAAAATAATTTAATTATGTTAAAAAAGGGATGAAATATAATTTATGAATATTTGCGAATTTTCAATTTAGGAAAACTGTTACCTTGCTATACAGTCACTCACACATTCATGATTGAGCAAGCTCACACACGGACACCTTATCACAACTCACCCATTCATGTACCCCAAACCACAAACAAACTCAAACACGCACATCCTATCACATACTCACACATGCATGTACCCCATACCACAGGCAAGCTCACATATGGACACCCTATCACATACACATGCATGCATGCACCCCATACCACAAGCAAGCTCACGCACGGACACCCCATCACTTACTCGAACATGCATGTGTCACATACCACAAGCAAACTCACATACGGAAACACTATCACATACTCACACATGCTTGCACCCCATACCACAAGCAAGCTCACATACGCACATACTATCACCTACTCACACTTGCGTGTATCCCATACCACAAGCAAACTCACACACACACACACACACACACACACACACACACACACACACACTATCACATATAGGAGTATTCCTTATCAATACTTCAAGCAATAGCTCATAATGACTATACCAGACTTTTCCATAGGCAGCCTTTAATACTAAAATCCACACTAAACATTTACCCTAAGCACTTTTCTTAACATGCCAAATTGCATAAGCGCATAACATATTCATGTTACGCCTATAAATTACTATAATTATAATGCAATATTATGATAAAGGATGTTAATGCAGTGTAAATAATCAATCAATAATAGAAAATAAAACATGTAAAATAAAAAAAAACAAAAAAAATAAAAACTATCAATCGACATATGCTGAAGTGACCAAGTCCATGGCAGCCTCCCTCCCCATCGCTGTCAGCCAATTAATTATTTTCTTCTTATAGACTGTAATGGAGCAGGGGCCAATATTTCTTAATTCGACAGGCAAATTTAAATGGATATTGTGAGCAAGATAAAGACAACATGTATAGTTTATGGACTTTTCGATTTTCGGAGTTTGTATACCAAAATTTGTTCGTAGCCGAGTGGAATATGGATGAGAAATTTTACCTGAGAACGCATTTTCCCTTTTGAAACTGTAAAGAAGCAATGATTTTATAAACAATTGCCTTAAGTCAAGTACCTTAAACGAATCAAACAGAGTGTCACTAGGGAACCGACGGGGCTTTTTCAGAGCAGATTTAATTACGAGTTTTTGCGTAATCTCTAAAGGATTGATGACATATATGATCCTCCCCACACAAGAATCCCATATTGAAGAATCGACTGGACATAGGCATAATAGACTGTTTTTATTTGGAATTCCTCGAGAACATAAGCTAATACTGAGAACATATAAATACATTTCCTAAGTTTATTATTGACATAATGAGTGTGAGCAGCCCAGGTCATTCTGTTATCGAAACAAAAACTTAAATATTTGTATTTATCAACCCTTTCAAGAGGCTCACAACTGCATATACCGTGTCTATTGCATGAATGCAATGTTAAGGTTTTGTCAATAGGGTCCACAGAAGCCCTAAGGGAGACAGCCATATACTTGGTCTTGGACACATTTACAGTAAGTCTGTTCTGATCAAACCTCCTTTTCACAGTGAGCAGTCCCCGTTCCGCATGGCCGTACACCTCGTCCCAGGTGGCGCCGTCAAAGAGGAGGGCAGTATCATCGGCATATAAATACATTTCCCCATTTTCTAATTTAATTTTGCCCAGATTATTGATGTAGATAAGGAATAACAAAGGCCCAAGTGTACTTCCCTGAAATATCCCGTAATTGATGTCTTGAGTTAAACTTATATGAGAATTTATTGATACTAGTTGCTGTCTATTAGTAAGATAACTTTTGAACCAGTTCAACTCAACCCCATTAACTCCTAGGCATGAAAGCTTTTTTAAAAGCATACTGGACATAGGCATAATAGACTAAGATTTTTTTTATAATTCTTTTTATCTAAAGAATCCAAGGCTTTTGCAAGATCTATAAAAATAAGTAAAATTCGCTTATTTTTTGCTATAATCTGATGAATTTTGTTGGTTAAGTTAAACAAAGCATCTTCGGAGGTAAGATCTTTTCTAAAACCATACTGATTTCCAACTATGAGCTTATTGCTAAATAAATAGTCTGAAAATTGTTTGGCTACACACTTCTCTGTAATCTTAGATAAAACACTAAGTAAAGAGATTGGACGATAGTTACACTCCGCTCCTTTCGTTCCACCTTTATAAATAGGAATTACTTTGGCTGTTTTAAAAATATCTGGAAACATGCCTCGTTGTAAACTGTTGTTGATTACGTGAAGCAAGGGAAGTTTTAGTACACCAAAATTATTAAATTGCCATAAAACTATACTTGTCTTGTAGAAAGTTTTTTTCCAATAAGATGAAATTAAATTCAATACTCTGAGTAAATTATTATCGACTTTATTGCAGTTTTACTAAAAGCTTAAAAAATCCAATATGGCGGTGGTTTTTTTTCAAAATGGCGGAAAACCCGTCACGGGATTTCTTGGGACTTTTGTTTCCAAAGCAAGGGGGGTGTCCTGCACATGTCAGAAAGCATTTTTTCTCTGTGTTTTGAAGGTTAAATTAAGGCCTATTTTTGAGCTAATTACACTGTACTTCTACCCTACAGGGAAAATAATTTGTTACTGTTAAGATACATTTTCTAAAACTGAAAAAAGGTGCATTCATTGGGCTAGTAATATCAACACTTACGTCTATGTGACTCATTTCTGTCGTCCTACGATACCGAAATTCCACATTTCAATTATTCTTTTTAGCATCAATGAAGATTACAAATGTTGATATTATTGTGTTTCGAATCCTTGTTTTCATTACTAAAAGATGAAGGTTCGAATTATTTACAGCTGGGATCTCAAGCTGGAGTGAACGGCCTGACAAAGCAGAAAAGCCCTTGTATCAGCGCAAACCGAGTTAACGGGCATTAAACTGGATAACCCGGCCCGTTATTGGGCACGGCCTCCTTTATTTCTTCATCCAAGTATATTACGGTACTTACTGGTGTTTTGTAGGACTTCGCTAAAAGTATTGTAGGATTCAAGACAAGTTAAACCGTATTACCGGTAACTTATTATATATAAAAATTAATCCTACTTTAATAGGAGATTAATAGGGTGTTTTTTTAAACGCAACCCAAAACTTTATTTTATCAAGTGAAGGGTTATTTCCCCCCAGGATCCCCGGATTATTTTCCCACTGTATTATTTTCTTTGGGGATACATAAATAGCTACTTCCCTATAGGGAAAATTCGCTAAAAGTAAGGCCAACGAAAACCATTCACAGTGTACTCAGCACCTCAAAACAAACATTACAAATGTAATGCAAGAAATTCAAAGACGTACCTTGCAACACGTGTTCGGGAATTTGATGGAGAGAGCACAACTTTCTACAAATGCCGATGGCGGCTTGTTTGAACACATAATGTAAACTAAATGTGATCAAAATTAAATAATATGCTGTATAAAATGTACAGATAAAAAACAATGCTCTTTAATTATTTATATGTACATTATTCAATCTTAAAAATGGGTTGCGTTAAAAAAACACCCTATATTTACCCGTATTCTAAAATAAAAATACCTCATAACATTCGCAGTTATAGGCCTAAGTAAACGAGTGTTTTCATAGTTTAGTTGTATCCATACTCCAAAAAAGAGAAAAAACGCCCAGCGTTTCCGCGGCCAGCTAATCTCTTGATCGTATTGCGACCGTCAAATAAAATCGTATTTTGCTTCAAAAAAATACATTACAAAACAGCTACTGAGTTGAATAGTCATTTGAAAAGAAGTTTAGAAAAATAAAACAGTAAAAGGATTTGCAGAACTTTTAATTATTGATCATAGTTCGTTGTATTCGAGTTATCTTGATGTGTGCATAGCATGTATCATATACTCCCAGTAACCATTGCAAATGCAGAGTGATATTTTTCTAAGCTTAAATTGATAAAAAGATATTTAAGAAGCACAATGTGGCACAAGACAGTTTACTAGCTCTAATCTCTATTGAAAACGATGGATCTAAAAATTATATTTTTTAAAGCTGTTGATGACTGCCTGCACGAAGGAACAAAGAAGAAAACAAATGTTTCAGTAATAAAATGATATTTTTGTAACTGTGTGTAGTAAACTAATAGAAACAAAATACAGGTTTTAAATTTAAAATGTCTTTTAACTCTTGAATTTTTAGGTTAATATTCAACTAATATTTCAAAACTTTAAACGTTGAATCATCCATCAATGTGTTGAATCATGTATATCCACTGTTAATAGTTTGTTAGAAAATCCCTTCTCCAGAGCACCCTCTAAGTTACTTTATGTTCCTTTTAAGTTTGCTTTTTATGAAAAGAAATACAGTAAGTTGATATGATTACAGACAGTTGGTCTTAGTTTCAAAAGGGCAAATACTTTCCTTATTTTCAGTTAACTTAATATAATCAATATTTTAAGAAATAAAAATCATAATAAGGATGAATTGGGCGTCTGACTTTTACTTAATATGTACGACTTTTGCTGGCACTGCATTCTGAGGTGTGCCTCTGGAACTATTCCATATCTTGATCATCTGTTTTGTTACAAACAAATGTAATTGGAGAAAGTTCACAGGTGCTAACACAGATAGTAGCACTTTAGCTGAAATTTCAAAATCCTCCTGTGTGAAGGCTTTTAATGGGATATTTTCCAAACCCGCAAAAGGAACATCTAAAGAATAATAGCTTTAATTTGATACCAAATATGTGCAGAAAAATTAATTTCTAGGGGTCGATTTGCTCTGGACAAAATCCCAGAAATTCTTTTAATAATATAGATTCTTACAACGAAGGAAATAAGAACCGGAGAAATAATACGGTTAGTAATCTTGAGTAAAGGCAATAAATTTACATTCTCATTCCACGTTATCCTTATACAGGAGATAAGAAAAATGCTATGTCTTTCTTATATCCTACAATATCGTGATAACATTTGGTTTATGACTATTTTCTTCTAGTTCAGATCTACTATATATTGAATTAAAACCACCTAATGTTTACATTCCAGTTGCAGCAGATTTGTAAACTCATCCTCCTTGTTACTCTCAAGGAGATTAAAGAAAAACATGCCATATCTCGCGTTTGATGAAATTATGTTTGCATGCATTTTAAATTCGCTGAGTAAGCAAGTCTACTGCAACAGGGGAATTCACTCTTTTACGACTTCTGACTCATCATTTGAACATGTACATAAAAACGCAACACAATTTCTAGGAAACCAAAGACTTTGGATAGGGAATGGTATAATCACCAAGACAATAGGCCTACACGTAAATATACTAGAGAAGCACGCAATGTGCACATTGGGGACAGTACGTCATAGCGAACACACAGCATGAAGTGTAGCCTTTAAGTCTATTACTTACCGATGGTAACAGGACCTTGCTAAATGTTTTGCAGAACTTGCTATAACTTATCACCTGTAATTTATTTAATTCATCTTATTTTATAGCTAGGGTAAAAGCTGACACATAACTAAATTTCTAACAATATTTGCAGTTCAACTGTAGGCTTATATATGTTGTCCATTTTATATATGTTTTCAATCAATCCTAAACTGTGTTATGGATTAGAAATAAAAAACAGGCAATGATTTAAAATAGGGTAAACTGTTTTTTCACTGACTTAAGTATTAAAAACGTATTTACGATTATAGAAAATACTTATCGTATAGGTTTGACATAATCATGTAGACTGTAAATGGAAATTTATCTTAAAGTTTAAACACTGGAAACATTAAAGTTGTATTTCATTATTTACAGTGTTAAATAATATAGCCATAAACTGTGAAAAATGGGTTCATTTACAGAGTAATTACATGTATTGGCTTACTTTTTTTTCAAGTACTCCTGTTTGGTTAACGGTTTAGCAATTACTTTAAAAAGCGGGGGAGACAATAAAATTTTGAATTGAGGGGTTGCGTAGCTACTAATACCTATTCCAGAAGTCTTGAATCCTTGTGGATGACCAGGGATGTCCCAATCCAGGGTCCAGGGCAGCAGGGCCGCCGACAGACTTTTGGAGGCCCGGGGCAAAGTTTGGGCATGAGGCCCCTTATAAATAAAAATCGAAGATAAAAATACTGTTGTCTCTTGAATAGCTAAAATCCTAGATCCTGCTGATTAAAAACGTTTTGTTATTTTGTTTTAAGAATGTTGAATATTATCTTAATTTATTCAAAACAAACAATTTCATTGTAGGCCTGTAGTAAACCTTTCATTTGTAAATGTATTCAAATTTAGAACACAAACTGTAAAATTAGGTAAAATTAATTTTAATATGCCTCATTAATCTTATGGTTAGAGACACAAGACTAAACAATGTTTGTAAGAAACCTGTACTTGGGGTAAAATAGGATTAAAGAAACAGTTCTAAGATTGAGGACTACCTAATATTGGGTTTTCTTCTATTAATTAACTCCTATATTTCCATAAGGCCTGTGTGACGTCATCAGGAGACAATTTATCCGGTTGTATTCCAAGATCTGAAGACAAGAGTAATGGTACATATAGGTTACCTCTGTCAAAAATGTAAACAAATCCTGACGTCTTCTGTAGACCGGAAACCTAATAATCTCCAGTTGGAAAAAAGTTATTACTCTTGACCAATCAGAGGAAGCATATTACTATTACCTCCTCTGAGGCTATATTTTACCCTTATGCTAATAGAGCTGCTTAGATCCTGATATTGGGTCTATCATTGACGTCACAGGCTTGGATCCACAGCAGTGCCGGCCTTAGCGAGTGCGAGGCCCTGGGCAAGAAAACGTTTGCGAGGCCCCCAACGCCAATTTTATTCAATGCATTCTTAATTTTTAGACACATATCATATTTAATCACATGTAAATTTCGTGTAAGAGTAGTCCAATGATGGAAAACAACGTGGTCCTTGATATTTTCTGCCATAAGGCCAATGCACAAATTCTCAAAGGACACAACGCAATGTTAAAGCCTAACAGTTACGGAGTTTCTAGATCCAAGAGTGAACATCACTACATTATCTGCTTCAGTGCATCCACGTCTTAGTTTAGAGAAAAAATCCCAACTTTTTAGACCGAAAATCTCTAAATTTTTTTGATTAATCTTTCAAACTATGTTGAACACTATTAAATTGTGGCACTTATTAATTGGAAAATTTAAGTAGGAGGGTAGAGGAATTCACCATCATAACCTTAGGTGCTCTCCTCACCCTACATTTCGGTGATTGTGTCGTGCAACGCCAACGCTACTACTGTGAAACATTTTATAATTCACCGGCAATAACCTTTCCGCATAGAATGGATGAAACTGAAGGATCATTATTTCACTGCTCCTTTCCCTCGGTACTTAGTGATTACTGTATTTACTTTGAATGCTTCCAGTTGCTCACAGATTATTTTCTATAGGTCTCGCACAAACCATTCACCAATCAAATAATTATCACCACTCGCCCCTTATCAAACCAACACATCAACCACTCACACCCTTATCAAATAACCTAAAAGGTGAACATCGTATTTGGTTTACCGTTTTGCCGCCTTTTTAAATTGTACTTTTAATATTACTAGAGATCGCCAGTGGTCGAAAATTCGACCAATTTTCAAAGTGACAAATAGGGATAGCTAATTTTATAAATAGTCCCCGCATAAACCAATGCGTTTCTAAATACATTTCATATAGTACATATTTTCCATGTAAACACAAAATATAAACAAACTGGGGCCCCAAAAACAAAAGAGAAAGACTCAGTCCTTGACTAATTATTTTACTTCATTTCTGGCTTATGGCATGGTTTTTAGTAGCAAAGACTATTTTATTAAGATTTCATGTTTATTTTTTTAAGAATAATTATTGAATCAGAGGAAAGTAAAACTTCAGACATCAAATCAGTTAATCCTGTACACCCCTTACCACAGTTCTCTCCCTCCCTCCATTAATTCCTCACTCTCTACTTCCGACCTTCTTTCCTACCATTTGGAACTTTTTCCCTCCTTCCCTCTCTTCCTATTATTATCACTAAAATGTAATATATAATTTACCCATTATCCACCAATAAAACAAAATTTGAATATAATGTGTCCATTTATAGTCCGGTTGCCAAGCCCGGTGACAGGATTTTCGGGCCCCTGTGCAATTGAGAAACCCACCTTTTTTACTCATCTCGATTCTGGGCCCCATTTTTACTAATCTCGCGTGGATCCGGGCCCCTGTGCATTTGCCCCCCCCCCCCCGTCGCCGGCCCTGCCGGTTGCATGTCAGTTAGTACATTGGATGGTAGAAACTTAACTTAATGTACTTTTTTCTTCCCTTTTTATCGGCAAATTTTTATCTCTTAATCTTATTTAAGCAAGTAAACTTTATTTTTCCAGACGGGTATACATGTAAAATGGAACACATTTGAGTATGATATCCCTAATCTTCTCTTCAATCAAATTCTATATTTTCACTCCATGCCCCAATTAACTGTGGCTTAATGTTTCTACATCAAATCTTTACTCTACGAAAAATAGCATGTGATAACAGCTACATATGATGCTAACTTAGTTTACATTTGTAATTATAATATCACCAAAACAGCAACTCATAAGGCTAATGTTAATTTTTTTGAAATTTTAAATTGAATCTTCTACATTTCTAAAAGACTAATATAAATTTCAATGGGATTCTGCACATCTACAGGAAAATATAATTCTATCGGTGTGCTTAGATTTTTGCTACGTTGCACACGGGCTGAGAAAAAAGGAGCACAAAATAAACCTTATGGAAAAAATGCTTGTCTATTAATATAAAGATACATGTGTAATCATTCTCATGATTTAGTAAATATCTCTGTGATGCTTTATTGTAATTTTATTATTTGTTGTCACCTAAATTTTAAACAAAGGAAAACTCCTATCAGAAGCGCGAGGCCCTCCCCAGGCGCGAGGCCCTGGGCGGCCGCCCCTGTTGCCCTCCCCTAAGGCCGGCACTGATCCATAGGTCATATCGGAGATGGAATAAGACAACCTGACAGTATAATATCAGACTGTCGATTCTCTTCTAATCTACAGACCTTGGTTGTATCTCAGCTATAGCATGTTACTTTTGGGTAAAAGTAAAGCCTACATCAGAGGTGCCAGTAATAAGAAATTTCTGATTAGCCAAGATATTTTATCGTACCAGCTGGAGGGTTCAGTCAAGCCGCATTCTTCTAGTCGCTGATAACTGCACGATTTTTACTTAAATTTTTGAATGAGGAAAGCTGCATTTCATTGGATCATGGTTCGCACGTAGCCAGGGGCGAACCTAGGATTTAATTTCGGGGGGATATTCTATAAGAAGGGGGAAGGAAGTATTTAGGTACTCATAAAAACCGCACTAATGTGACGGTAGACAAATGAGGTCGTCGCGGCAGGCGAGTATCGCGTCACAACAGACGAATATGGACGTCACGGTACCAGTAGGCAAATATCGTCGTCGCGATAGGCAAAAATCGTCAATGCGCTAGATGATTATCTTAGTTGTGGTAGATGCCGAGGTAGACGAATGTCTCAGTACCTAGAAAAATATCGTTGTCACGTCGCAGTTGACCAAAATCGTCCTCGCGTCGCCGTAGAAAAAAATCGACTTCGCGAGGCGGTAAACAAAAATCGCTGTCGAGTTAAGGTAGACGAAAATCGGCTTCGCGTCGTGGTAGACAAAAATCGTAGTCACGTCGCGGCACCCAAAAATGGTTGTCTTGTCGTCCAAAATTTCTGTTTTCAAAAATTTCAGGGGGGATATATCCCCTTTATCTCCCCCCTGGGTTCGCCCCTGTACGTAGCTAAACTGAAACTAAGAGGAGAAACAAACTGAAAAAGTTATTTATCTCTGCAAAAAAGTCATGTCACATAAATGTTGTAACTACCGTACTATTCTTTGTAAAACACAGTATACTCCATTTAGTTGTAGCTAGGAATCCTTTTCCTTGGTCCATAGTAGGCCTGTACAACGTTTTGTGAGGAATTTTTGGGGACAGCCTATTTGGACCAGGGATAGTAGTACGGATTTAGTTATGTGTGGTCTGGCGCAGACCTAATCTCGGGGGGCCCCTGACGAGACGTCAGAAAACCAAATGAAACTGTGTCAAAATAAGGAAATAAATATAGGGCATTTTAGTTTGTTAATACACGCTTTTAATACTATAATTTTTATATATTTTCTAATAATTCATTTCATATTGGTCTTCTTCATTTAAAAATCCTAATTTTTAATAATCCACAAAAAATATACTCTGCTCAAAATGTGGCCCCCCTCCCTTTTGTGGTCCGGGGCAATCTGCCCCCTTTGCCCCCCCCCCTCTCGGCGGCCCTGCAGGGCAGCATCAGAGGAGGGTAAAGGTAGAAGTAGCCAGCACAGAAGCGGTGTAGACGGTGCGGGTTGACAAAATTGACTCACACATGAATTTACATAAAGTGGAAACTATATTGATACAGAATAGAATTTTAAACGTTACAACAATTAATAAATTAAATGAAAATGTCCATTTTGATGGGGAGCGGCGGCGGGCGCGTCTGGCTTCGACGCTGGTCAGTGCGTAAGTGCGTGGAGGGGAGGGGGCGTCTTGATGACGTCGGTCGGCAGCGGCGGTACTAGTAGCTTCGCAAATACCGCGAAAAATACATTCAAAACCAAACAACTCCTGTTTTCTCCTTGAATGATACCGGTTTAAATTCTGCTTCAGGAGGATTATCTTCAAGCTAACATCGTCACTGAGATGATCCCAAGAAGCATGGCAGCGGTAGCTTACAAGGTAGAGAAAAAGAACCACGAGTCAAAGGTATGTAGATAAACCTTACTGACTGCAGTCAAACTGATCATAGATTCGCAGGTCAAAGTTCAATATCAGAATGTGTTGCATTGTTTTTTAATGCAATTCTGGAATTAGAAAACACATTTTTACTATGACCTAATATTGGCATTTCAACCACTGTTATGCACTTGATTGAACATTGATTTAATGTTTTATATTTCGGCGAAACCGTTGGTAAATAAAGGTAAATCCCCTTATTCAAGTGTATCAACTCTACCTTACATCTCAGTGTTTATCTCAGTGTTTAAGCCCTAAATCTTCCACGAGAGTTCTTAAAAAAAGATTAATCCCCCCCCCCGTTATGAGAAATCCAAATGCTCAGTATTGCAGATTTGACAGAGGTTAGATTCATATTTATAGTCAATATGAGTGAAAAGTTCACGTCAATTAATTGTTGATAACAAAAGAATTAAGGTATTTTAACTGTGACCTCCTAATATAATTTAGTTATAGAGTCGTTTAAAACTGGGAAACTTTTGTTACCCAATGAAATAACACGAACTAAAAATAAGACAAATTTAGAAGATTGAAAAAAATTAACTAAGTCTAGATAGCAAGATTTTTTTCAGTAAATATGAAACCGTTCCATTAAAAACCAATCGCTTTGAAGTTTCTCAAATGTCGGAACAATTTCAAGCAAGTCACTACCGCGAACCCAAAATTAGATTCCTCACCAAGCTGCTGACGTCACACAGAAAATTGAGTGTTAACAAAATTAGGGCTGAGATACACCGGGGAATAGTAGGTCCCAGGCGCACCTGTCTGAAACGAGGTTCTCTCAAACAATATTCCCGCGCCCGAAACAAACTCGCGGCTCATTTGGCGGGAAACTTTCCTTGAGGTATTCAGGCAAAGAGGTCTTAACTTTTTGGGAGATATTTTAGCAAGAGAAGAATTTGAATGTGTTTTTCTTTTTCCCCCTATACATAGTATATGAAGAAAATATTGTTCTAGTCCAAATTTTAGAATTAGAGTTGTTTGCGGAAATATCCATTTAGTGCTCCCTGACCTGAATCCAAAAAAGGAATTTTTTGGAGTGGTGTCTGTCTGTCAGTGTGGATGTGTGTGTAAACAAAGCTAGAGACATTACCAGAGGTCCGATTTTCATAAAATTTGGCATGTAGGTGTATAAAACCGTGATATCTCAAGGCGTTTTTCTCATTTTTGATTTTTAACGGTATTTATACCCCATAAAAACACATAAAAAACTACAAAAATCCAAATTTCTCAAAAACGTCTCTAATGAGCCATAAGGGGAAGTTTTCAAGTTTTCTTGCTTTAAGGGAGAAAGTATGTGTCAGTTTGCTGATACCGTTTATTCTGAAATAGGATAGAATAAACGATCTCACACTTACTCTTTTATGACGTTTCGAGTAATTTTGATAAAATAAAAAATTGTTTTTACTGGACTGGCTATTTCATCTATAAAATCGAAAAATGTCACTTTTACAACATATTGATTGCGTCACGTATTTCAGATTGTGGTGGTTCATTTAAGGAGGTAATCATCTTAATATAAGGCAAACTAACATAGTCAAAGCAATCGATCACAAACTATTGATAACTTCAACATGAAATGTTTACGTGGGAAAACTTTTGTAATACCAAATTAAAATAGTAGCCACTATGTTTTCTTTTGGTTGTAGCCAGTGGTTGGTATGTCAACTCAGTTGATGATATGATTACAGTATTGGTATTCAGTCACAAAAAGGTTACTTCAGAGGAAAAATAGACACGCTTTGTCTATCGTTAAATTTTGGTATAGACTCCTGGGTCTATACCAATAATATATAATATATAGTAATATGGACTATAGACTATAGATTATAGTAATATAGACTGTAGACTATATATAATAATATAGTACATAGTAATATAGTATATGGTAATATATAGCCTAGTAATATAGACATAATATATGACACTTAAATAATTTACCAACGAACCCAACACATATAAAAAGGTTTTGTAAAACCTATATTTAATAATTTAGAGAATGTCTTAATTATCTAAGAATGAAGTTTAATAAACACTTAATGGGGTCGCAGTAATTGATCGTTCGATATGTCTTGTTGTGCAACCCTCCCAAGACCACATGCATGGCACTATCGACGTTCTTGTTTGTGTTGGGTCACGTCTCACTATTGCAAATACAGCATTATATCAGTTATTTCGGTTTTTCTTCTCTGTAGATGTTATTCTCCTGTTTTTAGGTTCTCTTTCTATTTTGGGTTTAGATTTTTTTAAATACAACCTGTATGAAATAAACATGCGAAGAAGCCTCTGAGGTGCGGGCCATCAGTGGGCCCAACTCAGGGAGAGTAATGCAATTCATTAATTCAAATGGTGACTGAACCGCTCTCGTCATTCAGAGCAGTGTCATCAGATAGTTTACAGTACTTTATTTTTCTCACGTTAGTTTATTTTACTTATTATCACAAAACTCAGATTGTAATTTAGTACCTAAGCTTAGTAAAATACTTGAAATAAAGAACTCATCTTGCAAATTGTTTTAGAACAAATTATTCGGGAAAAATAAATATTCTTTAAAAAATCCTGATTGTTATACTTGCTAAGTTTGATGCTCTAATACAATAAAAAGTTTTCCTGGCGTAAATTTTAATAAAATTTGTAAACAGTAATTCTTTTGCATAGTTTCAATGTAATTAGGTAATCACAATATATATTTATTTTCACCCCGTTGAAACTAAACTAAAAATCTGAGTGAAACCTAAAAAACAACAAAGTCAAAAAACGTAATTTATCTGCGACCACTGCAATAAGCACCAATTACTGTATCAAAATAAACATTATAATGATGAACATCGAAAAACTAAACACAAATGAAAAATTTAGAATACAGGAGTACTTAGGATACATGTTCTAGACCGATGACAGCTCAGCATTTGACGAAACTAGTGCCATAATAGAAATAACGCAATTCGCACATCAGCTGATTGTTGCATTACGATACAATTCACACATTCACTCTTGAGATATTTAGAATACTCACTCCGCTCGTGTTCTAACTTACATCTCACTCGTGGCTTAAAGATGCTTAAAGACATTCATAAGTCAATCGTTGCATAAACAACTATTGTATACCTTAAAAAACATGTTAATAGTCATAAAAAGGTCCAATCGCTGACTGTAAATTTGTAATGTGTAATCCACGTATTCACTTTATATAATTAAATAATCAAAAGTCAACGGTCCAATACTCAAAAAGGGAAACAATAGGTTTTTATAATTTATAAATAATTTATACGATACCTAGGCAGTCTCCAGCCACGAGGTCGGATTGCAGAAAACAGGAATATTCCAAGCGGGGACTGTGTGGCGTTGTTTATGTAACAATTGCGTTCAGACAGAATTTTTGCTGTCCTATGACTCTCGCCTGAATACTATATCCTTTCATAACGTTTTTTTGTGGTTCAAATATGATTTTATTCTGATTTTCGTTTAAAATGAAAATTAACATTTAATATGAACACCAATCTTTAAAATTTTGTTTTCATAAAAAATAATTGTTTACCTTAGGAAATAACAAACGCAGCGAGATTTTAAATTTAATCTGTATGGACTTTAAATTGCTACTGATACATTGTATTACCTCTGAACTTGTTATTTTTCTGGCGATAAAATGTTTTAGTAAAAAAATTATGGTTTCAGTTTTGCGTTCATACTGACTTGAACAATGAAGACTTTACTTTTGTTCTAGATCCTATTAATCATACAAAGTTTGAATTTGGTACGTAAGATGGTTTTAAAGTTACGATGGATTATTCAAAACCATAGATAAAGAAACAAGATATACCAAAGTTCAGTTAAAAGATAAGTCAAGTTCAGTCCGACAGGCGGAAATAGGAGCGAGATATATTTCTATTTAGTGACATCTTTTGTTCGTTTTGTCCTGCTGAATAACCTGAAATGTTAAGGACAATCTAAGCTGGACAACCTGTATATTTGCTGGCAAGCCCATCATTGATTTATCCTTGTTTATAACAATCAATTAAAGTACACTGATAAATTTTCAGTAGGTACTTTTGTGTCGACTACACTGAAAGGTTTTTTTTAGAAATATATCTGTATTAAATTTATTGCTTATTCTCGTTAGTAACTGCATTTGTAACATAAAAATTAAATTATAAAATTACTATAGTGAAAAATATAATTCCAACCAAATCACTTAATAACCTTCTGGAATCACGTAATGTGCTCGGCGCTGCTACAACGATATAGAATGAAAGTACACTTGCGGCGAGGCTGTACAAGGCGATACCAAGCGAGAGAGAGAGAGAGAGAGAGAGAGAGAGAGAGAGAGAGAGAGAGAGAGAGAGAGAGAGAGAGAGAGAGAGAGAGAGAGAGAGAGAGAGAGAGAGAGAGAGCGCGTAGCCCTCCTCGTTCACCTCCCCTCCTGGGGGGGGCGATGTTCCCAGCATGCTCGTTCTCCCCACCTCGCAATGCCTTGCCTCGGTTGCGCTCGGCTACGAGACTGAGAGCCGAGTTCACACGAGCTCGCCCGAGCGGACCCGAGCGAACCCGAACATTTGAGACAGCTGGGCGAGGGACGGCGAGATAACCTTCGTACACTCTCGCCATATTGTCTCGTCGTATTCGCTCTCTACAACGGAATAGAATTACAACCGTTTGTTCTCTGCGTTGTTGTGATAGTTGTGAGTTGTTTATAGTTAATGTGTTATTGTTGGTTATAGTGCAGTTAGCGTAGTTATTGTCTCATCATGCCGAACATGGGGAATGGTCAAATGATTTTACGCTCGAGTTTTTGGAGGCTTACCGTAGCGAGAGAGTGTTGTGGGATCCCACACACGAACAGCATAAAGATAAACGCAGGTTGAATGATGCATGGGTCCGTATAAGTAAGGAACTGGACCATCCTGTTTCTGAATTGAAGAGGAAAAAAGATTCCTTAATGGCCACATTCAGAGCGCACCTTCGAAAGAAGAAGGACTCGATGCGATCCGGTGCTAGCGAGAAAGACATGTACAAACCGGTGTGGTTTGCGTATGATTTTATGGAGGAGTTTTTGGCGCCTGTCTATGGAATCGGGCGGAACTTCAATAAAGATGATTCAGTAAGTAATATATTGCATATATTCAGTTATTATTCTGAAATTAGCTTATTCAGGTGAAAACAGTGTAAAGTCATGTAACAATTAATCAGGAGGGATTAGTCTTGTTACCGAGCGCATTTGTTCTAGCATTATTAAATTTTAAATATAATATTAAAACTGATACACATATGCCATACAGGTTATTACAAAGATTGAAATGCAGGTTGAAATCTGTTGAAATCGATATAATATGATGCTGTGTAAGCACAAATTGTTTGGTGGCAACTAGGGCTGCCCTCTCGAGGACGAGTGGAAACGCCGAAATCACACGAGTAGTCCCGAGTTCCGAGTCTCACCCCGAATGAATGCTTTCGGTCGCCCATTCTATAACCTCAAGAAGATTGTGTTTATAATTTATAGGGCTGTACAGTAATGTAGTTGTTTGTTTGTTGTATAGGCCTAATGAAGTCTATGCTTAGAGTTTTAAAATTTAAAACTTCTTATAAAATGCTGTTTTGGTTCGTTTTTCAGGTATTTTATGTGTTATGTGTTTGAGGAAAAGAATATCATTCTATCGTGTTATGGTTGTGAATTTATAATAGGTGTACTACTCTCTAAGGGATTTCATAAGTCTCATAAACACAACCTCTGGGAAATTTAAATTTATATGATTTCCTTTTTTAAATAATAGATTCTAATTAAGTTAAGCGTGAACCATTTTCTTCAATATTTAGGCATTTGTTTTCACTTTATAAAAAGATAAAATTTAACGTAAAATGCCTACCATCACCAAACGATTTACTGTATTATATTTAATAATATAAAAGAGCCTACTGTTGAATCAAAAATATTGAACGCTGACGACACAATTTTTTTTAAATCTTGAGTTGGTGAATTTTAAGTATAGGATGGTTCCAATTTATTAGGGCCTACTGTTTGAAAAACTTTTCCCCCAACTGCTATGTTTAGAAGCTGTTTACTCGATGAGTGAGTGAAATAATAGGCCCACAGGGTCTCGCACTCCCAGCGGGAACAAAGCAAACACATAGAAATAAAAAAACAACACTTTGAAATTGAAATAAATAATAACAAATAGAGCGCCTTTAAAATTTACGCACAGACATGCAAATATGTAGAAGCTCAATAGATTGCAGGCACTAAAAAAAAAAAAACAACCGAAACCTTTTTAACACTCGTTTTCCTCTCGTAAATTTCCAAAAGCGTTCGTCATTCTTTCCGGCTACCAGAACGCGGAGTTTTCGGAGTTGATTAATTCATCACCGCTTTGCGACGGGCTTACCACTTTTTGCAAGCGATCGCCAAGTTTAAGTGACTCTACAGCTACAGCACAGAGGTGGATTAGATTCTTCTCTGTGGCTACAGCTGATCAGCTGACCTTGTCCTGGACGACTATCTCCCATTTTATTTGCATGGGATTTCTTATCGGCCCCAACGACAAAGGTCGTTGATCTGCCGTACGAGTGTTAAATATGAGATAGAGCTTGTGTGTTGTACCGTGGATGTACCCACTGGCTTATAGACCTACCCTGATTTTCGAAAAAAAAACATTATTGAAGGAGCGGGCAAATGGAATTTAGGCAGAGCCAACTGCTCTGAAAAGTAAATGTACCGTTATATATTCCGCTTACTCTATTTTCCCTGTCATTTTAACGTGCTGTCTATCATCTCATGATAATCTACTATATATTTGTCAAATACCACTCACGTACAATCGCACAGCCTAAACTATTTGACCTAGAACCTTGAAACTTTGCATGAACGTCTCTCTCAGGGCATAGGCATCCTAAAGGTGGTGCTATATACACGTCACGTCACGTCACGTCGCGAGTCGCGACTCGAATGTTCTGAAGCGCAAACATGGCCGAATTGGGACGCGACGCAACGTGACGTGACATGTATGTACAGCCCCCACCAACGTCCACTCGGCCATTCGGCTCCGAATCGGCCCTAAGTGGACGCGACACGACGTGACGTGTATGTATAGCAGCGCCTTAAGCTATACATACACTCACGTCACGTCACGTCGCGTCGCGTCCAAATTCGGCCGATTCGGTCGTGTATGCTCATCAGAGCATTCGAGTCGGGCCGTGCCGTGCCGTGACGTGACGTGTATGTATAGCCAGTTCCATTTGATTACACAGGTTTCATTCACATCGAAAATGGACGCGACGTGACGTGACGTGTAGGTATAGCAGCACCTTTAAACATTAAATCATGAATCGAAGGAAGTTTTTCTGTTTTTCCACGGGTAAACCGTGTTGATCAGCTAGTAATAAATAATTGGCATTATTTAAATAGTTAGGCCCTACTCACTTACGGGCTCAAATATGTTTTTTCTTATTCTGTATCAGGTCCCAGACCTGTGGTTCTCAAACTTTTTGGCTGGTAACCCACCAACGAACCCGACGATTTTTCGCGACCCACCATTGGTTTAAATTTACACTTGATTACTCGGTTGCAGCTTCGCTTGCAAACACTGCAATCTGTATTTTACCTAGATCTATGTCAAAGCATGACTAGGCCTATATATACCGGGTGTTCAAAAAGTCCCGGATCGGCTTCGTAATTTTTTTATTATCAAATATTGACCTACGAAACTTAGAACATGTCTCTTGGTCAGAAAATACTATTTCAGCACGTACAGTATTCAGTGACCCCCTATCTCCTCAGGGGGACGACCTACGAGGGGTTAGAAGAAAATCTTAAATATAAGCATAGGTTGATTTGTACATCAAATTAAAGCTATTTTTGAGTAGAATACAGTGCCGTAAATCAGATCTCAATCGGATCACAGAATCCAAAATGGCGGCCGTTTAAACTTTTCTCAACTGCAATTTTTAACATCCTTAAAAATTCTATTTCAGACGTTCTAAGCGTCCTTTCGTGATGGGGTTTGCGGCATTTTGTTGATAATTACATGCCCTTTAAAATAATGTAGGTACAGCACTATCTATGCCGGTCATCATCCATGCAAGACATCCTTAGGTACCGTCCCTCATGGAAGTGGTTTATGCCATAGGCTGTGAAAAAGGTCGATATGTATATCATTTTAAAGGGGTAATAACGCAATAAGAATGCGTCTGAAATCTAATAAGAAGGGTAAAAATTGCAGTTGAGGAAAGTTTAAACTGCCACCATTTTTAATCAAGGGATCCGTTTTAGATCGGATTTGCGGCATTGTATTCTACTCAAAAGGAGCTTTAATTTGATGTACATATCAACCTATGCTTACATTTAAGATTTTCTTCTGACTCCTCGTGGGTCGTCCCCCTGAGGAGATAGCGGGTCACTGAATACTGGTCAAGTGGGGTACTTGTAAACAGTTTTTACAGGTTTCACCAACTTTATTCAATAAATCTCATAAGATAATTATTAAATACCGAATGATGGCTGAACATTATTATTTGAACCCTTTACTATACAGGGTGAGTCTTCTAAGCCGTCCACAAAAGATTATAGGCGAACGGCTTAACATACAAAGACGAAACAAAACAATCCCCCACTAAATCATACCTAAGGAACAACGTAAAATATTTTTAACCTTTTTAAAATACAGGGTGTTCCAAAAACCGAGGGTCATGGGTTCGAATCTCGGAATTTTTAAACGTAAACATATGTCATATTATACATCATTTTAAAGCTCTAAGCGAGATAAACAATTTGGTGAAAACAGAACTCAATTATCTTTATTATTTTCAAAATGGCGGCCGTTTTTGTGCAAAATATTGGTATTTACGGAATACCCTGTATCTCCAGAACTACTGAAGGTTTTTTCGTTCTGTTTGAAAATTCTTAATCCTTGTAAACTCAGCTTTAATTTGATATGCAACATGCCAACATTAAAGGAAAATAAATATTTTTTTAAAATTTTATTTTTTATAAATGTTGGTAGCACTGAAAATCAAAAGTTTTAAATGGCAACATATGTCAAATCGGATATTATCTTGAAGGTCTTGCAAAAACCTACAACTTTTCAATTTATACTAACCTCCTATCTTAAGTAGTTTTGTAGTAATAAACAAAAAACTCCATTTTCCCATATAACACCCATGTTAAATGTGCAGTAGTCAAAGCATTTAAATTTGCATCCTATAACATTGAGTACAGCAAATTTAACATGGGCGTTATATGGGAAAATAAAGTTTTTTGTTTATTACTGAAAAACTACTAAAGATAGAGAAGGAGTATAAATTGAAAAATTGTAGGGTTTTGCTAGACCTGTAAATTAAATATAATATAATATAATTTAATTTAAGTAAAACTAAAATCGTCCTTAATAGCAAATTACTTTCATCTCCTGTCATCCTTTCAACTCTTTATTATGACTGTTTCACAAAATATGGATAACTTATGATTTTATTAAAGAGTAAAAATCCTTAACAATATCAAAATAAGTTTGATTCAATGAATCACTTTAAGATAAATGAGTTCTTGTATTTCCCCGATCACGAAGGCAACCTCCGCACGCTCCCTATGGCGCTTCAAAATAGGCGCACGTGATGAAGGGCTAACCATGGGTTGTTTATCGAACTTTGTACGTTATGGATTACTAAAAGAAACATGCAAAACATTTTCGATGATATTGGCTTTTATTATCAACCAGTTTAATTGTTCGTAAGTTTTATCTTTGTCATTTCAGCTACAAAATTGTAAATATGCATAGTATAATCCGAATTTGTATTTACTCGTTACTAAATAGGAGTTTAAACTTATAATAGTTATGTTCCCATACGTTTTAATCAAAACATCATTTTCTCAGAAGTAAACAAATACTGTTTATTTTCTATGATTGATGACAGCCTGTCAACTCGGTCCAGGGTTAAGAGTCGCTATCTAATGGATATAAAAAACACTTCAAGAACAATAAAAAAACAAAATGATCGTCCAATAAGAAACCAAATAGGTACAAAAAAGACCACTTGGCTGCAGCCAATGACATATGCACATTTAGGAATCGCCTATCCCTCTCTAAACATTCATTATCCATCTCTCTCGCACACGTTCTTTAAAATGGTCGGGATAATCATGCGCCAACTGTAACAACCGCGATGTTCGCGGCAAAAGCTGATTCTTTCCCTCTCTAACGAGAAAGATCTCCTTTCGTCCTTCAACGCATATTAAAATTGCCGTTTTTCGTAGCGGTACGTTGTAAAATAATTAACTATTGTAACTTGTAATACAGTTGACAGTAAAAATAAAAATGACAATATTAATTGCAGTTCTTTAAGCTAAAATTAATGTTTAGGTGGAGGAGAGAAAATATGAAGCCCTCACAGGTGATGAGGAGGAGGAAGGGGCTCAGTATGAACTAGCGGAGCTGATGACCGTCGGCGGCAGTCGAGCGCCGCGCCCGTCGGCGTCGGCGTCCAGACAGCGGGCGGAGCCCCCGCCGATAAAACGACTGAAGAAAAACCCTCCGGAACTGCAAGACGCTTTCAACCAGATGAAGGAGGTATTCAACAAGTTGGAAAAAGCTTGTTCCAAAACGAGAGAAAGGGAAAGGGAAGAAGACGAATGCGATTTGTTCGGCAAAATGGTGGCGACCAAGTTGAGGAAATTCAAGGAAGAAGAACGGGAACTTGTGATGTACGAGATTGACGGTATATTTGTCAACCGAAGGCTTAACCGACCTAATGAATAATGAAATACCATTCCATAAGTATAATAGTCATCAATAAAAGTTTGGAGTCCCGAATCGTTTCAATTTTGAACATAGCACTGTGAACAATCACTGTTAGTAGACGCTAATACCAAACTTGATTTCAGAAAGAAAAATATTTATATTTTTAAATCAAGCGTTTTTTTTGATTTGCCTCTAAGAATTTACCATTACTTTTTAGTTTGACAATGTTAATAGTTTTCTCACTGTAAATATAGTTTTCTAACTGTAAATAAATAATTTTTTACCTTCACTCATTACTCTCTTCACCTGTAATCATGGTGAGGAAGTATTTACTTCCTCATTTTTGTAAGTGTTAGGCCCCTAATACAATGGCCCTTTCTACATTTGTCAAATATAAGAGTGCGCGTTTATTGAGGAGGTGCGCTGGAGATGGAAGTGAAGTTGTAGGTTATGATCATGCATGCGACAAATCTTCAATATATTCTAACTTGAAGAGGAATATACAGGGTGAGCCTTCTAAGCCGTCCACAACAGATTATAGGCGGACGGCTTAGCATACAACAAAACATTTCCCTAGTAAATCATACCCAAGGAACAACGTAAAAATATTTTTAACCTTTTTAAAATATAGGGTGTTCAAAAAACTGGGGGTCATGGGTTTGAATCTCGGAATTTTAAAATGTAAACATACATCATATTACAAATCATTTTAATGCTTTAAGCAATAAAAACAATTTGATGAAAACAGAGCTTAATTATCTTTATTATTTCGAAATGGCGGCCGTTTTTGTGAAAAATACTGGTAATTTACGGAATACCCTGTATCTCGAGATCTACTGAAGGTTTTTTCGCTCTGTTCGAAAATTCTTAATCCTTGTAGATTCAGCTTTAATTTAATATGCAAGATGCCAACGTTAAAAGAAAATAAATATTTTTTAAAAACATTTTATTTTTTGTGGATGTTGGTAGCATTGAAAATCAAAAATTTTAAATACAACATACGTCAAATCAGATAATACTTTAAAGGTGTAGCAAAAACCTACAGTTTTCAATTTATAGGCGTACTTACCTTCTATCTTGAGAAGTTTTATAGTAATAAACAAAAAGCTCCATTTTCCCATATAACGCCCATGTTAAATGTACAGTAGCTTTTAAATCTGCATTCTTTAACATTGAGTACAGCAAATTTAACATGGGCGTTATATGGAAAAATATAGTTTTTTGTTTATTACTGAAAAACTGCCAAAGATAGAAGGAGAGTATAAATTGAAAAACTATAGGTTTTTGCAAGACCTTTAAAATGATATCCATTTAACATATGTTACCATTTAAAATTATTGATTTTTTGTGCTACCGACATTTACAAAAAATGAAATGTTTTAATATTTTTTAAATGTTGGCATTGTGCATATCAAATTGAGGCGGAGTTTACAAGGATTAAGAATGTTCAAATAGAACGAAAAAACCTTCAGTAGTTCTCGAGATACATGGTATTCCCTAAATACCAATATTTTTCACAAAAACGGTCGCTATTTCGAAAATAATATAGATAACTGAGTTCTGTTTTCATCTTAAAAAATTATTTTAAAACGTCTGCTATGCTTGTAACCAAACTACGTTTTGTATTAACGCTCAAATCAGCAGCGCGTGTAACATCAACAGTTACCAGCACAATACTAGTTATTAATGGTAATATGGTGTGACATAGTATTAACCCCAATTTGAATGTTCCAATATATTATTATACTGATGTTAATGAAAAGAAGACTAAACAAGAGAACAGGACTGTACAGTACACAACTACCTCTCACTTTATCATTAATAATATTGATGTCTATGCATAGGCTTCTATATTATTGTCAATATCCTCCACGAACTTCAGGATTGATGGCTGGATTTAATCATTTCTAGTTTTTTTCAATATCGGTAATCAAACCATTAATACTGAGGTGGTACTCTCAATAATATTGATGATATTCTAGAATATATTGTGTAAGGTCCCCTTAAAGAGTAACGTCTATTTGTTTCTTTAATTGCTAAAAAAAACATTATTCAATGGGACATTTTTATGAAAAGATTTTTAAGTTGATAGTTGTGTTTAATCGTCCTGAGACGTAGCTCTCAGTATCCACGGACCTTGAGACCAGCGATGCTGTAGTTTTCACTGTCGCTAAGCAACGCCACGTGCCGTCCAGCGAACTAAACCTTGATATTTCAGCATTTCGATTGTACAAATGTTTACAAGCAACTTATTGTGGGAGAAACCTAAGCTAATTCTTAAGAAGTAACTGAGTAACTGGGTATCAGTCTTTAAAATCTATTGTATTTTCTGTGTTAAGCTCTTCCCTTTATTACTGTAGCAGTTAAGAGAATCCAAGTTGAAATTGGTTAGTCTTCTTGTAAATATCGTAAGAAGACGATTTAAGCATATTTTTAGTTGAACATAATATTGTTTTAAGCACATAATATTAGTTAAGCGTAATATTTTTGAACATAATCAAATTTGATAAGTTTTACCAATACGAGGTGAGGACAGCGTTCTGGTCCTGGTTCCCATCATTGAGGAGGATCCTCAAGTTAGAGAAAGCTCGTAGCCTCAAGTTGAGAAAGCTCGTAGTTAAGCTTTTATTTCAGCCCAAACTACCGTCTGGTTACATAGCTAATTCAATTTACATCAGCACACATTTACTACAAACTGTACGTTCCTATTAAATGGTACATTGAGCTGCCTGAAGACCTAGCAGAAAACAAACTTTTTAACCGTGGAATATTGATGAAACATTATTGGACCGGAATTCACTGGGCCGTGCACTGAAAGGGGGGATAACCGGAGATATATGAAACAGCTTTTTTGCACCTGTGCAATATTTAGTTGTTCCTTACGGTTTGGTTTTCAACTCGAACATCTGCATTGTATATTTTTTTTTCTGTTAATAATTATAAACAGCTTTTGTATTCCGAATGCACGTTCCTTCATGTATTATTGGAACATTTTCATAATGTTTCCTTGACTTGAGGCTCTTAAAGTTAAAGACCATGAAAATCTTACGAGTAAATGCTAGTATGCTTTTTTTCTCAAGCTCTATCTTTCAAATTTCAAATTTAACATTCACATCTTCCGATAAAAATCTTTTTTAATAAATATCCCCTTTTTATATGAATATTCACCTAAAAATACTTGCTTGAGTTAAGGACGGAGGAAAGAGTCAACGTTAATGTAATACAGTGCTCAAAGATATTACAAAGTTGGCTCCTATATTTGTCGGTATTGACTTTCCTTCATCCTTAAGGCTATGGGACAATTTCAGGTAAAAACTACCTTTATTCTCCTAATTTATTTTTAGCTTTTAACTAAAATGAATTGTTGTTATGGGAATGATTATTACTATTCCTGGACCACTGATCCAATTAAACTGAAATTATCAATTCTAGCTCTTAAACGCCATCAACATAAATTTGAGCTTATTTTTTAAGTAAAAATGTTAGAAATAAATGTGTTTGATAATACGGAATCGTAAATAAATGCAAAACAAAAGAGCAAAAAACTTTTAGGAGAAGGAATAGAAATCAGCAAAAGATAAAAAATAGACAAAGGATAACAGTTTGTCAAAACATCCAAAGTTCACTGGCCGTAACAACAAACAACTGACGATGTGCGCCTATATATTCTCAGAATCAGAACACATCACGTTGAAGTTAGGAAATAAAGATTGGGAGGAGTGTAATTTCATACAACAAAACTCATACTCTGTACTCTGATAATATCAAACAATTTTGAAATAATCGTTATTAATCTATTATTTATTAAAACATATTGTATTTTGCAATATTGTTTATTTTTTAAACTTAAATATTTTTCTCTGTTGTTTCAAAGTCAGTAGTTAAAGATACGAGATCGCTCAGTTATGATGAGTCCAACATGGACATTTTCAGTGCTATTTTAAATATACAAGGTGTTTCCAATTTATATAGAGATTTTATGTGGATTTGTTCCTTGTTTATCGAGACATTGATATTTTGTCATATAATTATGAGTCTCCGGTGCCTTATTTTCTGTCTATATCGATGCATTTTTTGCATAGCTATTCGTTGTTTTCTAAAGAATCGAGGTATCAACTTCATACACATTATTAATTACTATTTATTAATTTTTAAAGTGATTTTTTAACGGAGTACCTATGAAGTTTTTACTTTTTTACCATGTCAAAATGGCCATTTTTATTTTTCAAAGTTTGACAACTCAACACCTTGAAAAAATGAAGCCATAACAAGTTTCTCAAATGGCACAAAATTCAACATACTTTACAGTAATTATAATCATGATAGGATTTTATATCTATTTGAAAACCCTTTATTTTTCTGAAGGCCAAAATTGACACAAAATTGTCAAAATACTTTAAGAAAAATTAAAATTTCCCAGCTATTTGTTTTTGACACCTGAGTTGGAGGTTATGTTATTGTTTTTGCTCGATATTTGTGCTTCTTATATTAAAGATCACAGTTGTAGGCATATTATGATGCTGTCATGAAATTATGTAAAAAATAAGTTATAGTTTAATTATTGTCGAACAAATGCTTTCTTTTCTAAATAAAACAGCCAATAATATAAAGGTAAATTATTTTATCGTTAAATGTATACAAAAGATGCATTCAATGTATTTAATTTTTAAAACTAAGCCACAGCAAAAATGATATCCTATTTATGATTGAAATTCGTTTAATAGAGTGTATTTGTGTTGACAGAAGTCTGAATATAACAAATTTAGTTGAGAATGTATCCAACAGGTAATTTATCTCGGTAACAATGGCGCCGACAGTGAAGGCTCCATGACTTGACAAAAGGCGTATATTGCAGCCTTTCTCTCGGGTCTTTCAGTTCAATTCATTGGTTCAACTTACTTTCTCATGACCTTAATAAAAAGATTTAAAGCAACCTTTTTACCGTTAAATATAGAAAATTTATTAAAGTAATAACCTAAGAAATTTAAAAAATATGTAATTAATTATATACAAATATAATTATTAGTTATTATTATCAAAATCTGTGAAAAGAGGTAAAAGGGAATTTTGCAATTAGAGGAGCCAGGCTAAATTTAGTTTTAACTAATAGGTTTAAAAATATGTACATCAGCTTGGTAAACTTACATTTCATTTTGCCAATCTAGCCACATCCATGTGATGACAACAAATTACAGCACTTTACCTAATGTATTTCACCCAAGGTCTGACAGGTCCATTTGACCCAATGTTCGATTAGAAGGGCATTACGTTTTGTTTCACCGGCATTCACAATGTCGAGGAGGCTGAAAGCACTGTGTGTCGAGTTCTGCGAGAGTTCATCACTTCACGGTGTGAAATATCTGAATGGCACTGCTGTGGAGAGGGCTGTCTGGTCAGTGTTGATCGCTGCCATGTCCGCGTCGCTGGTGTGGTCGGTGCACGATCTGTGGCAGATGGTGTACAAGGGCGTCGTCATGGTGGTAGTGGAGAACCCTCACGTCGAGCTGACCCACGTGGAGTTCCCGGCCATCACGGTCTGCCCGAACAACAAGGTCATGAAGAAGAAAGTGCAAGCCATTTTAGAGAGGTATGCCAAAGACGAGAACGATCGCGCGCCCTTTGAGAACTCTATCATAGGTATATCTTTGTCGAGATTTCCTTTTTACAATATGCCTCAGGACTTCGCTGATATGAAGAATGCAAGTTTCTTCCGTATACCTCCTGAAGACATTGTGTACATCATGAAGGCGGTCGGTCCGGATGTAGATGACGTGTTCGCACGATGTAAATGGAGATCTCCTTATTACGACTGTGGCTCTCTTTTCCGTAGGCAACTCACAGAAGAAGGTTTTTGCTTTTCTTTTAACAGCAAGACAGCCGAGCGGTCTGACGACGATCCTCCAGAGAAACCTCCGATGATGACATCCGACGGTTCTTTGGAGGGAGTGAGGACGAACATGTTCGGCAGGAGATCCGGATTAGGGTTTAGAGTCCGATCACTAGCTGGGAAAGCTTTAGATGACCTTTTGGGAGACGGTTATTCATTGATCGTTCACAACTCGGTGGTTCCTCCAGATCTCACCACTTCTATGACAGTTGCGACTGACAATCCTTACAAAACCTTTGAAGTCGATATAACCGTGAAAATCGTTGAAGCCGACAGTTCCTTGCACTACCTCGATGAAAAAGTGAGGGATTGTGTATTTGACAACGGCACAAGGGGCATTGACGGGTGTATGTCTGAATGTAGGATGGATACGATACTGAGGTTGTGTGGCTGTATACCTTACCATCGGTCCATGTTCAGACCTGCGGTACCGGTCTGCGGGGTGGAACATTTCGGCTGCCTCAAGGCTGTCAACTTGCGTCTTCGCAGCGCTAAAGTCACCGAAGGCACTCCGGGTTTTCCGTATTGGACAAATCCCGTCAGCATGAACTGCTCGTGCCTCCAGTCGTGCACTTACACTCACTATTTTGGTGAGATGGAGACCATCCCTCTTCCGGTTTCAACCAAGAAAGAGAAAGGCTGGACGAGACTCCGAATCATCTACAAGAACCACGCTGTCAAGTACACCCGCACCGCCAAGTACGTGTTCAGGGACCTCGTCGTGGGCTGCGGAGGGGTCGCCGGGGTTCTCCTGGGCTTCAGCATTGTAGCGGTCTTCGACTGTTTCATTTACTTTTCAAAATTCATCTATATATTTTTAATAGACGTACTGAAGTGTAAGTATCTACCAGTCGCTAAAAAGAAACAAGTCAAAGGTAAGGAGTTAGGAGGTTTCAAGCACGTTGATTTGCCGCCCTACTACAGGAACATCACAGCTGATAATGCTGAGCGGGTGTTTAGAAATAGAAATGATGAATTCTGGGCACGTTCTAAGAGAAATGATCGATCTTTAGGTGGAACAAACACCAATAATGCGGGAATGCCTATTCGTACTTTCTTGTACTGATTATGTATCCTCTTTTAAATATATATGTTTCAATGCTCAGTTACAAAGAAAGTTTGTGAGAATAGATAAAGGGTATCGAATGTTCTCTTGTTAAATAAAACATTATTGTAATTAAAGATTTTAATAAAAGTGCTACAAAATAACAATTCAGTTTTTTACCAGTGCCTATGTTTAATTTTGACGATTAAAAAATCATTAATTGTTATTTTATTTCACCCAAAATTGACACCCTCCCATTAAAAAACAATTATTCATGTTTAATTGAATAAATTACCTTTCACACAGTAATTATAGAAATTATAGATGTTATATATTTATTTAGTAAATACCATCAACACCCCACTACATGCTAGTACATCCAAATATAAGTTTATAAAAGAGAATGTTGGTAAATCAACATCCTGCTGAATTGAATTGAATTGAATAGTATGCTGATTTTTGTGGACCAAAAAAGAACTGACATCACTGATGACATTTTTTGTCTTAAGACATTTCGCCCGCAAATAGAACCAGGAAGGAACTATCCATTGCTACTAATATCCTGAATTTAATATAATAAGACAAGTCACTATGGGTCTCAAGGGCTCATTACGTTGAGGGCTCTTTACATGAGTATAGTGTGTTTTTGCTGTTGAACTTCAATGTTTGTTTTTTAGATCACAGTTCTTAATTCATTCACATTTTTTTCATTTAATAGAACCATGTAAATCTAAATTGAACCATGAAACTAAAATTATTTGTTCTTAGAACATGACACTGCGAAGTATTAAATAATTTGAGAACCATGTAGCAAGAGTAGATGTTTCATGTTTCCTTGAAACGTTAGAGAAAGATAAAGTAACCATGACACGACGACGCACTGCAGTACAAATTAAGAATATACATATTAAACAGCTGCTACGAGCCAAAGCTGCGCAGGGTTAAACTTTGAGTGGGGGGAGAGCTTTACTTTGAACTACTTCCACCACTCTGACAGCTAATAAAAAAATATGCATTTTCTAATCTCCTTATTTTTTTATTTTCAGTTATATTATAATTAATTATATTATTCTGCAAAATTTAGGCCATTATAACATTGATAAGATATGTACTGATATGATAATGGATTTTAAGGAATAATATATTGACTTCCTCTAAGGGTTTATTTTTTTAGGTTATAGCTGGAGGGTTAAGACTCACCTCTACTGCATGCCGAAGTCGAGTCGACAATCAAACAACTACAGAAACTAGTTAGCTTCTCAAGTCAAACAATGACCTTGTCCATTGACTTTGAACATCGTATTAATGTAACTTTGCTTCGCCCTTACAACCTGCCAACATAGAGTAGTTTCCAGGATTAGCAAAAGTATTTACTAAAATGTTTTGAACATACACTTGAAATATGTTTTATTAATCTTTTATGCAGTTAATTCTATACTGTCAGGATATGAATTAGTTTTCGTTCTATTCTTGTGATTGAATGAATTCGGTTCTATAATACCTCCTTTAATATCTTAATTTTCCGTACTTTTACGAATCTAGTCCAAACTCTGATACTGGAGAAGTTAGTGTATAATGGAGAAGTAATTAACATTTGAACCTAAGTAATAAAATAGTATATTCGATTAAGTAAATTTACAGTCGACAATCATAATACAGTATTAGTATTTAAAGAAACATTTTAGTATCCAAGCATTTATTATTTGAATAAAAAATTTTTTAATTGTTGAGTTATATAGCGGTTGATTAAATAAAAGTACCTGGTGGACCGAGCCTTTCTCGGTGTTATTTCATGTTTACCAGTTCATCCAGTTACTATACAATATCTCAATGTCATAAAATTGATAAGTAGAAACCTTTTTATTGCTCCATCCCACTCACTGTATTTTTCCTTGATGGCTGTAGATTGCAAACAGCTGTTATGATGACTTCATTTGTTTACACTTTCCTTGTTTATTTTCGTTGGTATCATGGCAACTCATAAGGCCAATGTTAAAATTTTACAACTTTAAAATTCGTTTTATTATGCTACTAGATTTTCTCTGGCCAAGCAATCTGCATAAAAGACGTTTTTGAGTCATAAATTACTCATTTACAGACTTTGAAGGAAATCCTCAGAGCCGTTTTTGAGATAATTGTGCAAACAAGCAAACAAGCATACAAGCACGGTAACATTACTCATATTATAAGAGTATATAGGATTTCAACCAAATGAAAAAGGGTTATAAATTATAGTTACCACATGGTAGCATGTTTTGGAATTTTGTTTCGTGTTTAGGAACAATTCAAGCGAAGTTAAAAACCGCTTTTACAAAGTTTGATTTAATGTTTAACGTTACATAAGGAACTCTATATTATTTGTATTCAACGAATTCGATACAATATTAATACCAATGTTCGAGTATTCTCTTATTGTTATAATCAGGGCCAGAACGAATGAAATCGTAGAAGCTTATTTTAACCGGGTAATGTATAGGTTATGAGTATAGAGAAAAAGATAGTAGTTAGGTAACTTGTGGGTATATATTTGTTCTATTGCCCAATTTTTCATTTTAATCACGAATTTAGAGTCCAACGACAACTAAATGCCTTGTTGTCTTGATTAAATTTTCCAAGGAACTCCGTGATTTTGGGATACAGATCAGGGGCTTATTTTATAAAGAATAACAGCAATAATATAAGTAGTAAATCCCATATGATTTAATATATAATTTTTTACGTAATTTGTTGGGATCCATCACGGAAAGGGTCCCCAGGCCGTGGCAGTCGAATATGCATAAACATTCCGACGAAGTTATTCTTTTGAAATGAATTCACCATTACTTGGAAATCACGAAAATACATGTTGCTAAAACTGGTTCCATTCCAATATGGCGGCTAACAAAGATGGCGTCCGTATCACTCAGTCTTTGGTCGGTTTGAGAAAGTGTGATATTTCTGTTATCATTTGCCCGATTTCAACAAAACTTTTGCACTATTTAACCAAGTAATTTCTGTTTTTCCGCGATCCTTTCCGCGTTTTCCGCGTATCAAAAAAGATATAAAAATTAAGATGGATTAAAATAGATTTAAATGTATTTACTTGGCATTCACCTTTTCAACATTTGTTACAATATAATCCCAGACCATCCCCGTTCGGTATTGTGACAAGTGTTCTCTAGTTTCACGGTTTTTTTAACAACCATGTGGGATTCAATTTTTTCATCCCAAGTAAAGGTAATGTTGTTGCCCATAATGTTTAATTAGATTTTCAGATTGATTTAGATTCCGCAATCCGTCAAAAAACGTTATAAGCATTCTTAAGATTTAGTGATTTTTGTAATATTATTTTAAAAGATTTTGCATGCATACTTTTATATGTCAAGCTTTTTGGATCAAAGTATCGCAATAAGTACCAGAAGCATTTTTTATTACATCCTCTCCTCTTTAATACATATTTGTATTGTTGCGGCTGGTTTACTCTCCCTCTCAAAACTGAACGAAGTCGCCGAGCAGGTGCAGAACGGATCGCCGCCTCAGCCGCCACTGCCGACCGCCACATACATTCTGCCAGGTAGGTTAGGTTAGGTTAGGTTAGGTAAAAGCAGGCGTTCTCCATTATCTGTCTGGTGAAGGGAGGAGAATAGCGAAAGACTTGACAGCAAAGAGGGGAATCGCATTGATGCGAGTAAACGAAAATTGATTATCTATAGAGAAACTGATGTTAATAGACGGCTCTACAATCCGATATTAAAACTGGCCATTACCTCATGGTCTCTCGTAAGTACGGGTAAGGTCGATAATCGTTTCGACTCGGGTAAATACAAGGAGATATCAGGGGCTTCTTGACAATCCACCGGACCATTTGGGTGCCATCTTTGATAGCCGCCATGTTGGATCTGTAATACTTAAAGAACTATTAGCATGAGTTTTTGTTATGTACAAGTAAATATAAGTAACATTAAAGTGAGAAACTGTGTCAGAATAATTTTACATTCTCAAATACCCGGTCCTAAGTGTCTAATCAAATAGGTTCTATTCATTTATCTTCGAACTACGAACACAGAACCACTTACCCATAACAAATTAATGGATTCAGAGAACCTCAAAACAAACCCATAAATGTTAGTGTAAATTTACATAAATATTTCTTTGAAAATTAAGCAGTGTTTCAATTTTGGTGGACTTGCTTTTACATATTTTTACAAAATTACATCGAATACAGTTTTTATTAAATTAGTGATAATTAATAATCAACTCTGTTGTGACGATATGCGTAACTGAAACTGGACCAATTTCCCGTCGTGAACAATGAGGTAAAAAGAGTTGAAGGTCACTGGCGCATTGAGCCGCACGTGCTGTTGCTTTGAGACCGCTGCGACGCACACCGACGCGACGCATTGTTCTTTATTTATTATGTAAAAATCAAACATAACTAGAACAGTAAACAAAGAGTTCTAGGAAATGGTTGTCCTTGAACTCTTGCTTTTCCGTAGGTTAATTGTAGTGATATCGATTTGTAAACATTATTCAAATAGCTATTCGAAAATCAAATTTTTGAGAAACTTAAGTGTTGTAAGATATAAAGGTCTGATTAACTGATTTCCATATTATGGTTTACTTATACCATAAGTAAAGCCTTGCTGCAATCTATTTTTTGAAATGACAACGCCTATAAAACAATCGACAAATACGTGAAAAATATTACAGCCAAATGTATAGATTGATTAAAATAATTACCAAACTAACTTTTAAATTATACTTTGATTGCAAAACACTAAACATGTATTTGGGCATAGCGTTTTTGTCTTCTAATAGTACACTATGTTACTAGGCCGGTAAAACTTACTGGGTGTGTGACGTACAATCTGTACTTTACATCACACTATTCACAAATATTTTGTAATAATAAAGAATTACTTACATGAACTACATTTCTCGATTCTTCAAACCTAACCTGTAAAAAATAAACATTTGCTACTGCTACCAGTGCTGTCACTACATTCCTCTAGAGACACCTATAAATAACATGCATTTAACATCGGTTTGCTGCAGTCTTGTTGTTTACTTCCGATTCCTAATTAACGTATTCCAAAAAATTTTCTAGCCTAAACCGGAAAGTTTTCCGGATTGTTATCGGCAAAGAGTAACTTTCTTGCCAACAATAAGGAACACAGGAAATAGATGTTTTTGTGTCATGATGTGAACATTAAAGAACGATACATTAAGTTTGGCTGCGGGCATAGGCATATTTTCTACAATCTATGGCAATAAATTTCTTTCTTAACGAGTGTAATTTTGTAATCACTTTATTTCTACCTCCTTAAATTTCAACTCTTGCAAAATTGTCTTGTGAAACTTAGAGCAGCTTAACGTTAGCAGATTCAAATAAAACATTACTCGCTAATACAAGAATATGTGATGGTAATGGTGCCAGATAATGGTTTATTTGACTGTACAGCATTTCAGAAGCAAGCCAGCACACCGGAACGTAGCCAGGTGCGGCGAAATGTTGCATATTTCACCGCTCCCATTTGCTACCGGAGCACGACCCGACAGCATTTATTCTCTCATTGCCACCAGAAAAATGTTACCGATGAAATGACGCTTTTTCCCCTGTCACAATTAATTACTCTTTGCTTTACTTAGTTTACTACAAAAACATACAGTGGTGATTTAAGATGTACCTTTTAGGAATCAGATTACACCACCTGTATTATTTCTCAAATATCTATTTCTTCCCATCTAATAATTTGCAATTATTAGACTCTAAAAACAACGTTCGTCTACTTTCATATATATATTTAGCAACAAAGCGCGATAACTTTCGTAAAGACGTCCAATCTCAATGAAATCTGAAAGAAACTTTTTAAATAAACTTCCATGTCTGAGTTTGAAAACCAGCGAGATTGGTGTATTTTACGATTTTTGTTGACAAAACAATGATTATTTGTGAGTTGAGTGAGTAAAGTACAACTTCTCTCACGAGTGAAAATATTGGCGCCCGAGCTTGCAAGGGCGACAATTTTCACGAGGGAGACAATGTTGTACCCTTGAAATACACACAGTATTTCTCCCTCAGCTGCAATAATAAATATCCTGACCATAAAATATTAATTTTATTAACTTAGTAAGAAGTAAAAATATCCATTTTGTTTCATTCTGATGCTAATAGCACCTGCATCCGGGTAGCTACAACCACACATTCACCAGCGATTAGCTGATTGTAGCAACTTTCTTACATGCTTAATTCTGAGACGTTTCTCACAGCTGATTATTAATGTTAATCTTATTTGATTATTCTTGACACTAAATCAGCTGTTAGCACCTGCATTCTTGAGCTGCATCATATTTGCATGCGTGCATGGAAATTTTAAGGCGCTCTAATTTTTGAATTGTTGATTGCAGTGTTATTATGGGTTTACTTTGTCTCCCGCCAAGTGCAGTAAAAAGAGTCTAAACATAGCAGGAGGGGGGAACATTTATTTTTTTGATTTAGGATCTTTCTATTATTTTAATGCAAATTTAATTGTAAAAAATGACATGAATTCATTTTTGCTACAATCGTGTTTTTCTTGACAGTGCAATAATCACCTATGTATTGTTACGGGAGTAAAGTAAATTGTTTCCCTTAGGAACCCAACCCACTTTATTCTCTTAATACACTAACGAATACTCCCCGTGTAATACATCCATCATTTTTCTCCATCTACACGAATAAATAAATACACAATACTTAGGTCATTTGTATTGTTTATTTAATAAACAACTGTCACGTAAAACACGATTGTGAGCAACATACAAGTTAATTGAATGCCACATTCAACTACCGTTCTCATATTTAGACCAGTTGGTAAATTGTTAAGCAGGCAATAGTGTGGTACGGATCCCACGTCAAAATTTAGGTCCCTTAGTTGCTATTGGCTGTTGGGCTATTAATTAACAGTCCTGTCTAAGGAACATGTCGGCCTTCGTCAGTAACAAGACTACAAGATCGCGCCACAATCATCCTTCACTCATCTTTCATTCATACTTGGCTTAGAATACCTACCTAGGTAGGTCGCCATTTCAAACAATGTATAATGTACTGTATAGATTGACATACTTTAAAACCTTAAATGTCACTATTCCACCTAATCCAATTTTTCTGTTGTTTCCCGCTAGTCACGGGCCTGCTGTTAGCACGTATAACCCACTGAGCTGCAACATATTTGCGTGTCTGCGTAGACATTTTAAGTTATCGATTTACTTTTGTTTATTTTGTCTCGCGGCGAAAAAAGTATCACTTTACTCCTTAAATTGCCTTACGTTAAGTCACATTTTGCTACGTTAAAGCCATAAAATGTGACTTAACGTAGCAGGTGGGGTAAAGTATGTATCTAGGGTAACATTTTACCAGAGGGAAGACATTACTTGTTGACTACCTTAAAAACTCAAAAAATTTAATTTTTAGATCAGATCTAATTTTCCTTATCTAGGCGTACAGTGTCAAAAACAAAAACAACCATGGAGTCATAAGGTTTATCTAACATCACGATGCCGATGCTATAAAAAAGTATACGATCGCAAAGCGTCGCAGGCTATACAATGAACATGTACAAGAGTCAGTCATTATTCAATATGCAGATTGGCAGCTTTGTCGCGACGTCTACATGGAGTTACCGCAGTCGGTCGATATCATGATTGCGTTGTGTAGAGCGGCTTTCGCTTTGTTTGCAGTTTAGTTCAACCTTGGTCATGAACTGGTATTACGGTAAATCAAAGTCAATAAGTCTCGTCAATAAATGATCAAAAGCATATTTTTTATATGCCAACTGATCCCAACAAAAATCGGTAAGTCCTTACCCAACGTTAAATAAAGACAATATGATACTTAACGTTATTTCTGGGAAACCTTTAACGGTAAAACTATTGATCTCAATTTTATAATTAATTTACTTTAATCAACATAAAGTTCAAGATCAAATTTTACATTTTTTTCGAATTTTTTATTTTACAATGGAAGACGAGTTTGTCAACATTTGATTTCCTTAAAATGTAAAAAGTAAACAACACAAATAAATGACATGTATAATTAACCATTGTGGAAAGTAAACGTAAATTTGAATCTATATTGATATATTGAGCATTGCTTCGTAATTTTTTCTTCATAAGCCATTTTTTGTCTCAATATATCTATTGTTATATCTATCGTGAACTTTTTATGGTCGTCATACGCTGCTTTTCTTGATTAACACACTATACCATTGTTAACTGAAAATATATATGTTAACTTTCAATATTAAGGATCAGACTTGTACTCCATTTCCATGCTGTTTGTCTCAGTGGTTTGTACTGGCAGAGCTACACCTCACTGATGTAGGCAGTTAAATGCAAGGAGCACGGGAGGGTCACCCCGCCTCGTAATGTTGTCAAAGGTGTTTGTGTTGGTGTTATTACTGCCGCAGTCGCTGTCACGAACGTTTGCTGAGCGACAACAATTCAAGGCCATTGATATTTATAGTTTTGTCCTGAAATAGCTACATAACATATTTTCGTAACGCGTGTATTTCTCATTCATCAGTGAGTGCGGAACCTAATTATTAATGTTTGAATGCGGTGCTCTGTGAGAATAAAATTTTCAAAAGGACTTGTTGCCATGCCATAGAATCATTAGTATAGCATTTAATATTAATATTTAGCATTTATTACTAATACCAATATACACATAATTAATATAAAAGGATTAATAATTACACATCAATAATTACTAGTGAAATATTGTTATAAACTACTTATTTGAAGTAAAAATACCCCGTTGCAGCTGACCTGCATAATCAGCGAATTTCAAATGCAAAAGAACGTAATTCAATCCAATATAGCGAGATTTGACATGGTTTTTAATCTCCGTAAGAATAACACAGGGAATGAGTATGCAGGTTTGCTGTATCAGGTATGTTTAAACTGGTTGGTTTTAATTCATTATTTAGTAGATCTTAACTAGAAGACAATGTATATCAAGTTTTATCAAGATGTGTTAAATAATAAGGAAGATATAGAATTTTTTCATTTCCCATAAGGATAACATGGGGAATGATTATGCAGGTTTGCTGCCACAAAAATGAAAATTTTAGGGATTTTGGACTGAAATATATTATATCTCATCTAGATGAAGCCACAAACCAAGTTTTACTAAGATATGTTGAGAAATAAGCGAGATATAGAATTTTACTAATTCCCCATTTGGTGAACATTGGGACAACGTACTGTGTTTACCACTTACAATATCTTGGTAACCAATGGACATAGAGCAACGATTCAAGATACTAAATTGTTTGTTTTTTTGAGCTGAATTCAATGGTGCCAACAAAAATTTGATTAATTTTATTTTTCCATTTAAAAAATTCAAAAACCCCGTTCTTAGGGGGTTATTCCCTTTACCCCCCCTTCCGATGGTCCGATCGGGCTGGCTTACGAACTTGATTACCACTTTACATGTCTGTACCAAATATCATTAAGATCGCCAAATTTCATATTTACGGCCGCTATATCGTACACACACACACACACACACACATATATATATATATATGTAGCTATAGATAGATATATAGAGAGATGGATAGATATAAAAAAATTCGAACTAATAATGTTTTTATTATTTTTTTTTGAACTAATAATAGTGTTTTTTGCTTCTGGTGGCCCCAAAACGAAAAGTTATCATGGTCTCGGGCTTAGGTCTTACCATGAGACCTACGGTAATAGCTTCTTCCCTTTAGGGGTAATTTGTTAATAAATTTTACCCTATTCTTCATGTTTCTCGTTAATCACAAGGGATGATCTATCATTTTGCCCACCTGCGAAGTTTGATCGATATAAACCCGTTTAGACGGTTGTCACGCCTTGTAATGAAAAACTAATAAATAATAATTAATAATAAATAAATAAATAAATAGTAAAATAATAATTTGTCTCCTAGCGGGAGCAAAGTGATTACCTTGTCCCCCGGCTGGAGACAAAGTAAACCCATAATAATAACACTGAAATCAATAATTCGAAATTAGAGCGCCTTCAAATTTCCACGTACACATGCTAATTTGATGCAGCTCAACGAATGCAGACGCTAACAGCTGATTTAGTGGCAGGAATAATCAAATAACATTAACAACAATCAGCTGTGCGAACGTCTAAGAATCAAGCATGTAAGAACGTTGCAACAAATAGCTTATCGCTGGTGCATGCGCGTTGCAGCTACCCGGATGCAGACGCTATTAGCAGAACGAAACAAAATTGATATTATTTTTATTACTTAACACCTTTGAAATACGACTTGATGACCGGTACCACACAAGATTGTAGGCCTACTGGTCTTACTTCAGTTATTGCCAGAACATGTCATCGGATCAGCTGTTACCAGTAGTTCCACTATCATAAATGTCATCCCCCTCCCTCCAGTCTATACAAACGATAGCTGACTTTATCAGAGAAATCCTCTTGGTCATCAAGTCGTCTTCCGAAGGTGTTATTGTCGGGTGAAACGCGTGTGACATGTCAAATACAATGTACTGTGTAAATTTCTCGTACTTTATTTTATCGTCTTCCGTGTTCGTGTTTTGTTTTATGTACTGTAACAACCACTTAAATGAGCAGTTTTAACCTGTGCTACCACGCGACTGAAGATGGATTGTAATTAATCCGAAACGCGTATCGCAGCATCACGATACTCTGGACATCTTAGGCTACCTGAAAAGGTAAAGTAATTTGAATGAGTACAGGTCTCTACTGGCTACAACAATAATGTTTAATATAGAAAAGCGATAAATCATTCATCCGTCTGCCTTAAAATGTTGCAACCATCATATTTTTTTGCATTTTATGATTTGAATTAAAGTCTCAGTAAATTTTTCCTTTATGAAAGTATATTCTTTATTAGCAATAGATTAAATCTTTATTTCTGATGCATTAAGATGAAGGAATACTCTAATTGTATAATGATTTACAAAATAATCGTTTCATGCAGTGGATTTACTTTTTGCGTGTCCAGAATATCTATTGACAAAGTATAATTTAGTTAAATTGGAACTTATTTTTAGTCCTTCGATTACAAAGGTTTAGCGTTTTAGGATGTTCATAGAGTTTTGAGGAAGAAAAAAATCTTATGAGGTTTGTGGAGTAATTGTTCTAAATGTGACATAACTATAAATACTTTAAACAGTAGGCTATCAAAATGTACGTCGTTTGGTGTATTAGTAAGTTGCTTTTGTCAAAACATTAAACATATTTCAAAATGTTACATTTATATATTTAAGGTTTTGCTTTAAATCATGCTAATAAATAATTCGAGTGATACAAATAAAATATGATAACCTGATGTACTAGAGTTGTGTCCACAGTTTATTTGATGCATGGGATGGAGGAACGCCCGCGCCGTCATGTCATAAAATATCCAATAGTGGCCTCAGATGGTCAACGATATGGTAAGAAGCGAATAAACATCCATTTGGAGTGACATTTCACTGAAAGCTCCATGGAGTTATCAACTTAGAGTTTCTACCAACACTTTATCTCCATAAATAATCAATACTACGTTCAATTTAATGCTATAAGATTGGACTGCTGATAGTTTTATTTTGTGGTTTTTAAATCACTTATATCAAGAGAATATTTTTCCCTATAAATGAACCTTGTGCGAGTAAATTTAACGTTGGTGCATGCGCCGAGGTTTTATAAACAGGTAAACCCTGATAGTTCAGAGTTCGAGCTGTAGTCATTACGAGAAATGGGCTTTACAATTGAATACCCCCTTGCAGCAGCCTGCATACTCAGCGAAATTCAAATTCTCAGAATCATATTCCAACCGGTCAAAAGCGATATCATAACCTTTTCTACTTCCTCCATAGGAATAACATTGGGAATGACAATGCAGGTCTGCTGCTGCAAGTATATTGTATATTTTGGATAGTTTTTAATCAATATCTAAGAGAACTCAACAATAAGAAACCATATACCAATTTTTATCAAAATATATTGCAAAACTAGCTAAACTTTTTTTATTTCCCATAAGGATAACATAGGGAATGAGTATGAACGTTTACTAAAACATAATTCTAAATACGGGTTTTTAGACTAATATGCATTAATCCTCATCTAGATGAAGCCACAAAACCAAGTTTTATTGAGGCATATTGAGAAATAATGGAGATATCGAATTTCGCGTATTTTCCATAAGGATGACAAAGGGACAATGCACTATGTTTACCGATTTCAATATCTCGGTAACAAACGGACGCAGAGTGATTAAAAATACCCAATTTTGTTATATCGAGCTGAATTCAATGGGTGCCATAAAAATTTGACTAACTTTATTGTGTTAAAAAAAACTCAAAACCCATTTTTGGGAGGTTCATCCCCCTTTACCCCCCTTCCGGTGGTCCCATCGGACTAGTTATAGAACTCGACCGAGTGATTACCACTTCACAGGTCTCTACCAAGTTTCATTATTATCAGACCATAAATTTTACGGCCACTACCGTGTTAATAGACAAATAGATGTATGCACAAATGCAAATGAACGATGTTTTTTTGCATCTGGGGCTCCAAAACCCCTGACTATCATGGTTTCAGGCTTAGGTCTAACTATGAGATCTACGGTAACAACTCCTTATTATAAAGCTTTGCCTCTTCATAAAGTGCGTTACAAAATTAATATTTGTTTACTGATATTTTAAATAGAAATTCTTAGAGCCAATAATTTTTTGTACAATTAACTCTGTACAACTTTTTTTATAAATCTCGAGAAATACTAAAAGATAAAGTATTACCCAAGGAAAATATAATGCTTATTAAATGAATTTCTTTCATATAAGGAAACTTAACAAACTTAACAAATGTTTTTCAATATACAAGCTTCAATGTGCAGCATTTTTCATGTCAGGTAGGTCTGAATTACTTTCACAACTTTGAAGTGTATATCATCCCCCTTCTATGTTTGATTTTTTCTAAAGTTGCATCAGGAATGTATCAGTCTATTAAGCTTTATATTTTTACTTCAGTATTGCATCTTGACTTCGTAAATCTAACGTTAAATAATATTGCTTTCTGTGTAACATGTAATTTTGGTCCCGGCACTTTTCGGTCCACTGAACAGTGAATATGATGCATACAATTTTTGAAACGCTAGTTACTGCGTAAACAAAATACAAACAAGTTTTATATTTGGTGCCGTGTTGTATTTTTTAGTCTATGCTGTAATGTGCCAAAGTTCTAAACTAATTAAAAGTGTTATTCCAATTATTGTAAATTACGTCATAGGCATAAGTAGGGGGCAAAGCTTAAAGTTCTTCAAAAATCAGATCAATCAATATTATATTAAAACACTTAACAATTAGTCGTGCTTTACAATTGCACCGCGAGTTTTACAATTCCACCACAAAACCGATGACTAACAGTTCGATGCCTATAAAACTCGAAAAAACATTTTGTAGTGGTTTTTGTAGTGATTTCTATTAGCGCTACTTTTACTTCAGAATATAATGAAATTACGCAACTGCAAGTTGATTTAATTTAAGCATTCGCCCGTTGAAATAAATGCTTTGTTTCGGTTTTCTATGTGGAGGAATTGAAATTTTGTGATCATATTTTGCTGGGTTTTTTATAAACAAAACATTTACAATTACGTTTGAATAGTAAGTTACAAATAACAACTTACTTTCTTTTAGTTTAAAATATAGCAACTAAAATTATGGAAATTAAATCCCAAAATGTTAAAGGATGTCACTGAGTTACACCGAAATACACAGAGTTGCAAACTTAGGAGGATGCTTGATATATATACTAAGACGCTCTATATTAGTGGATTACAACTGCGTGATGGACTTTGGCCCCTTTTGACCGGGTCATAACGTGTTTTTGTGGTATATTTTAACTTACTTCATCTTACCTCTGGAATTTGGGATTAAAATCTTTGGCCAAAACATGTTTTCCACAGTAATTATCAATATAAAAAAATTAAATAATTATCACTGTTAATGGGTCTGTTTATTTTTACGTTTTTCTATCAATGATCTTATGTATGAAGTTTCCTTCAGTTTTAATTTTCATTTTTCACTATATAACTCGCAGCCTTGCAATTTTTTAACAAAACATAGATAAAAGAAACTAGAGTGTGAAAAAAACAAAGAATATATTGCAGAATAAACAGGGAAATTCGTGGCAACTATAAATTAAACAGTGCGAGATACACGGGTCTGGATCACCGCCAACGAAGCAGAATTTGTTATATGTTGACTAATATAGCATAATAATTTATGTAAATTACCATATTTATATACAGTGCAGCTTTGAAAATAAGTTTAGAGATGGAATATATCCTAACTCTATGGTTGGTTTATGGCTGGTAGTTAACTTATAAATTGATTACATCTACATCCATGTATCGAGGTGGCCTTAAAAAATTATTTGCAATTAGCTGTTGTAATAATTATATATATTAATTTAACTAACCTGGATTAAGTACTGAGAGAAACATCATCTCAAGAGTATTTACTCCAGTTACAATTAAGGCTCTAGAAAACACACAGTGTACAAAATAAAATCTCATATATGAAAAGGCAAGAAAAATCAAGACGTAAATATAAATCCAAATTCCTTTACGCAAAAATAAGTTGCTATAAATATTTGATTTTAATAGTTCGTCATGAAACATATAAACCTAATTTAATATAATGATTAACACAGAGTTAGGGGCCTATCTCATTTCCTTGGGCGTGGTCTGTGGGACTTTGTTTACGACAGAGTCAAGGTCAACGTATTACAGACATGTCATGTACAGTTTAGAGTAACTAGAGTAAACGTTTTTTAAATGAAAGAAAGTAAATTACTTAGGCACTAGGAGTACGTCATCTCAAGAATATTATCTCAGTTGCAATTGAGGACCTAGGAAACATACATAAATTCATCGAGTTTAACATAATTATGCTAAACCCAATGTTTAAATGAGCTTTTAATGATCCATCTGCAGTAAAAAAGGATTTTTCTGTAAACATTTTATAGTTTTCATTAAATTAAAAGTTTGACTTAATTTACACATAATAGTAAAATGGAAAGTAATGTTTCATCAATACTCTATAGATTCAATCTGTAGTTAATGTTTGTGTGATTCATGATTGTAGGAAGTGATAAATGAATCTCACATCTCACGTTAATTAATTCCTTCCCTCAACTGATCTAAGGAAGGTAGAGGGAAATTAATTTTCTGCTAAGTATAGTCTAATAAGAATATAGGGTGGTAATTAGTTCGCTGCTGTCGTGTGCATTGAAATCATTACCCGAGCGTTCTGCATCGTATCTTTTATGCTTATTTGCAAAGGTTGATAAAATGTTCTGATTATGTACTAAATAATATAAAATAAACGGAAGAGTTGGGATTTAGCACAGCAAGATGAATTTAATCGCAATGTGTGTTATATTTAGTTAAATTTGACAAACAACATAAGCTTTTTTATCTGAAGAAAACGGCCTTGAACAAAGTGTGAATTCAAAAATAAAAGGGATAAAACTAGAAAAATATATACAATCAGAATTAGTTTCTGAGAAAAAGTTACAATTGGAGGTTTTTTCTTGATGTCTAACCAACACGATTTGGAACTGTGATTTGTCAATGAATAGACTAGCTGAGCCTTTTTTATGCTACAAAGGTTGGCAACAATCCGGTCCAAGCAAAGTAAGATAAGGTAAGGATAAATTAGAAGGTTCACCTATTTAAGTTAGATAAGTTCTTTAGCTTCACCCACATTCCACATTTGAAGTCTTCCTCTGGCATTGTGCCGAACAGACAAACAAGTTTTAAAATAACCCAAAAGACCCTTTTTTGATTGGCGAAATTGGTCCTGTGAAGACTTCTATATTACCTTAACAGTTTTGATGTATAGTTTTTAATTTCAGAGATTAGACTTTACATTTACAATGCAGCGACATTAAATTTATATTATTTTATATTTAAAAGACAGTCAATTGTGATTTTTTAATCAATTTTGATAGTTTAAAGATATAATGTAAGAGTCAAACAATTTCGTACTATTCTATTTTAATTAAAAATAATGTAAGAGTTGTCAGAGGTATGAACATGAATGATTACAGACAGAATGATTAGAGTAATTCTAATATTATTATTCTGCTAATATATATGTCTTCATTGTTTTTCCCTTTCGTGTCATCCCTAACTTTACCGTCACATAATGCTTATAAAAAGTTATTTAATCCAAGAAAGTAATTTTGTAACTTTTTGTGGATGCCATACGATGTTTTAGGAGTCAAGTTGGGTTTATTAGTTAATAAAGTCAGTTTTAATATTAACTTTACGATTCCTCCGTAAAAAATATTTGTCATTACTCTGTTGCTGAATAACAGACTTTAATATACCTCAAAGAATATTATGTGGAAAGTTTGTTACAAAACCTAATCCTTAGTTCAGAATCCAGAACAGTAGTAAATGGCCATATTTTTCAAAGTAAAAGTATTTTTCCTCGCAAATCCGATATTAGTTAGAATGTAAATATTTATCTCTCAGGGCGAATAAGCCAAGGATAAAAATGATATGCACAATTATTAGCCTTTGAGTTACCAAATAAACTTAATTTTGTGATTCACACAAACGGGTTTTTTATTATTAAAAATGCTGGTACCTCTACAAACTTGTTTGTTCGTATCCTCACCGTGTTTATCTGATTTGCTTGGTAAAAAAGAGTTAAGTTTAAGGTGTTACGTTGTTTACTTTAAAATTCAAACTCATAACAAGTTAAAAAAATGAAATAAATTGAAAGCATAGGTGTAATTTAATAATTATCTTTCCTTTCAACAGAAAAGCCTTTGACCATTGACCGTCCCTTTTTTAGAATTTGGTTATAAAATTTAATTTTTATATTAAACCATGATGTAGCCTTTTCAACAAAATTATATCTTTTAACAGCACTAATCTTTCAACTTTCCTGAATCGTTAAAAATTATCACATTGCTCACAAAATTCTTCAACCAATTCGAAAAACAAATAGTTTTATTTGATTGGATTCTCTGTAATTTGGCCAATATTCAGTTAAAACTTGAAAACCCCAGGGCTAAACCAAAAAAATATGGTTCACCATTTCACCATCTGATTGGGCAACTGGGTCAAGTGACGAGATAACGTAATCTGTATGCCACTTGGACACTGTTTTATAAAACAATTATTTTCTATTGATTAATGTTTTTATCATGTGGTTACTTTGTTTAGTTTTTGTATAATAACTTCCGCACGAAACTACAACACCACTCATCTTAATAAATCATTAAAACCTATCTTACATTTAAAAACACAATAATTTAATATTATTATTGTTTAATCAGGTCAATAACCAGTACAAAATAACTGGGCAGTCTTCGAATTAAAACATGAAAGGGGTCAATAAGTTGAACGAATTAAAGCATCTTCATGAATAAAATATTACATGCATTCTAGTATAGGTAAAATAGGTTTTGTTACCTCTAGAAACAAATGGACTTGTTGAAAGAAAAACTAAAAAGTTTGTTTGAGCCGAAATATAAAAATTTAACTGACAACTTCGTCTTAAAAATTTTTATAATGAACGCGTGGTATTCTAATTATTACTGACAGCTGATGAAAGCAGTCTCAAACAGGCAGTGGTATAAACAAACTTATTAACAATAATAATGAACATAAACCATTATTGACGTTGAGTTACTGCCCGGACTGCTACGGCGGGCTGAGCGCCTGATACCGGCAGCCGTGATAACGGCGCTTGACTGACAGCAATCATGCTGCTTATCACGGACGGAGTGGCTAACTATTTTTAAAATCTGCATTACTTCTCTTGTACGCACATCAAAGGAATCAATCATACACCAATCAAATTATTTTTGAGTGTTCATTTAAAAATGCAATTTTAAATGTTAAACAAAATGAAATTGAAATACTCTGTAGTGGGTGAATTGATATTTAATCGGAACACATGTTGAATATTACGAACCAATAAAATCGATAGTACCCATAATTGTATAGGAAGACGATATAGGACGATCGGTGGTATCAGGAGAACAGGAGCTGTAGGTGCATTGGTATCGGTCGATAGACGCACGCACACGCACACGCACACACGCGCACGTGCACAAATACGCATTACACACAAAAAGTGCATCAACTTTCACAACCCTCCATCAAACTGTCACAAGCTTTCCATTATCCATTAGCGGCTGTGCCGGCGTCTCGGTGAAAAAGTGTTCATGACATTTTCATGTCGTGGAGGTTTAACACACTTAGTAAACGTCATACAACCCTCTTTCGATAATATATTTCCGAGAAGTGACGGGAATTTAGTGAATTCCGTTTTGATTTTGATTCGAACTAGTACGTAATGACTGGTTAACCGCATTATTAACAAACCTACCACTTAGTGGAAAGTAAATTATATCTTTAGTTACTATACGTTGAAGATTTATTTGTCTTACGAGATCTTCCTAGCGAATTTCCGATTACGAGGCGAGTACTCAACACTTTGTCAAACATTCGTCAAAATCATTTTGTTATGGATTGAGTCGATTAAATTAAATGGTACAGTTTGCATATTACTTGCAAAAAATATTATTGATTAAGTAATTACAATTTATTAATTGAAGGTAAAAATAACAATAATTTCTATTGTATAGTTAAGTATGAATTAGACAATTAAAATTAAATATAAATTTATAATTACAAATACATAAATTAGATGATTTAAAGTTAATTACATGCAGCGTTTAATTTATAACCCGGCGTTAATTTTTTACTTTTTAAATTAAGGAACTATGATTTGAAATCGATTCTTTCCATTACTTTCAAAATTCAATGAAAACTCTTAAATTCTTTCTAACCAAGTCAGTGACATTATTATCAAATAATAAATTTAAAAGTATGTTTTAGCTAATAAAGTATAATACATCCCGTCGCGTAAAAATACGCATCCATTTTACTCAAATTATTAGATGGCCAAAGCACAAAAGTATGATGTCAGCTCTGAAAATTGCGTACCAAATCGCTTGAAGTTGTGCAAATGAAGAGTGCAGGGAAAGAACGTGTTAAGTTACGTTTATTAAATTTTACAGAAGAGGAAATTTTAAGTTAAAAGACTCAAAAAACTTAGTTTAAATTATAAATTTATTACAATGTTTTTTTAATACATTTGTGAAAGTATTACTCTAAGTGGTAAACATGTTCAAGAGTGAAAATTTTCAGTAATTAGCTTTAAAGAAATTAAAAACTGAAGCAATGTCTAACTTGAATGGAAAACAACGTGTTAAGTCACACTTACCGGGAAAAAAACGTGATAAGTCCAAGTCTTGTATAAAGCCTTAGTGATAATCATCACAATATTAACTTTTTTTTATATAAAATGGTCACAAAATAAACAAATTCATGTTACCGGTACCTACTAACACTTAAGTGTTAGAAAAAATAAATAAAAACCGCTTAGAGTAAACAGGTGATTTGGACTCACCACGTTCTTTCCTTGTCTTGGGACTTAACACGGTTTTCCCTTATCAAAAGTGGAATGTCTCTTGGACTAACCACGTTCTTTCCGTGTATTGGGACTTATCACGATTTTTCCCTGCATAGCTAAAATTAAAAGTGGAATATCTCCTGGACTAAGCACTTTATTTGCTTTTCTCCCTTCACAATTTCATCTGCAGACTATGAGCTATACAAAACCATCTGTAACTGCAAATTGAAAAAATTGACTAAACACGTTCTTTCCCTGCACTCTTCAAATTGCTCCCACATGAAAATGCACGATAAAAATCTGGTGGATAAAGGAGCCTAAGAGGCTGTAAATTTGATTTTTAATATTATGACCCTCCTTTATACTATGAAACGCATAACATTTTTATATTACGTGAAGATAAAGATAAAATACAAAATACCCAAGTTTTTAAATGCTTTATCATCAATCCTCTTAAATTTAAACGCGCATTCTTTAAACACTTCAAGCTTAAAAAAGAAGCGATTTTTCATTACGTATACTTCAACGTAAGCTCATGTCTGTTATTAAAGTTTCTTCCTCTCGAAATAAAAATCCACTTCCTGCGATAAAGTCTTCCGGAGAAGAAATTTGTTATCTTGACATAACAATGAATTCTCAAGCAGGTTAAAATTGTGCAAGTTAATTGATGTATCTCAAAGGAAAATTTCATGTTTGTGATTAAACTAACATAGCCGTTGCTCACATAGCAACGTCTGGAATCCACGTTCAACAGCGACATGACATATAAAAGGATTATCCAAGTTTAAATTACATTACGTGCATGTTAACATCTGGATCCATCTCATGTGACGCAAATTCCTTATTTATAATACACCTTTTCCAGAGTAGTCCTATTTTACTCACATATTTGCAACACTCGGCAGCTTATTATTGCAAGCACTTTATTTTTCAAACGTTAAGTGGCTTGAGAGTGAAGTAACCAGCTGTTAAAAAATAGACCCTTGCAATTGTATACCCCCATTGTACTTAAGGGGTTAAATTTCGTAAGAAGGTCCTCTGGAATAAAAAAGTAAACATCTATATTTTTATAGAATATTAGGGAATTTGTCTTCTCCATTTAAACCACACTAACTACCCTTAGAAACAATGTTGTCGACTTTTTAATAAAGAATTCCCAAGATGTTGGAATTTTACATATAGAGGGATTTTCCCCCTAAATAAAGTACAATATACTGTACCATTATTAGCATAGATAATTGTTATATAATTGAAAAACAATTCAAAGTACTAATTTGACTAATTAATAACAAAATATCGACTAACATGTTCGTTATTTAGTTATCCTCATTTCTCATCATGCTTGGTATTTAAATAAATGGTTTACATTGAGTTATTGAAAAGTAACCATTATTACTTTAGTTAAGTATAACCTGACTTGATCAAAGATCTCTGCGATGCTAAAAATTACATATTTCTACGTTTCTTTGTCAGGGAATGCGTATAACTTATCGCTTAGACAAAGTCACTAAGACACATCCATGCTACGGAGGAAAAAAAACGATTTGCAGGTTCTGCAAATGTTTTTGCTCGGTTTACCATCTGTCTGGTCGTTCTAAAAAATCTATTTTTTCAGTGAATGCGTCTTTTTTTAACTAAACCGTTATAGTAGTAATAAAGCATATTTGCATAAAACAATGTACGCAAATACTCGTGGAGTAGTCTGAATATTTTTTGAATCACAAGACAACTAACATTAACGCTATAAGCTATTCGCTTACCTAAACCAATAATGGTTTTTGATTCCACGAGACTGTTATTTTCATTGAGAACATACATTACGGGAGACAAACATCACCTCGCTTTCCTTGTTATTAAAGGGATTATTTTTAGCAAGGGAAAATAGAACCTGAAAACAAACTCAGACTTCAATGATTGGATTTGTTTTAAAGAAATATATCGATGGAAAGTTATTTTCTGAGAGCAACTTAAAAAAGTAAAGTTTTAAGACGAAATACTTTACTTAATTATAAACTGAATTACTTTTTCTAAGCCCTTCTTGTGACTTGTCAGTAAAACCTTTAATCTCACCCAAAAAAATGAATATTAGGATGAGTTTATCATAAATCTCATTTCTTCTTATAATTTTTTCAGATCGGAAAAATTGGGAATTCAACACACCAAGTAAATAAGATGTGCGATCAAAAGATAGCGTGGTTTTTAAGTTTGTGATTCCCACAATTGAAAGGCAGCTCAATTGTTTCATTATAATTTTTCTTTGACGTGTAGTGCCTTAAAGATTAATTTGTAGACTTAAGGTCTCAAATTACTTTTTGTTAGAATTTCCGTTGACTTTTGACATTTTAACTAAGAGGTTAACTTGACGTCCGCGAAGTTTAAGTCAGAAGCTGCAAGATCGATTCACTTTTTTATCCCTAAAAAACCCTTGGACTAATAATTAAAGACAATTCATGAACCCAAATTCCTTTAAGGACTTCGAACAATAACTGAATTTATTTTACTGGTAAATACATTTTGTTCAATAATAGTTTTTTCTTTAAATTGTAATTTCCAGTTTGTGACTGAAGTCGGACGATAGGGCGATCACGTCCGGGTTTTACGGACTGGAGCGAAACTGTGAACCTCAACCATTCGCTGTTATCAGCTCTAAACACGCGCCCTTGCACCCCTGTCAAGGACAGTGCTAAACGTTCCAATGCCTCACGTAACTACTGCAAAAATACTCCCCATAGAGTACTAGCTAGCACTAGACATATTGATTTACAACATCTAAAGCCTTTCACTAAAACGTCATTTAGCTCATCAATCTAAGAAAAGAGACCAATTTGGATAAAAGGCTGCAAATTGTATCCAAACAGGAAGAGAGACAAATATTTATTTACATTAAACACCACTATTTAAATAAAGATTTCATAAAATAATGATGAATGATAGTGTTTCAATTTTGATAAATTGATAACATAATTTACACGGAATTGGTTATTTTCCAGAAAAAGCATTTGATTACATCCATTAATAATTTCTTGTGTTTCGCAGCTTCTCTGGGACTAATAATGCCAGAGAAGAAAGAATAATGGCATAATTAAGTTCTTAATAACGTTTGGAGTAAGCGACTTTCAAAAGTTTTTGTGCGAATATTTTTCTTTTATATCATAATACAAATTAGTTTTATGATCATCAAAGCACCATTTTCGCGTTTTTGTTGTTTTTTTTAATATTCAAGACGTTTTATTTTCGGACATAATATTTAATGATGTTCTTGTGTACAAGAATGTCAAGATTCCTTTCTCGCACTGGAAGACATTAAAAATACGTGAAATTCTTAGTCATAATTTTGAACGATATTTTCAAATAATCTACTACAAAACATAAACTTGTGTGGCAGTATTCACTACTCTTAATCGGCATTCTTTTCACGTCCTAAACTGTTTAGAGTTATTCAGAAATATATAATCAATTGTATTTTATATTCAAAACTGCTACGTTTGAATATACATCAGGTAACATTGAAAAGGACGCGTATTGTGACGCTAAACATCAGGAGGCAATATTTTTTCGTCCCGAGGTAAAAGAGAACGATATTCTCTTTTATAACTGGGGTACACTCTCATCGTACAGTATATTGGAATCATCTCTCAAATGCCTTTCAGAAAATTTGTTTAAACCCAACAACCATACAGGGGTGAAACTGCGTACAACTGCAGGGGTTAAACTGCTGTCTTGATGATAAAATACTTTAGCAAAATATAGTACCATCATTAGGGGGTGTGCGAGTACTCGTATTACATTTTTCCGGGCCGAGTTTAAATTACTTCGAAGTTCGAGCAGAGTAGTACCTCCCACCGTTTACCTGAGTTTTTCACACCCATCTTTCACTGGCATTGGTAAAAAATCCTTTATTTGAGACTTTTTAATAAAGAATTCCCAAGATGTTGGAATTTTACATATAGAGGGATTTTCCCCCTAAATAAAGTACAATATACTGTACCATTATTAGCATAGATAATTGTTATATAATTGAAAAACAATTCAAAGTACTAATTTGACTAATTAATAACAAAATATCGACTAACATGTTCGTTATTTAGTTATCCTCATTTCTCATCATGCTTGGTATTTAAATAAATGGTTTACATTGAGTTATTGAAAAGTAACCATTATTACTTTAGTTAAGTATAACCTGACTTGATCAAAGATCTCTGCGATGCTAAAAATTACATATTTCTACGTTTCTTTGTCAGGGAATGCGTATAACTTATCGCTTAGACAAAGTCACTAAGACACATCCATGCTACGGAGGAAAAAAAAACGATTTGCAGGTTCTGCAAATGTTTTTGCTCGGTTTACCATCTGTCTGGTCGTTCTAAAAAATCTATTTTTTCAGTGAATGCGTCTTTTTTTAACTAAACCGTTATAGTAGTAATAAAGCATATTTGCATAAAACAATGTACGCAAATACTCGTGGAGTAGTCTGAATATTTTTTGAATCACAAGACAACTAACATTAACGCTATAAGCTATTCGCTTACCTAAACCAATAATGGTTTTTGATTCCACGAGACTGTTATTTTCATTGAGAACATACATTACGGGAGACAAACATCACCTCGCTTTCCTTGTTATTAAAGGGATTATTTTTAGCAAGGGAAAATAGAACCTGAAAACAAACTCAGACTTCAATGATTGGATTTGTTTTAAAGAAATATATCGATGGAAAGTTATTTTCTGAGAGCAACTTAAAAAAGTAAAGTTTTAAGACGAAATACTTTACTTAATTATAAACTGAATTACTTTTTCTAAGCCCTTCTTGTGACTTGTCAGTAAAACCTTTAATCTCACCCAAAAAAATGAATATTAGGATGAGTTTATCATAAATCTCATTTCTTCTTATAATTTTTTCAGATCGGAAAAATTGGGAATTCAACACACCAAGTAAATAAGATGTGCGATCAAAAGATAGCGTGGTTTTTAAGTTTGTGATTCCCACAATTGAAAGGCAGCTCAATTGTTTCATTATAATTTTTCTTTGACGTGTAGTGCCTTAAAGATTAATTTGTAGACTTAAGGTCTCAAATTACTTTTTGTTAGAATTTCCGTTGACTTTTGACATTTTAACTAAGAGGTTAACTTGACGTCCGCGAAGTTTAAGTCAGAAGCTGCAAGATCGATTCACTTTTTTATCCCTAAAAAACCCTTGGACTAATAATTAAAGACAATTCATGAACCCAAATTCCTTTAAGGACTTCGAACAATAACTGAATTTATTTTACTGGTAAATACATTTTGTTCAATAATAGTTTTTTCTTTAAATTGTAATTTCCAGTTTGTGACTGAAGTCGGACGATAGGGCGATCACGTCCGGGTTTTACGGACTGGAGCGAAACTGTGAACCTCAACCATTCGCTGTTATCAGCTCTAAACACGCGCCCTTGCACCCCTGTCAAGGACAGTGCTAAACGTTCCAATGCCTCACGTAACTACTGCAAAAATACTCCCCATAGAGTACTAGCTAGCACTAGACATATTGATTTACAACATCTAAAGCCTTTCACTAAAACGTCATTTAGCTCATCAATCTAAGAAAAGAGACCAATTTGGATAAAAGGCTGCAAATTGTATCCAAACAGGAAGAGAGACAAATATTTATTTACATTAAACACCACTATTTAAATAAAGATTTCATAAAATAATGATGAATGATAGTGTTTCAATTTTGATAAATTGATAACATAATTTACACGGAATTGGTTATTTTCCAGAAAAAGCATTTGATTACATCCATTAATAATTTCTTGTGTTTCGCAGCTTCTCTGGGACTAATAATGCCAGAGAAGAAAGAATAATGGCATAATTAAGTTCTTAATAACGTTTGGAGTAAGCGACTTTCAAAAGTTTTTGTGCGAATATTTTTCTTTTATATCATAATACAAATTAGTTTTATGATCATCAAAGCACCATTTTCGCGTTTTTGTTGTTTTTTTTAATATTCAAGACGTTTTATTTTCGGACATAATATTTAATGATGTTCTTGTGTACAAGAATGTCAAGATTCCTTTCTCGCACTGGAAGACATTAAAAATACGTGAAATTCTTAGTCATAATTTTGAACGATATTTTCAAATAATCTACTACAAAACATAAACTTGTGTGGCAGTATTCACTACTCTTAATCGGCATTCTTTTCACGTCCTAAACTGTTTAGAGTTATTCAGAAATATATAATCAATTGTATTTTATATTCAAAACTGCTACGTTTGAATATACATCAGGTAACATTGAAAAGGACGCGTATTGTGACGCTAAACATCAGGAGGCAATATTTTTTCGTCCCGAGGTAAAAGAGAACGATATTCTCTTTTATAACTGGGGTACACTCTCATCGTACAGTATATTGGAATCATCTCTCAAATGCCTTTCAGAAAATTTGTTTAAACCCAACAACCATACAGGGGTGAAACTGCGTACAACTGCAGGGGTTAAACTGCTGTCTTGATGATAAAATACTTTAGCAAAATATAGTACCATCATTAGGGGGTGTGCGAGTACTCGTATTACATTTTTCCGGGCCGAGTTTAAATTACTTCGAAGTTCGAGCAGAGTAGTACCTCCCACCGTTTACCTGAGTTTTTCACACCCATCTTTCACTGGCATTGGTAAAAAATCCTTTATTTGAGTCTAATAAAAGGGTTTAAAATCATCACAAATTAATACCATTTTATTTCTTTCTAGAATTTGAAGTTATACCTGTTCCTTTGTCATGTAAGCATGTAAGCAAGTTTTTACAGTATGAAAACACCTAAGCATGTAAGCTGGTATTTTAAGTAATCATCGAATTATAGGTTCATGAAGGCACACATTTAAGCAGATGATCTGAGTTTTTGGTTATTTTATTTGAAAACACAGATAAGTCAAATCAAGGTCAAGGTCAAGAGATTTTAAATAAAAAGTTGTCTTAATTTAGTTGATATCGTTTGACATACAGTACTTGCTCTCACCTCAGAAACACCTCTAAATTGAATAGCATTACAGTTTTAAATTGTATATGATTTAATTAAATTTTTTATATGATGATTATATTGTAGTAGTAGGAGAAAAGTATCTTGTTACTATAAAAATTCGACCCGCAAAAAGCTCGAAACTCAAGCAAGGATTTCAAAACTCGACTCGACTTCAAAAATCTCTTCTTGCATGCACACCCCTAATCATCATCATCATCATGTTTTGAAACGATATCGTCATGTTCGCGACACTATGGTGAAAATCGGTTCACGAATTACTTAGTAGCGAAAAGTATTGATTTTGAAAACTCTATAAGCTGCATTTTAGATCGTTGAAGGCCATACACGTTCGAACAGTTGCTTGAACTAATGTTCGAGCTCAACATAATGTTCGAAAGTGTTCAGGCCTCCATATACTTCCAATCAGCTACTTGTTTGCTCGACATAATGTTCGACAGCGAGTGGGCTCCTTCCCAGCAGGTTAGCAGCTGTGAGGTCGGGCTGTCGGCTCGACGGTTCGGCCAACTGGTCGATCGTGTATGGACTCTTTCTCAACATGGCCCTCAAACTAGATCACCAACATGTTTGACGGTGTCCAGGCATTACTTATTTTTAATAGAACTTTCTAAAAATATAGTCTTTATTAGCTTAAGTAATATTGAATTTCAACATAATTTTTTTATAAACTAAATTATTTGAAAAAAGTGTAAGTTAAAATTTCTACAAAATAAAACATCAAAATAAAACCCATCAATATGCAAGAAACCGAAGTTTTATGATAAAGACCAATAAAGCTATTGAATTCGGAGAGTGCGAAACCTTTAGGAAAACCTTTTAGGAATAAATTACGGGTAACCCGGTAGTTTGGGTAAAATACAGGTTTGATGTGAACCCCCGTTACTTTGAAGACCTAATTGGAAAATGTAAAATTATGAACCATCTTAAAATAATTAAGTTTTTAATTAAATTATGTAAAACTTTGTATACATGTTTATTTATTTATATTTTAGTTCAACAACGGTTAAACGATTACAGACGTTCCTTACATTCTACACAAAAACAGTACTCTTTTAATCATGCAATAGGAGAAAATACCAATTGAATAATTGCCATGAAAAATCAACAAACCAAGGCAATGAAATCAAGAAATCACTTAACAGATTACGTAAAACCATCAGTAATATTAAACAACCAATTGTGGATGGGGGGGGTATATTTTTTAATGATGCCAATTAATGTAATGGATTAGAACAGCCTAAATGTCACCCTTTCGATTTGCTTTTATGAGTGCAGATAGATTATAGAGTCTTCATAAAAGCAATAGTACCACTTCAGAAAGATAGATTGGTCGTGCAGTGAGTTGGAGCTGGGAAGGTCCCTCTTATTGGAATTCTCTCCAAGACCGAGTTTAATGATGCATCGCCCGTGACGATGACGGTAGGATGCCGACGGCATACCTCGCACCCCCCCCCCCCCTTGCAGAACCCTACACTCTTTTTTATTCCAAAAATTATATGCCATTGTTTACTATTACTTCTAGAAATAGTTTTTAAGGTTAGATAGTGAAAAATTTAAAGACATCGAATGATGATTTATTATGAAGTCAGTGATTCGCATCGTATCAACCTGAAGGTAGACATGGATATATATGCCGCTTGTTTGCGGTGAACTGATGACAGGGAATTAAAATAGCCATTAAAACATTCAAATTAAATATTTCATTTTTAATTTGTTCATTTGTGTAGCTAATACATAAGCTTCAATGGTTTGTAAAAGTTTTACTAAGTCTATAGTCAATCGCTTTGTAGAATTCTTTGAAATCATTATAATGACGATAATTAATCATAACATACTTCAAGGCAGCAATAATATAATTTATAAATTTATTTCTGGGATAAAACTAAGCATCAGTCATTTTCAAATCAGGATGTCTATCATTGTCAAGACCTCGAACACGAATGTAAGATTAGGTCATTAAGTATTTTCGCGATAATTTGTAAAAGGATTTAAACAAACTTAAAGGGTATTTGAAACTTCACTTTTGAATTAAACTTTCGAATAAATAAAAATAACTTATTAGGTGGCTGTTAAAAGAGCTTACTACTCTATAATAACTTAATAACCTCAAACAAAAACGGTATGGTACCAATTAAATTAAAATGGCTCACATACAAATAAGGATAAGAAATGCTATTAAAAATATAACCTGTTTATTTACTTTTTGCAGTTTTAATGTGTATAGTATGTTGATGGTAATTTAAATTTGGATTATTTATTTGGCTTATTAAGTAAAGAATTATTCTCAGTACCTACAGGAATTGGCATTATTAAAACTAATAACTCAATCAGAAACCATTAAAGCATAGGGCATTCTCTGGTGTTTACTTCAATAACGTTTCCGGTATGTTAAAATAAACCCTGATCCATTTACTTGTTTAATAAAAAATGTTTATTGGTATTCCATTACAGCTACACTCACTAGGGATTTGTTCAGTGAGTATTGTATATACTAATTCATCACAGCGAATGGATAAATCAAATTACACACAGCTTTGTAATGGTGATAGAAAAAGATGAGTTAAGAAAAAATTACATCAACTTGAAAAAAAAAACGAGAACATTACTTTTAATTAATCTTTCGTTGTCTAATGGGGTTTGTGATAAAAATATCTAAACATAAATTTAACAACACTTTGTCCCAATTAATTTAAATAATCCTCCAGTTCTTCAAATTTAATTAAAGTTAATTTATTAAACCCCTTGAAAGGCTATTCTGGTCATCAATAAATACAAATTGTTGACGTTAGACCAAGTAGATGATCTATTAGTAAAATTTGATTTTAAATTTTATATTCGCTTCGTAACAAATGAAAAAGGTAAAATATTGCATCTAAAGCTAGGCAAAAATATATTTGTTTCCCACTATCTGTTAAATTTATCTTGAACTAGAGCTACAAATAGGGGAGAAAAGATTAATCTGCAGCAAACAAAGTTTGTACAAGTTTTCGTCATCTGCCCCGTTATCTGGCGCTGAGAGGTTGCGGTTCAACAAATGGGGACACATTTCACACTTTACAAAGACGATTTGTCCACCAGGAATGAATCACTCTTTGTAACATTGAATCGTTTTCAATATTTTTTTTTTTGCTCAATACTAAAGCGCCAGTTTCAGTTAACTTTCTGAAGATTTATCTAATAACATATAGATTACAAGTAAAGTTGGGTTTGCAAATGCGTAATTTTCAAACTGTTTACGTGTTTTTTTTTTTACCAAAACAACCCTGAAATAAATTTGTTCAACTTACAAAATATGATCCATATTTAGAATTTAGATTATACTTAATTTCTGGTCTGCAAACATAAAACTTATAACAGTGGAAAATGAAATATAAATCCCAATTTTATTTTTTAATACCAAATTACAGTCTAGTTGAATGTTTTTGGAGACATAATTGAAAATGATCTTACCCTAACAATTGGGTCAGTAATTCAATGTAAAAATGTCGATGTATCTCTTTCTTGTTTGGATAATAATAACCATAATTCTAAACAACTAGTTCTGTAAACTTATTAGCAACAAAAAGGAAACAATTTGGCCGCTAATTTACTTCATCTAAGTTGAATGGCCTGAAACTATAGTTTGAAATAGGTTCAAACTTTTTTTTCAATTACCAAACTGACAAGTAACTTTGTTAGTAATTGAGCAATGACCTTAGAATGGCTTAAGTTCATAGGGACTAGGAGTTTGTGTTTAAATTAATAATTCTTTCAAGTAAAAAGATTAATCCTGCAAAAAATAATTAAAAAGTTCAAAGGAAAAATATTAATATTATATAGAAATATATATCTTACCGGACGGACCCCATTTTCAGGACAAACTAGTTTGGACTAGGATAAACTAGTTTTTCCTGACCACCTTCGGATAAACTAGTTTGACGTTATTAATTGCAGGCTCAACTGGTTTGGCCGAGTGGCATTTGGATAAACTAATTTAGCCTGGTTCATTCGTTAGGCAAAAGTAGTTTGGCCAGACAGGTACGAATAAACTAGTTTTGCCGGGTTCAAGGTCAGGCCAAACTCTTGTCTAGTGCAGCACTGCTGCAGTCGATGCGGTGGTAGTCAGGTTAGGTTAGGTTAGGTTAGGTAATATATATTTCATTCTATTCTTTTAATCTAACATAACCACACCCAACCTAACCCAACCCAACCCAACCCAACCTAATCTAACCTAACATAACCCAACCTAACCTAAACTAACCTAACCCAACCTAATCCAACCTGACTACCACCGGCTGCAGCAGTAGTTTTGCACTAGGCCGACTAGGCAAGAGTTTGGCCTGATCTTGAACCCGGCAAAACTAGTTTATCTGTACGCTACCCGGCCAAACTAATTTGGCCTAAAAGAATCAACCAGGCTAAATTAGTTTATCCAAACGCCACTCGGCCAAACCAGTTGAGCCTGCAATTAATAAGGCAAAACTAGTTTATCCGAAGGCGGTCAGGTAAAACTACTTCATCCTAGTCCAAACTAGTTTCTCCTTAAATCGGGTTTCTCCGGTAACATAAATACATAAAGCTAATTTTAATCAATGTAAGATAACTTAAAGAATATTCAAAACCTTTTCAGTAATATGTTTCACATTTGTTTTAAGGAACTGGAGTTTTAGTTGTTTGAACATAAATACGTTTTTAGGAAATTTATTTTCATCTTGATGGGATGTCAAAGTCAAGAGAAAAAACACTTTTGGTTTCTAGAATACTCTACAGTTGTAGTTTGGCACAGTTGTGTTTAAAGGGTGGCAGGTAAGTTGCCTTCGATTTCTCATTTATTTTTGGTCAGCTAATATATCAGCAGGCAATAATTTTGATAATGCTTATCAACTAAATGCTGAAAATGTTTATGGGTGAAAAATAATTCCAATATCGCTATACCTTCCTCAGTGTTCACGTTTACTTACAAAAATAAATCAATGTTACTTAACGTTTTCTCAGCGGGGGTTCAATAAGGGTATATTGGCCAGCGTAATCCAAGGGCTCCGACAAGGGCGAGTGGGCGACGGCAACGACAGTCTGTGAATATACGCTAATCAGCCCGGTGTAGGGGCAGGGGCGGCGGCGGGGCGGCGGGGGCGGCAGGGGCGGCGGGGCGGGCGGCTCAGTAGCGTCCGTGGCAGCGTCGCGTCCACACACCCTGCGGCGCCGACAGTAAGTATAACCATCTTAACCTCATTCCATGAAAAACTCATAAAGTCTGCTAAACAATTTGTATTACATTTTTAATATAAATAGAATATTTCTTTGGCAAGACGTTTATGTTTTTTTTTAATTTTTGTAAATAGTTTAAACCTCATGATAGACATACTTTAGAAAAATACTTTTTAAATAGTAAATAGTGTTTGATTTTATGAAAAAACTTATTATTTAAATGAAGTTTGTGATGGTTGAAAGTAATGGGTATTTTTAAGTAAATAGGTACATTTAACACAATAATTCTATATGTATTAGAAATAATGTATTTTATTTAAGCTTAGTCGAAAGTAAAGTATATCCTAAATTAGGACATTTTAAAAATAAGTTTGAAATTTTAAGTTTTTGATGACAAAATATTTTAGAAAATTAAACTTTAATACGCCTTAAATTACGTATTGACAGAAGCGAATACAAGTACCAGTGGTTCCATCCACCGTTCCATCGTTTGCATAAAACACACATTTACATTTATTTGTATAGGCTCTTTAAAATACTTTACTCTAGAGATTAACTTGTGATTGCTGTCAGAAGTCAACTGGGAAATTATCAGGTTTGACTGATCATAGCAATGTTTTGAGTTGTTTAAATTTATATTGAATGTTATGTTAAGTTATTATGAAACAAATATGATTTAAGATAAATCAGCAAAATGAAGATTAGGGAGCAAACTTTATTTCATAGTATTGCAACATTAGGGAAACATTTTTTGCCAAGGGTATAAAAGTAAACTAAAACTCCTTTTGACACACTCCGTTAATCTTTTGTTCATAATTTTTAAAGGGTTGTTTGGAATACAAGTATACTAAGTTCTTTTTTACTTGATAAAAAACTTTTTTGTTTGTTTTTAAATGCAAAAGTAAAATTATCTGAACAATTTATAACTTCTACATTTTATAAATGTTTTATAATAACGACTGTTGAATAGCTAATGAATTCATACTTTTGAACATGTATAGTTAATACTTAATTACGTATAAGTTTATGGTTCCAATTAAAATATATAGTCTAACTTTGGCCAACAGCAGCGGCAGCGAATGTTTCAACATATCTCCTAACTGCAAGTTTAACCCACTTTTGAAAAAGTTCAAAGCTTAATAGAACCTGAACAGCTTTTTGTTATTATTTAAATATGCCTTTGTCAATTTGAAGTTTCGTAAAAAAGATTTGACACAAATATATAACAGTTACAAAGTAACCATCACTTTTGTAAAGTTAAATAGTCATTTCTCACCCAGTGACGATAGCAGTTTCTCGATCGGTTATCTAGTTTTGAAATTATTTATAACTTTGGATTGATCTAATGGTCTTCATAATGTTATGAATAAGGCGCCTATCAACCTTTCTATACGCTAATTACTCTTCCGATTGGACACACGCATAAAAATACATGCTAAGACAGACTCATATACATGCAAAGAGCCACAACCCACACTTTGTGGTTTATATTTCTCTTGAGCTCTGCTGCGCTCTTGAGCTCTACTGCACATAAGAGACATCTCTTTGAATATCTACCAAAGAGTAGCTTCGAGAGAGACGTATTAAAGCTGCCAAACGAGAGGGAATTGCTCGGCCAGGAGGATAACACATTAGGCCAACGTTGGACGTGATTACTTCCTCGTACTACACAGAGTGATGAAGGGCTTGGCACTTGAGTTACAGCACATGCGAGACAGACTTCAGACAGCATGATGCAGTTCAGTGGTCTCTACGCTCAAAGCGATTTAGGCTGGAGGCGTTTCAGGTTGTAGGTCCAAAAGCCAATATGTTGTTAATCGCTCCAGAGGATCTAAAATATAGTATCTTATAATAAATCCCACATCTTAAATTTATTTTATTAAAATTAATTTTTTAGGCAAATATTGCCTAAATTAAAGATTTAGAGGAAATATTTTCTGTCGCAAAGATTATATATTTATAATGTATACATAAGAATTTATCCTTTTTTCTGGGATCTAGTACACCGTTAAGGTTAATAGTTAGATAATTAAGAAGATATAGAATTGTTAAAGCTGCAGTTTCAAGCCGAGTTATTGATTAAATAACTCGGCAGGATATTATCTGCGATAATACAATTTACTTTTTATTCCATCATAAAAATTTTATAAATCATTCCCGTGTAATAAATAGGCCTACCTTCAACCTACTGAATACATTTAACCTGTGGTGAACGGAACATTTATCGCCCCGGACCTGGGAGCCCCGCCAAGTGGCAGATCGCTCGAGGCTCTCCTTTCTGATGGTCTCTTTACGCAAATCATCGAATGGATTGACCGGATATGTCCAAGGTACAATCTTAGTACTGTCTCAGAGTAGCTGTGAGTTTACCCATATCAATTATTACTGCTTATGTTCGATATTCAGAAGCATGGATTTGTTTTGATTTTGTTATTTTTATAAATACCACTGTAAATTATCAGAACGAAGACTTTTACAGTTTTACGGATGACAAATTCTATGATAAAATTTAATGTATTAAATTTAATGTTTAAATTTAATTTATTCAATTGAAAATACATTAAATTCTGACTACATTGTCATCAATTGCAATGCCGATTGCATTGTTACCAATGACATGCAAACGATTTAAAGCTAATATTCTTTTAATTGGACGAGATAGTTAATTCAGGCTATTTAGTAATCAATAACAGTTAAAAAAATATTTAAAGTGTTAGTCTATGACAAACACAAATGATATGTTAAGGTGGCAGATTGATGCTAAACATATAATTATCATTTTAAGCATAGACATAATCTGTGCTGCAGAACTCTGTAACATTGTTGTCACAATTCGATTATGGATAGCTTATGACTAATGACATAATTCGTTGATTGATTACTTTAGTGCTAATCTCTACTTTACATGTTTATAAAGCAGCTTATACACACACACAGAGCGGGATGCGCCGCAGCGGCAGCGGCCCGGTGGCTCAGGGGCCACGAATGTAATGAGATTGCCGCAGCTCCCGCGGGCGCGGCGCTGTGACGAGATCAAAGTAGTCAACTTCGCTTTTGAATAGCAATCTTCGTCGGGTTAAGCTTTCTTACATTCTACAATTTAAGACATGCTCAGAAATAAGTATGTCTTTAAAAGTAATTTTATTATTCAAATTACTGTAGATTTTTGTCTCTGATATATGGTTTCTTAAAAACCTAAAGAAACCAATAAAAAAAATTAATCAATTCAATATCAAGGTAATAAAAAAGGAGTTGGATAGGTGTTTATTTCCTCAATACATATATTAGTGTATCTAAATAGTTGGAAACGTCTTAGCTATAAATAGTGTAATCATGCAAACAACATATTATTATAGAATATTTTGAACGTTTACAATCATACGTCTAAACCACAAATAAAAACCGCAAAAGCTCGTTGCTACTTCTGTAAAATTTTCTTCAGTTGTTCTATAATAATATTAATAGTATATTATGCTACTAGCCCGATAAGTACCGCATGATTTTTATGCGGGCACGGTTGAACTTACCGGGCGTGACATCCGATACTACTCGGAAAAAACATATTTTTAAATCATAACGCGTTCCTTGCTTAAACTATTACGTTGCTCAATTCTTCAAACCTAGCCTATAATCTAATATAAACAAACAAACATTTGCTACTGCCACCAGTGTGCCACTACATTCCAGTAATCAATAAACACGCATTAAACGTTTGTTTCCCGAAATCATATGATTGTTTGGATTGTTGACTTCCGTTATTTCTGTTTCCTAGTGCACGATAAATTTACTGTGCAATTCACGGTAAATTTTCCTTGTAGTAGTGATTGGCAAAGAGTAACTTTCCAGCCAAGAGTAAGGCACAGAAAACAGACGTTTCTGTGTAGGATAATATAAAACTATTTTCAAGGCAATGTCTCTTTGATTAATGTAACTTTTAAGTTTTTCCAGCGTCGAGAGAACCAGATTTCCTATATCAGTTGTAAGCTCTGAGATGTTGTGTTATCAGTGAGGACTGCATTTCCATTTCCAGCCCACACGCTTAGGTCATTTATCAGCCTTGTAGTGATCCATCACTGTAAATCCAAGTGAAACCTCCCTCTGTCCTTTGGTTGGAACATAATAAAGTGTAAAAGAATGTGCTACAGTTGGACCCAGTGAAGGATTATAACGTTTTAAAGTACAAAAAGAAAGCTTTCTTTTTTACATTATATAGACATCAATATTATATGCCTTCAGGAGTATATTTTACCTACATGTCAATAAAAATACAGTATGAAAAATCAACAATAATGTATGTTTCAACCCTGAACGCCGCGATCAAATACAGCCACCCAGTATGACGGCCCCAGCCGTGCCGTGCATACGTCGAGACGCTCCGGGAATTTGAATTGCTGCTGATTCTATCTGAGAGTAGGGTAGCATCAAGTCTTCTTTTGAATACTGGAGGCCTACTTGATACTTTCGATAGTATTTAAGCGTATATTTCACCAAAACCTATTTTATAAGAAACAAACCGTTTGAATTGGAAAGGAAATTTTAGGAGGAATCAGCTAATACAGTGGATTTTAATATGCAGAGTATTCCTAAAAGTCAAAACCTTTAACAATATTGTTTGCAATTTTCATACATCAAAGGTAATAAGTTTTAACATTCTCAGATATTTTATCAAAATTTTTATCATGCCTAACTTTTCTTCCATTGTTATTTCTAAATTGTCGTAAGTTGTTTTTAGTATTTTTTTTTTGTTTTTAGCATGTCTTAATATCGCCTTGGCAGGTCTTACAAATGTTCTTTCAAAATAAGTCCATTGCGGAAAACTAAATTTAAAGCAACAAAGTTGCAACATCTACCTGATTTCTCCTACGTCAGTTTGCAAATAAATCGCTTGTAGTATGTTTCTCTAGGCATAACATGAATAATATTATAGTAATTTATAAACATTACCAAAATGTATTATTAATAATTCATTTCTTAATATTTCAAGAAGTTTATACTAGCCGTTAATTCAACACCAATCAAAATTCAACCGATTGATTGATGCATCAGTCACAACGATGACACTACAACTCTCCAGTGGAATTGTAAAACGAAAAGGGCAAAAAAATGGCAAACGGTCAAGTTATCCTGGATTAGGATAAAAAGGAAGAATAAAACACCAAGTTTATAGAATCGAGAACCTTGTGCAACTGGAACTACAGCAAATATCATGAACACTTTTTAATCTTTTATTAAATTCAAGGTTTCTCTGTTATGCGTCAGGTTTAATTTGGCCACCAAAGCACTGAAACTTTGCTTTAAAAAAAAAAATCAAAATCGTTTTACAGTTTATGAGAATTTTTCATTTTTTGAGTCCGTCTTGTCATAACTTTCGTAAACACCGTCCTGTTTTAGTGGGATCAGAATGTAATGAGGTAATTAACTGACAATTTTTGAAGATGACCCCGAAATGTTTAACGGTAAGGGAACGCGGAAGAACTACCATAAAAAAGAGTATAAAAAAATCCACATCCCAAAATTAAAATGAACTCACTTTAGTTGACAACGTTGAGTTCAGTAAATAATTTACTATATTGAATTATTTTCCTGGGTCCAGAGATGCTGATATATAAACAAATTAAAATGTTAAAATTTCTTCACGTAAGTGAAGAAATTTTAAGTAAAAAACAGTGTTTTTATTTCCTTATAAATTCAAAGCTTCGTTGGACAAAATATATTGGCTTTATAAAATATCAAAAATACCATGCTTCTAGCAAAATTTGTCTCTAATTTGTTTGTTGCACATTCATCTTCATAGTACATGGAAATTATATAGTTAGTAAAAATAATAAAAATAAAAAGTGCACAAATTTTTATATTTACTTGCTTTGGTTACGGTCACACAAGGTTCCTAATTCCTCGACCTTGGCTCTGTATCTTGACGACCAGGCTGGGAAATTCTCAGCGGTGGGGCTTGCTAAGCGATTTAATATTGCAATATCAAATAAATGTTTTCTAAAACTTTAGTTTTCACCTTGTTGTTTGTGTAATAATAGTCACCTTAAATTACTATTATCAAACAAGTAAATCTGTGTTTGTAATTTACGCAACAAAAATTGTTAATACATAACAAGCTACCTACAAGAAGGTTCGGGCTCTTTTCATATAAGAAAATTTGAGTTACAATAATATTTCCCATAATTACAATGTGGTTATTATTTCCAATAAAAATATCGTTCGGCACAGTCCATACTTTATGGATTTTCTCCCTAAAGTAAACCAATTATCATTTTACGATGTACTTTAAGTTCAATCGACAGGAAGACTGCAGTAAACCAGCTTTTGTTATCTCTTATACAATCTGAAATGTAAATAGGTTAACGGTATTATGGTCATATCAATATCATCTTGAAATGGGGGCAATGATGACAATGTAATTGTGTCAGATAGATAAATCAGATTATTCATTCATCATTCATAGATAAATCGAGTGCATTCATTGAGCGGAGTTATATCTATATTTCTTATCATTTACATAATACCTGTCTGCTTATAGATATTATCACTCTTGGTTTAACATCGCACCACACATGATCATACAAACTGCGCACTTCATGTTTTTTTTTTCAAATTTTAGGTTTTAAATATATGTCATGCAAAAAACTAATTTTATACAAAAGGTATTATGATTGGTCAAATATACCATAATTATAATTTAATCGTAACACATATTGTACTTTAATAATACTTATCTTTAAAATTTGTTTTGCAGCTTCGTTATAACGAAGCTGCAAACAGCTTCGTTATAACGAAGCAGTGGGTCAGCAGTGGGTGGTATACCACCCACTGGTTTCGGCGATTTTTGAAGTGTGACAATCAAAACTCATCATTCAGCCCTGAACCGATATTAATAATTAAGGTGACGGTGTCGTTGAAATGAGATTGGGGTCGAGTTTTGCAGGAAAAATAATTTATGAGGATTATGTTTCTTTAAGAGGCATAAGAGAAGCGAGACGCCTTTAAGGTTTGGTATTTCTCCATAATATTACTTTGGAACGGAAATTTCAAACAAATAGCAGATCCAAGTAAACAAATTTTCTCAGAAAAGCAATTTTTTTTACAAAATGGCTAAAATTCTTATCAAATCAAAATAATTATCTTTATTTTGCCACTTATATTTATGATAATAGTGTCAAAAAGCATTATACGTTAATAAACAAATGAAACCCAAACATAAACTAATTTTGAATTGTGAATGACATTACAAGCGAAGCTGCACCATTGTTGTAGTCCCATTTTAAATTGATACCAATAAAATTCTATATCATTTTATTAGTTTTAGCTATACTTACAATAATTTTTAATCTCCACCAAGTATCTTAAATTTAAAAATATACAACACGGAGCAACAGAAATAAAGGGAATCCGCCATCGGACGTAGCTAAGCCGACCGATTTTTTCTCCATTTAAAAAAAGTCTTAAAGAATTATCACACTTATGTATAAAATATGGTGCTTTTATCATAGCTTTTATCATGCTTTAATCATAGCAATTTATAAAGTCGAGACAGTCCTAGGCCTTTAATCGATCAGTCAATGTACGTGGACCTCGTTTCATTCGCCGCAGAGACTTAGACCACAAGTTGAGTCGGCAAACCTGGGTCCCTGCCAGCTAGACTTGTATGTTTTGAAAATGTCTTCCAAGACTCTTCAGTTGTATAAAAAAACTGCCAATGAAATCTCTCTCGATTTTCTAAAACTCATTCTTTTAAAAACTGTTAAACTTGGGGAAATTAATCGACTTTAGCCTATTAATTAAATGATATTGGGTATGAAATAATTATTCTGACATTTCTTTTATTTATGTCTCTGTTGCAAAAATTCTTTAGAATTTGGTTACGAATAAAATTCGATACTCAATCTCTTTTCTGTAGCCCTTGGATGTACATATCTAGCAAACTTACACACAGTCATAAAAATACCAATTTAAATGTCGACACCAAATTTTATTATTTTTGGACCTTTTTTACCCGACTCTCGAAAGACACAGCTACCCCCCTCTTAAAATAACGGCCTTTCACGTCATGGATTTTATCGATTCTTGAAATGTAGATTAAGATGACCTGTATAGCAAGTTTCATGGTAAGACTAAAATATTATCGTTCCATGGCAAAGTTAGTTTTAACCGATTTCTCCTTTAGGGATTAAGCTATTACCGTAGGTTTCATGGTAAGACAGAGTGGGACCATCTTACCTTTTTGTTTTAGGGCCCCCAGATACCTAAAACACCATTTGTAATTTTTCATATACATAGTAACTCTCAATGACAAATGTTGTGTATTTGCAGAATATGATATTTAATACTTAATTTCTAGAGTCTAATCTCAATCTCCTACCTTTCAAAAGATTTCCATCCCTATCGTTGTACGGTTTTATTCAACTCAGATAATTAAAACGGGTTGATAAAAATTATGTTTTCCAGTTGTTTACCATGCACGATACTAAAAAAGCGACAGTGTTTTGAAAAATCGTAAGCGTTGCACTCTGATCTCGGCAACGCCGACCTTGACAAATAAATGACCAAGTTACAACAAAATGACACCGGTCGCTATGACGCCACCGTCATCCGTCATTCTATATCAAAACCGTCGTATTTTTAGAAAATTGTGAAAATCGACATCGACTTTCACTTACCACACAATCACAACATTGTTTGTCAACAACAACGATATCAACTTAGGCTCTTCAACAATATAGTTTTTGTCTCTAGAATTACTTATTATTAAGAATCGTACATCTTAGATTTTCTCAATTAATTTTACAAAAAATTACAAAAGTGTCTTTGTTCTTATTAGGAATAAATGCAAAATGTTTATAGCCAAATTAAACAGTTTTGAAGTACTTTTAAACTTCCTATATATGATATCAATATAGTTAATGCTACAAGGAGCATGTGACCCTGTTTTGATAGCAGTCCTCTCCCTGCAACATGCAGGATATGGTTACATGCCAAGTCAGCTTCAAACCAAACATATAAAAGAATTTAATGGAATAATAAAAATGAGCCATGTTTTAAGTATTTGAAATGTCTATTTATTTATGATTTCTTTGAAACGGATGTACTCTTCATATTTTGATGCAAATGCAATTAGAATAACGATCTATTCATCTCTGTTTTTTTTGTTTTGTATCTCAAAGAATTTCTTCTGGGGGTTCAGTTCGTAAGAGAAAAATGAGCTTAAAGTTGCTCATCATATACAAGTTACGGAAGAATTCGCCTGGAACTTAGTCGATCAGGAAAAAGAAAAATCTTGTTACTTTGCAATGTTTTTAGCGAATTTCCCTTATAGGGAAGAACCTATATTATTTTTTTTTGTTTTGAGGTCTCCAGATGTCAAAAACACCTTTCGTTCATTTTCATAAAAAAATAAATAAATATATATTAATATATATATATGTGTGTGTGTGTGTGTGTGTGTGTGTGTGTGTGTGTGTGTGTGTGTGTGTGTGTGTGTGTCTTTAAGCACGTTAACTCGCGTAAAAATGGTCCAATCTGGATGAAATTTGGCATAGACATATAAAGAAGTAATTATGCGGACGAGTTCGAAAACCAGCCTGATCGGACTATTGGAAGGGGAGGTAAGGGGGGTAAACATCCCCAAAAATGGTTTTTTTTATTTTTTACATAGAAAAATTTAAATAATGTAATTTTGGTCTGCTCCACTGAATTCAGCTTAAAAAAAACAAATCATTTAGTATTTGGAGTTAGCTCTATGACTTTGCTTACCGAGATATCGTTAGTGGCAAACACAGTACGTTGTCCCAATGTTATCCTTATGGGAAATAAGTAAAATTCTTTCTCTCGCTTATTTTCAACATATTTCAATAAAACTTGGTGTATGGCTTCTTCTTGTTCAGATCTACTAAATATTGAATTAAAACCGCCCTGTTTTAATGTACCTATTGCAGCAAACCTCATACTCATGTCCCATGTTATTCTTATAGAGCTTACAAAAACATGTCAAATCTCGCTATGCTGGATCGAGATGTGCTCTTTTGAATTTGAAATTCGCTGAGTATGCAGGTCTGCTGCAACGGGGGTATTTTTTAATATTCCACTTTTGAAATCCACGCATTAATGATTTGTTTCAGTGTTACCTCCGTTTTGATTTCTAAACATTTGAAAGGCAAATACTATTCAATAAAGTAAATAGTTCTATTAGCTATTTTGCCAGGCTACCCGTGCAATCATTCAAACGCAGATTAAAAAGCATAGAAATATCATGGAATAAAAATTTACTCTAAACAATATTCATTTTATTGCATGGTTAAAAAAAGTATTTTACTTTTATGTACATGTTTTATACGTATCTTAAAAACTCGAGCAAAGCCCCAAACTTCCATTAAGAAATACTTGTTACAGTTTGTGTTGACTCCTGGCGCCAAATTTGCATTGGGCTTAACCCATTCAGCCAGGAGGAAATTACTCGAAAACACATTACAGGTTTGCCCCAATCAAGCTGAGAGCTTAACGGGACGTCAATCACTTGCATGCTTGTTCGTTTATTTAGTCAGGCCACGTACCTTCGCCTATGATCCCATCCCTTCTCCTAGAAGTAATATTGAATGTTCGACTAGTTTATTGAACTTCAACTATGGAACTTGCCGATTTGGGATAAGTACTACTAATGCACCTTTGTTGTCTATATCAATTGACATTGCATTTGTAAGTAGATAATTAATGTCTCAAATGATTTTGATTTGAGAAACATTATTAAAAAGATATATACTTGTTGAACCAAATTAAAATCTCAATGAGTCATTACTTTCCCTAAAATACCTCTGACAAAGTCAGGCGCTTAATTATGCCTACCTTTGTCCCCAGCACCTTAGAAAAATAAATTCACGTTAATATTCCCTTCAGTCAAAATCTGTACCAAGAACGTTTTTTGTTCATTTAATCCACTTATCTCTTGCCTAAGTTTTGGAGGGAAAACCAACCGAAAACACGTTAAATGATTGCCTCAATCAAACTAAGAGGTTAACGGAACTTCAATCATGTAAACTCCTGCTTCGTTACTTCATTCTGGCTTTTTAACTTTTAAAATTTACTCCCTTAATATTATTTTACTCTATTTATATTCCATAAATTATTTTTTTTATTTGTTGCCATCTAATATAAATTTTTAAGAAAGTTTTAATTAACATTCTCGTTCATGCATTTGCAAGAACTCTGTTATTCGCTTCAAGAACTAGTTTCGAAAAAAATATTGCCATTAAAAACATTTATTTAAATTGTTTACAGTTGCTTATTTTATGACTTAATTTCAAACTAAAAGAAATTTTCAAAACCTTAGGAAATCAAACCTTAAGCAAGAGCTATTAATTCCCTCCATCTACAGCACATTGTAATGACGCACACAATACAGTTTTCTCTTTCCGCTACCATATAAGTCAATTTTTGCCTTTTTTCCCTAATAGCCTACATGAAAATATTAGTCTCATGTACATTTAAAAATTTAAGATGGCATTTAAATACAGTTTTATTCCAGATTTCTTCTACTGTTTTAGAAGTAAAATATTAAAATCTTTGAGGAGCTGTAACTTCTGTTTCGATCATCCTTTTGCAACCGGGTTTGCGCCATTGTATTTTGTTCTCAGAGACATTTAAAAAGAACATATCGGGGTATGTTTAAGAATTTCAAGATCTCGATCGCGGACCGTCATCTGGGAATGCAAGTTGTCGGTTGTCGGTTATTCATACCTAAATGTTTGTTACTATTTTAAATACAAAATTGCAAAAATTAATTACATTTTTATTATAAGTATTTAAATTATATAAAATATTCCAGACTTTTGCCTAACCCTGTATATATATACTCAGTTAAATGTATTAGGTAAAAATATTGATTTACAGGCTGTCCTATCATATTGGTTCAAGTTTTATAATTTAAAAAATTTAAGGGTTAAATAATGGTATCCTTCTGTAATTAGGGCGCAGTAGCGTTATTTGATTGTCGAGTAACGAGGGCCCAATTACTATAACTAACTCGAGAGATAAGCTAAACAATTGGTAAAGTAATCATTGCGGTTAATGTATATTTGCTTAATTAGGTCTATTGACGTGATGGACGTAGAAATACCAGCATGTCAGGGCGAGTGATGACCGACCGTCCATTTGTTGGAATGTGCTCTGGAATATTTCATTTGACCCCCAACGTTACGACGTACATTAGTGTTGAATCCATAAATTACCGTCCCATCCTGAAGGTTATTATTCTGTGTCTGTTTATTGAAAGGTTGTACTCATAACAACAGTGAGATTATGTTTTCTGTTATTTTATTTAATCCTTTGGCAAAATAGTAGCCAAAGGATTAAATTAAATGTGTTTTTTGAAATATATTATATTTTCACTACTAATGAATTAATCTTGAATAGCTGCGTAGTTAAAGAATGCCTTAACTTAATATTAGTAGTTGCAATCTTGAGAGTTTTGTGTTTCTAACTAAGGTAGTTATTTTCATTTATTTGGACAGCACGTCTAATTTCCAATTTATAATTTTAACAACGCGGCATCGCGCACAAGCCTGCAGGCCCATGCGATGTCTAATTTCTAATGTTATTTATCTTTCTATTTATTGTCAATTGGTTTTTGGAAATAAATATTCTGATTCTGATTCTGATGTAGTATAGTATGTAGTATACATTGTTATTTAACAATGTTAACAATTTTTAAATTTTTACAAGTTAAATACTCCATTCAAAATTTGCCATAACATATCACAAGCTTTGTTTTGCGGCATAAAAAGGATGTTGAATGTTTACCAAACGAGAGTACTGAAGAGGAGAAGTGGCGGATTACGTAAGAGCACTTACTCATGCTGACAACAACAGTTATATAAGGGATCAGCGCGGCTTCCCTCCGTTCTCGCATCAACGTCTTGGTTACGTCTTCGATTGATGATTTTACCTACCTGTTGTTATTTTCGTTGACTTCATATTTATCTAATCCTAGCACTTTCAAATCTTATTAAGCCATTACTTTTTCCACTTAATGGAGTGTCTATGTATTTCTTTTTATAAGGGTGAAGGAGGAGGGGGGGAATGGGGAAGAGAGTAGGAAGGAGAGAGGGAGAGAAACGAGGGGTGATGGAGGGAAACGAAGGGAGGGGCGATGGAAGGAAAAGAGCGGCTAGCTGAATTTCTCTTTGCAAAGAACAGTAGAGACTCCTAACAAATATGTCACATCTCAATAACAGAGCCTAATCCACTGCCATGCTCCTGAGTTGAGATAATAAACTTTATCCAAAGATTGAGATGGAGTATGGTACTATTTAAACAAATCTTTACACCTACACATCATTAACAAATGCAGTGTTAGTCCTTTTTCTTTCGTCCCCACTTATGCAGTTACATTAGTGGTGTTTTGAAGGAAAATTTTCATTGTATGGAATCGTACTACATAATGCATAGGTGTGTGCAAAAGCAACTCCTTTATATAAATAGTTAATCCTATTTTCTGGGTTCAATATTTGGTCGAATTTTTGATCACTCTTGATCTTTTGTAATAATAAATAAAATTTCACTGTCCATTAGTCAAGTTAAAATATTTTTATAGCTAAGGGATGAAAATATATGAAATTTTTAAGAAAACTCTTTAGTAATGATTACGAACGTTACATTGTTTTTTTTTTAATTTGCTTGTTTTTTTTGTTTTCTAACTTCGTAGTACCGTAACATTAAAAAAAATTAACAATAAATGATAAACCCATGATGCTTAAAATGAATTACATTGTTAAAACGTACAAAAAGTTTGTTTAGATTGACCGATGTTTTGTAAGGTGAATCTCTCCAATGAAATTAATTCATGAATATTGATTAACGAAAATATGTAGTTTTGTTTTCATTACTGTCAACACTTTTGTAAGCGTGTATTTGCGTGGAGGCCTCTCAACTGTGATACAGTCCGAGAGTATGCAAGCAACGTAATCTTATTTACTGCTTGGGTTACGGCAAACGTAAATAAAACAACGCATGTGGCTGGTTACAGTTGGGAAAGAAAAACATTTCACATTTACCTCTTGGAAAAAATTGTCTTTATTATTTTTGTGTTCTTGATTGAAGGTTAGGTCTTTTGTTAAGGGTATGCGTTTTAAGTTGAACAATAAAAATTTATCCTAAGGTACTTTTGTTATAACACATGTTTAAAATAAGGATTATAATTTCTTACTAGTTAATGATAATAAGTGGTCAAATTAGATCTTGAAGAATGTTAAATCGTCCCTTAAACAAGTTTATTTTCAAAATAGTATGACATTTTTCGTGTGAAGTATTGCTCCTAGTTATAACATTATATTTTCCATATATTGTATATTGATAAGGCATTCTCTCGACGTTTTCCACTTATGTTTTCTTGTTCGATACAATACATATTTCATGTAACCCGGCTCGGTTGGATATCTTGTAATTCGCCGGCATTGTGCTGGCTTAGGCCCGGATCTGCAGGAAGTTGAGTGTTTTGTAAACACCTCTAACGTCTTCCTCATTTGTAGATGGAATACACAATGAGACTCTCTTTGCTGAGCACAAGTCTTATTGTTCTGTAAACGCTTCACTCAGATATTCATTATAACGCTTGCAGAAATGAGGGTTGATAAATTAATGAAACATTAAAAAACCTTTTTTTAACACTAAGGAATTTTAACATCTTAATCAAAATTTACATGGCTTAGGCATATAATGGCCAAAGAGGTCGATTGGTAAAAGCTATAATATAGATGAAATTTGTATAAAAAAAATTTTAAAAATACTTGTAATAGGTTTGGTGACATTGGCTTCATATATTTATATTGAGAAAAAGAATGGTTCTGTTCTATCTTTTTCCGCCCTCGCTAGTAGGTTACGACTGCTCAATTAAGGAAACTAAACGCAAAGAATAATTTATTTGAGAATACAAGGTTTAGTGCATCAAGTGCTTAGGTTCATAGTATTATATGGAAATATGATAATTAGTAATACGGGTCATTTTGAAATATATCTTGTTGTAGGAGGTTAAGTATTATGTATTGACTGTTGTGGGTTAAGAAAAAATATCTATTCATTAATGTCAATACTCAATCGTCTCGAGATTGGTCATTATCGTATTTTGCTATGACTAATGTCAGAAGTTAATATTAATATCCTCACCAATTGACAACCCTTTCAGTTTAAAGTGATCTTGGAAATTGAAATGAACTATTTTCCATTTTTAAGTTTTGGTAATATTAAATATTCTCTACTTGATCAGAATGTTTTTTCTTCACTGCTCACAGCGTTCTTTTTTCGAAAGATTTCAATTTATCTTTTATTACTAAAAACAGTGACCGGCTGCATCGCTTTTGCTCCACGGTTAAGGGTCATTTTGGAAACATCGCTTTTGCTCCACGGGTCAGCAGGTAGATTTCAGAACCGCCAGAAACATCGCTTTTGCTCCACGAGAGGGGGGCCTGCGTTCCCTCTCACCCACATTCTCTCTTTCGCTCTCCTCCAGGTTCTTACTTGAAAATGTCATTTAAACGTAATTCTACAACTTTACTTTTTTGCCTAATAGAAAAATTTGATTTTTGAAAGAATGTTTAGCTATTTCAATTGTAAAAGTAAGCGCAAGTAAACGATATTGTGTAAAATAAATGTGCATTGTCACTACATAATACTTATCAACATTTCAAATATTTTTTACGATAATTCACTATTAGAAACAGAAACAGAGAAGCCTTTTGACACAAGATAAAGATTTTAGTCATGAGCGTGGAGCAGAAGGCCATGCACGTGTGAGCCGTAAGAGTATTTTTCGACGGGCATCAGACACTATTTAAATTACCAAATTACACAAAATTCAAGCTTAGTATAGTTGTCTTCCTTCTCGATCTGCTATTACTTACTACTCTGTTTTATTTTAATAAAGTTGTTTTGGGACCAATATTGGTATACCTATAAAAGGTAAAGTTGAAATCAATTGAAGGTTCAAGATCTCATTGTTTTGTGGTTTATTTAAAAAAAAGTGCCAATCTACAAAAACGATACGTTTGAATAAATCTAGTGACCCTAAACCTCATGCTCATGCCTAAAAGCTTGATCTTGTATTATAAGGCTTCCCTGTTTCTAACTGTGATTTATTGAATAAAATAAATTAAAGATGGATGAGACATAGTAATACTATTTTATTTTGTGAGCTATTACTTTTAAACAATATAGTTTACCTGTCGTTACTGTTATAATTGAAGTAGTTTAACATTTTTTTCCATTATAAATATTTTCGTTTAGGCAAAAAAAAGTAAAGTTGCATATTACGTTTAGATGGCAGTATTCAAGAAAGAACTTGGAGCTTGGAGGTGAGCGAAAGAGAGAATTTGGAGGAGAGGAAGCGCAGGCTCTCTCGTGGAGCAAAAGCGATGTTTTGGGCGGCTCTGAAATCTACCTGCTGACCCGTGGAGCAAAAGCGATGTTTTCAAAATGACCCTTAACTGTGTAGCAAAAGAGTCACACGCCAGTGACCTACATTAATTATTCTTTTTATTCAATTAATTGTTTTTTATTTAATTTAATTATTTAAGCTTTTTAAATATTTTGCTATTATTTTGCTTTTAAAAACGAATAAAATATGGGAAAGATGATCATTTTAGCCTTAGGAAGGATCCTCTTAGCTAATGTAATTATGTTTCTATTTACTCGAAGCAAACAAGGAAAATGAGCAAATTCGTAAACAATGGCAGATGAACACGACAACCACACCCTCTGACGCGAAACAGTTTGTTATCAACATTTAAATTGTAAAAAACACATGTCACAAACAAATGTCAGCGACTCCCATTAATCTTAACAATAATTAACAACAAAACGTGCATTATCGCTATTCACGAGCTACGTTGACAGCATATCAAAGGCAACAATTGTTTTGTTTACGAACTCAGTGATAAGACCCATATTAAATAAATTTATTTACCCGATGTTGCCGAAGGGTATGAAGTATTGTAGTTGTACTCAGTAGTTCTCGGTACTGCGTAGTATCACAAGTTCAAACATTACGCAAACCCGCCACTGTACTCCCGCGACCGCGCTGTAGTGGTAACAACATGTAAAATGTAACAGTGTTAGTTGTAAATAGTGTTTCAATTAATTTTGCTAAATAGGCAAGATTACTCCATGGAGATGTCAAACTGAGAGAACATAGAGTACAACAACAATTGAGGACCTCCAGGCAACAGAAGTTGAATAAAAAATTTTGTCCTGATTTCAAGCACAGTTTAGAAGAACAAATTTTGACGATAACATTATAGTTCAGTCTCGGTTTGTCAGTAAGGTGATTGTTTTATTTCATCGGTTTTTTATTGTTTACAGATTTTCTATCATAATTCAATGAGTTGACATATGGGACTGATTATACGAGGACAAAATTCAATCACGTAACTGCGTATTGCTGTGACCTCACCCCCGACATCCACTCGATTGATTCGACAGCAAAAATAACGCTGTCACTCACGTCATTGCTGTCGGCTCGCGTTAATCACGGGGCAACTGCGTAGTGACTCACTGCTCAAAACCGTCTTTTAATATCACATTTATGGCAAGGATGAATACCTGTGACTGTTCTGAGAATAACAAGGAATCGTATTAATTTCTTCAATCGTTTTCTAGATACAGTGGTCTAGTGGTCTATAGGTTACAGTGGTACAGTCTAGTTAAATAATAAAGCAATATTATTTACCTAAGTCAGTAGTTACAATTTACCTATATTATTTAGCTATTTTTACGTGTGCACTCTTAATGCGCAGAATACACTTTTCTAAGTTACCTTATTTAGCTCCTCAAATCGAAATGTATGAGAAATCTATAGTCACCTTAAATTCTGGGAATATAGATTTCTTGTTTCTAATTATAGGTTTTTGGTTGAAAGCTCCAAATATTATGTAAATTAAAAAACTCTGTATGTTTTGATTTTTAACGTTATCTTTTAAATATTTTTACAGAGCTTTTAATTTTGAAAAATGGGTGCTCAGTGAAAAACGAGAAAGATAAAAGTCTTTTAATAATTACCAAGCAAATCCCAGATTTTAAGCTCGAACTGAGATGCTGTAAAATTCATAATTCCTTGAATAACGAAAGCATACTGTACCTATGTTGGCTACACATTTTTTTCGACCAAAGTTTGCTAAACATTAAAAAAAGTTTTAAATATTGTTTCGGTTTGTTTTATGAGTTCAAAAAAATAGTGAAATGGAGTGTTGAGTTGTGTTTAACAAAAAACAACACAAACTGGAAACATCACTGGAAGTTCAGCAACAAAGCGTAAACCAAAACTGCAACTACTGTACACATTTTATGAGGTTTGTTCTACCAACCATTCAAACGTTTTTAAAAAAGGGTTTTAACAAAGGGTTTTTATTTATGGTATGACTGATAAATAAATAACCGATTTTTATTTGAAACCTCATTTTAATTACTACTTTGTTACCAGTTTTAAACTGGAATACATGTTACTTTTAAAAGAAAATAACTTCAAACTTCTCGGTTTTACTTTGGTCCTTAAAGTTGGATGCTTAGTTATTTTTGTAACTCAAGTCGTTACAAGATTCCAATCATGCCGCTCGAGTGGCTTGTACAACTAATCCTTTTTCATTGAGACCACGTTAACATAGTATGGCATAATTGGGATGGGATATTTAAATGTTAGAACATTGTACGATAAATTTGCCACTGAGTGCATCTATCTATATATATATTATTAATACGCTACATGGAAACTTTGTTAACGATAAGGCTTTTTTATTTTAAGACTTACCCCCAAATATTATACATCAAAACACGCGTCTCTATTTGAAGATTTATCTAACGTCTTTAGATTTTTAATTTAGGCAATATAACTAAAAAAGTGCGAAAACTTACTTGAAAATAAAATTTCTTATGACAGAAGCGAAAATGTAAACAAATAAACATCTGATCAGCTGTGTGGAATTTAAGTACAGTACACCTCGGATTATCCGGACCCCACATTATCCGGATCCCGGATTATCCGGACCGGTCCATCCGAGAAAATCAAAAGTTAAAATCACGGAAAAAAACTTGATTTTGGCGAGTTTACGAGTGTAATGCGCATTCTAAGGCGGATTACAAACATATGCATCTCGCACGGTGCGACTAGCATTTTTCTTGCTACTAGCATGCAGCTCGAAAACCAACCTGTGTTACAGTTCGTGTCAGAAAGGAAAAGAGAGTGTCGGACCGGTCCAGGTAGGCCCGGGCAGCCCTAATCCGCTGTTGTCACAACACCTATTGTAGTGAGGCCGGCCGGCGACGGGGGTGGGCAGCCCTCACGCCTGTGTCATTGACTGCGGGCCGCTTCGGAATTCCTTATACCAGGAATTACTCAAGAAATAACTCGCCGGCCGGCCTCACGACAATAGGTGTTGTGACAACAGCGGATTAGGGCTGCCCGGGCCTACCTGGACCGGTCCGACACTCTCTTTTCCTTTCTGACACGAACTGTAATCATGGGGAGCTTACACACATATGCGACTGGCACGGTGCTACTCGCATCGTGCAGCTCGCATGCAGCGTGCAGCGCCACTAGGAACCGATCGGTCGGTGTTTTGGCGCTGCATGCAGCGTGCGTCTTGAGTTGGCGCGTGCGCAGAACACATTTCCAAGTCACATGGCCATACGCAGACAGTTCTGACGCCCTCATCCCCTTGGTGTACTTAATTCATAGTATTGTTTGAATAGTGAATTGTAATAAAATGCCTTTTCCTGATGATGAAAAGACAAATATCGAATTTGTGCTTGCTTTGGAGGAGACTACGATACTGTATAATTTTAAATTGAAAGAATACAGTCACAGAAATGAGCAGGACAAGGCTTGGAGGAATTTATAAAAGGCGTTTGATATATATGTTTATTTATTTATGAAGCGTTTTATAAACGTATCTGGATTCATCCGGTACAACTTCTGGAACTTCTCAGGGTGTTCCAAGATCTTTTTGCTGATAATGTATTGGCTACTTTCAACATTTTGGCGCCAATAAGGGTGTACCCAATATTCACGTTGAGTATTTATTCTTCTTCGACGTCGTCTTCTTATAATGACTAGTAAGCAACAGCATTTCATCATCCGACGGCGATGACATTCTCCTATGAACTGAGCGCCCCTCTCTCTCTCTCTCAACTTGCTACTAGCACGTGCCACGACCATGCAGCTTGCATGCATCTCGCACAGTGCTACTGGCATCAAAAATGCTAGTTGCACCGTGCGAGATGCATATGTGTGTAATCCGCCTAAACGTGCAAATGCAATACATTACTGCAAGCATTTGGAATAACAATAATTGAAAGAGTCGCATATTATAACAGGCGCCAATTCTTGGGGCCCACGCCGTCCATAAGACTAATGTTAATTTTAGCATTGGTCTTATGGAGGCATGGGCCCCAAGAATTGGCGCCAGTTATAGCTAAATAGTACATTGCAGCATTTTCGTGAACGTAGTTTTCTGGTTTCCTAATTGGGGCGTTATAGCAGTATTCAACAAAGGCGTAGACTACAGCAATTTTGCGAGTTAGTTCATTGCTCACTTGATGTGTTTATAGCTGTAAACTCTTTGTATGAACTGATATTGAGTTTCTTATTTGGAGACTAACATGTTGTACAGTCTTGATACGCCGTTTGCAGCATCAATTTAACAGGGGCTGTAAGGTACGAGATCGCTATTTAGGCGATATTGCAATGACCTCGGATCATCCGGATTTTTGCTATCCGGATCGGTGTTCCGCCACATTAATCCGGATAATCCGAGGTGTACTGTAAAGGTAATAGAACAGCTATCTCCATATGGTCTGTAGTTTCAAATTAGTTTCAAATTCAGCCCAGCTGTTTTTTTTTTATTTTAAAAGGAACAAGACGACAAAAATTTGTTGTGATCGGACACTTTATATTCTTTCAAACATGCTAAGAACGAGACGACAAAGAAGTGTTTATAGCAGTCGGATGCGGCTGGGCAATGTACGGCAACATGTTCGCACACGGCGGGACAACGTACGGCAAGGTGTGCGTGTGCAAACATAGGCTTCGTACGGGGAGCTGGAATATAACAATTGGTGGAAAATTATGTTGACAAAAATATCACTAACAAATCTAAGGATTCAGCAGGATTCACTTGGCGGGATGGCATTACCATGTCAGAAATGTGGGGCGTTAAATTTTCAATGAGAAAAAAGAGGAAGATGCTAAGGATTTTCACACTGCTGTCATAAGGGAAAGTGAATCTACCGACAAAGCAATTAAATTCAAAGCCTTATTACTGGTACCGATAGACTGAGCAGAAACTACAAAGAAAACATTAGTTCCTACAACTCTGTGCTCGCAACGGCAAGCAAAAGAGCTATTAAATTACAGAAAACAATGGCGGAGGGGTTTTCATGTAAAAAGTGTACGCAACAATTTATCACTCAATTAGCACCTTACAGCCGAGAGGAAAGCATTCGTTATATGCTCAAATTTGTATTTATGACGGACGTCGAAACTGATGATCAAGAAAGAATGCTAAACAAAGCCAACGGCTATTGCAGCAATGAACTCATGAACAGCTTGACTGAGCACTTGGTTAAAGTTAATCCCTAAGCGCAAGTGTTCAATGTGATGAGTTGCGTTCTGTAAAATACTCCAGATGAGCAGCATACACAACTCGGAATGCACATTGTCTGGATCGAAAAAAATATTCGCGCCGATACAACGACATAACCTCTAATGCTATTATTTTTAGAGCAAACGATAGCGAACCGCCAGGTGCAGGCGTGACTTGATGATTTACCCAAAAGATCAGCCACTTAGAAGAGTACATATTTTTCAATTAAAATACAGTACAATATATTGCTAATTTTGCCTCGACCCAACGGCTGATCCGTTGCTTTTTCCATAAGGAGATAAAGGTTGACATTCTGATCTAAAAAAACTGTAATGAATACGCAAGAGCACAACGAATATCGTTTATAATGCTCCAATACGCATCCTATCGAGTGGCTATCAGAGACACTTTCAGCACGCTACGTTCCAAAAACCAATTTTTACAATAGATTATCGAAATATTATGTGAGCATAGAAGGCAGACAATAATTTATAATTTAAAAATCGTGCGAATTCGCACGGGTTCACCTAGTTAAAACTAAGAGTTAACTGTAACCGTAGTATTGTAACCATGGCACTGCAATCATAGTAATATCATGGATTACTAGAAAATGCCAATTACTATAAGGGTTTTAGGCTAGAAAACTTGTTATAAGGGCCAAGGTAAGGAAATGGTTTTCTACCGAAATTACACCTCCGAGTATATTTGCAATATAGGCGCTATCATACAAAACAAAAAATCATATACTTCAGAGGGCTATAAACATCCGTACTTAACTTACAACACACACACACACACACACACACACACACACACACATATATATATATATATATATATACAGTGCTTGATTTGTAAAGATTGAGGTACCGGAACTGTAATTTGCCAATTTGTACAACCCCCCCCCTTTATCATTTTTTCCCTTAATAGAGTTTTGTTTGGCTATGTGATTAATTAGGTCGATTTAAAAAGTCCCATTTTATCGAACTCGATTTTTTTAAGTAAATTAAAAACTAACAAGCAGTATTTTTCTAAAAAATAAATTGTCTAAAAAATTCCTGATTTTTTATGACGCCTTTTGCGAGTAGAAAGGTCTTTTTAGCGTTTGCAAGATTAGGCTTAGCTCAAGAAAAAAGAGCATTAATTTCAGAGAGAGAGCTAATTTCAGGCCGAAATTTCGTGCGAAATTTCCGTACATTTTAAGCGATCGTTATTTTCGGTAATACTAATCCGGTCGGGTACACGTGATCAAATACTCAGGCCGGTTACACATAATCCTCTCTTTTAGCTAATTCCCCGGCCGATCATACGCGATCGTCTTGTGCGGCGAATTCTCCGGCCGATCATACTCGATCGTCTATTGCGGCAAAGTCTCCGGCCGATTACACTCGATTGTCTTGTGCGGCAAAGTGCCCGTCCGATTACACGCGATCGTCTCTCGTGGTAAATTCTCCGGCCGATTGTACGCTATTGTATTTTGCGGCAAATCATCCGTCCGATTACACGTGATCGTCTCTTGCAAAAAATACTCCGGCCGATTACACTCGATCGACTCTTGCGGCAGGAAGAGGTCCCGGAACGCCGTTCCGCCGCTTTCCGCCGCAAATCAAGCACTGTATATATACCTACATAATTATAGATATACATAATTATTTCCGTATTTATGTATATATATATATATATATATATATATATATATATATATATACAGGGTGTTCAAAAAATGTGGGGCAATAATTTACGTAGTGATTCCTTGGGTCAAAATAAGCAAAAAAGTTTATATAAACATAGGATTTAAAGTGCCTCGTTTTCTGTCTGTGTGTCTGTTTATGATTTTTACATATTTAATCATATCTCACGAACCACTTAACGTATAAAAATAAAACTTGATATATGGATAACCACTATTAAGAACTATTTTTGTGAGCAGTATCAAATTTATACTTTGTACCATTTCAAAATGGTGACTATTTTTTGTTTTCAAAGCTAAATATCTTAAAAATTGTAAATTTTAGAAAAATTATACAAGTGACCAAAAGGTTACAAAATTTAATCCAATTAATGCTGATATTAGGATTATGATAATTGAACTACTAATAACGGAGAAATTTTAACGTTTCTGCATAAAAACATGGTTCCTTAGAACATTCTGTCTGAAAATTGCACGTTTTTATTCGGAAAATTTAAAATTTCTCAATTATTAGTTGTCCTATTGTTATTTACGGTTTTCAAGATATTTAGCTTTGAAAAAAAAAATAGTCGCCATTTTGAAATGGTACAAAGTAGAAATTTTATACTTCTTACAAAAATAGTTCTTAATGGTGGTTATCCATATACCAAGTTTGATTTTTATATGTTAAGTGGTTCGTGAGATATGGTATATATACAGGGTGTCCGAAAATTATGGTAAAATATTTTGGTATACGATAGTACAGGTAAGAATAAGAAAAAAAGTCCATATAAACATAGGTCCAAAAGTGCTTGGTTTTCCGTCTGTGTGTCTGTTTGTGATTTTTACATGTTTAATCATATCTCTCGAACCTCTTAACATATAAACTTCAAACTTGGTGTATCGATGACCACTATTAAGACCTATTTTAGTAGGAAGTATCAAATTTCTACTCTGTACGATTTCAAATGGCGACTGTTTTTTGTTTTCAAAGCTAAATATCTTAAAAACCGTAAATTTAAGAAAAATTATACACGAGACAAAAAAGTTGTGGAATTCGATCCAGTTAACGCTGATATTAGGATTATGATGATTGGACTGCTAAAAACAGAGAAATGTTAACTTTTCCGAATAAAAACATGCACATTTCAACCAGTATGTTCTAAAGGGCCATGTTTTTATTTAGAAAAAGTTAAAATTTCTCCGTTATTAGTGGTCTAATCATCATAATCTTAGTGCCAGCGTTAATTGGATTACATTTCACAACTTTTTTGTCTCTTGCATAATTTTTCTAAATTTACGGGTTTTAAGATATTTAGCTTTGAAAACAAAAAACAGTCGCCATTTTGAAATGGTACAAACTTGAAATTTTAAACTTTCTACAAAAATAGGTCTTATTAGTGGTCATCCATGTACCAGGTTTGAAGTTTATACGTTAAGAGGTTTGTGAAATATGATTAAATATATAAAAATCACAAACAGACACACAGACGGAAAACCAAGCACTTTTGGACCTATGTTTATGTGAACTTGTTTTCTTATTTTTACCTGTACTATCATATACTAAAATATTTTACCATAATATCCGGATACCCTGTATATATATTTATCGTTATTAAATATAAATTTCACATTAGAAAGTAAAAACTTAATTTAGTGGGGCGCTGCAGAGCCTCTTTGGATCAGAAGCGTCCATTGTTTTTGTTGGATGAAATGGAATCCAGCTGCATAAACGCTCCGGAGGGTTATTTCTAGGATTAGGAAATGTTTTGTAAAATAAAAAAGTCAAACTCATTTTAATTAAAGAATAACGAATTACCTTTTCGTTAAGTCATAATAAATCATGAGATTACAAAGATAAATATATAATATTTCATTAAACTTGAACAATAAATTATTTCTCTAGCAAGGGTTTTCTTGTTTTGCTCTATAATTTGACTGACCATTGTTTATCTATACAAAACATTCACCCAATTAACTTGTTTACATTTTTAGATCGCTCTTATTAAAATGATCTAGTTTTGAGTTCTAGTAGCCAATATCGTAAAATGTTGATTATATTTCAGGGTTTCCCTTTCCTGAAATAAGTACAGGCCCTTCATGTACTCTAAAAGTGTGTGTTTGTGTGTGATCACTTTTTAAAGCAGATGTTTAATCTTGTTTAAATTAAAATAAGAGTTTTTTTATAACTGTTTTATAACTGTTTTTTTATAACTGTTTTATAACTGTTTTTTTTATAACTGTTTTATGAGTTTTATGCTTTTACTGTATTTAACAGTATCAGCATAAAAAAATTATCTAGAAATATAATAGATCGTTCGATTCCTCCTCAAGCAGGTTGCAATGAATTAACACTCAATAAAACTTCCATTTGTATTTATTTTATTTGTATTCAGTTGCATTGTAAACTATGAAAGTAACGAGTTAGCATCATCGAATGAAACATTTGATGGTTTTTCTCGCACAATAGCTTTCAGAATGCGAGTCAAAAGTTTTACAAAATCCTAATAAAATGATTAATTATGTCTTACACAAATTTAAACTACACTTATAAAAAGCTTTTGAATGTTTTCGGATGTAAAAACTATGTTTACAAGTTACATGAATTCTCATGTATGTCTTCTAGACCATTTTATGAAACGCTCGTAGCAGTTTTCACATTGTTTTTGTACTTGTCGGTGTATTGTGAGGAGAGCGATGAGCCGTCAGCGCTGATGGCCACTTAGTTATCGACACCGCCTCAACGCCGATGTTTGCTCCCCTTGCAGACGCGGGCGGCGGCGTCTTCTCTGTGTAACCAGCCGGAACTAAACTGACAGTATTTACAAACGAAAACTTCAAGCAAGAGACCAGGCAATCATTGTTGAATCCCCTAAAGGCAAAGGAAATCTTGATTATTACTTCCGTCTATAGTAAACACATTAAAACTTATTTAACTAACGTCACAGTTTTTGTTAGTGAAAACGAATTGAAAAATTCGTCATAGTTAAACTAGGATGGAAACTAGGATAGCTATGGAAAGGCCTCGACATTCGCTGAAATTATCAGCCTTCACATTACCTCTTCCCACGATTTTAAAGTTTACTGCGTGATTTAGCCTTTGACTATAGATGATTAAGTATTTGTATTCAGAGATATACAGAATTATACATTATGATTTTAAGGTTTACTAATGGTGCGTATGAAACATATATTGTAGTTATTTCCCTTGAATGTTTACGGTGTTAATTTTAAAAATAACACTTTTATTCTCCCATCGACTTTGAATGAAAATTATACCCTATCTAATAGTCATTGACACTCCTTTTAATGATTTTATGCTACTAACTTGTAAACAGGTTTACCTCCTACTTGGCGATAACCTCCTTAGGTCAGAATGAGATGGACTTGTCAGATCCCACCCTCTCTGCATTATCCTTTTTCTGGTTAATTTCTGGCGTCGCAATCAAATTAATAATCTTACCTGAGATGAATAAATAAAAAAATTTGTTTCGCTCATATTAATTTAACAAGCTCCTCTCACACAAATCTAAATAAGCTTTTCTTAATTTGGGAGCTTTCTTCTGACTGAACAAAACCATGTACATAAATGTGTTAAAAGAATCCTTAATTCAACCCAATTCATAAAAATAATATAATAGACAAAAACTTACTTTCGAATCGACAAGAGATCCTTCTATCGATTCAACTGATTAGTTAATTGTAACTTTTCACGAATTGTTGTTGGTTTTAAAGAGAACAGTTTGGAATACCTAACTGGAACCCGACTGTCTGGTAAACAACTTCTACGTCATTCCTTTCCTATACTGAATACATAATAAGGAGCCATACTCCCTTTTGCTGTGCAAGACAAATTTATTATTGATTTATGAATGAAAATTTAAAACAAACTTTTCAATTTACTTTAAAAATTCTTTAACTTAACATTAAAATTATGATATATCATTGTGAATAAAACAAGCAGACATAAAATAGAACATATTTAAAAATATATTTACTTGTATTGTTTATACCTGCTAAACAAAAGGGTAGAGTGTGTTTGAGACAACCTACATATTCAATTCGCTCCTAAATCTTGGAACACAATACATATCTATGTATACGATGATTTTATCATCATCCTCCTGTACGCAATGAATTCTAGTTTCTGTGACGGTGATTCAGGTGGTTACCTTTTAAATCACGTAGGCTTGAAAAGGCAGAAAATACTTGGAGAAAATGATAGTTGTGGAAACTAATGGTGGAATCTATAAGCGGAAAATAATAGTGTAGCGTACGTAGGTCTCTGTGAAATTATTTCTGAGTCACTTAATTTACCTAATGACTCACGATTATCATTGAGAACCTCTGCATCATACAATTTTTCCCCCAGTTGGTAAAACGTTTGGATAAATTTAAATTCATATTCAGGTGAGTTGTACTTTTTTGTGCAACATATTGATGCCTGCATCAAATTTGCCCTAATTAGGTCTAACTAATTAGGGAAAATTTGGGTTTTACGTTGGTTTGCTTATGTTTCTCAGTAAGTAATAAAAGTTTCCGTTGAAGCAGTTTTTGAGTCGATGTCACCAACTAAAAGGTTCCCTGGCTAGTAATGACAGCTTGATGCGTTTTAAGTTTTTGTGCGACTTTTTAAGTCTTCCGAGAATATCATGTTACACGCCGTGTTTTCCTCACACGTTAAATGAAGCACTTAACAATAATTCAGTCCTTGATGTTCACTTTTATGATTTTTTTAAAAACATTTCTATTTTTGAATTTTAAAATTTTATGAAACCAATCAAATTAAAGTATAACTTAGTTAAGAGTTTATTGTAAATCCAGATAGTTTTTCATTGATTATATATAACAATGATTTTAGTTCAGTTTCTCTAAAATATTAAAGTGAGTTTTCTTAAACTGTACATCTTATGTACATACTGTGAGCGGAATTCTAAGACGCCACTCAAACGTACCCTCACTCAAACAACACTCAAACAACATTTAAACAACGGATCGACTGTTGTTGTATTCAATGGTGTCACAACTGTTTCTGTCAAAGTCAAAACAAAGAGTTTTTAAAGGTTATGTTTATTTCTATTGTTTACTTTGAATTTATTGTATGTCTCTCAACTTCTCATATTCAGATTTATTTGTTATTTTTTCTCCTTTTTTATATTCCTGAACATTATTTGATTATCTGATTTTTAATAGCCGTACAGTTATTATTTATCATGGAAATATTGGATGAAGATTTAATTAAATGTATAGAGCATATCAACGATGATTTATTTGTGAAGATTGCTGTACCGAGGAAGAAACATTTGGATCAGTTTCTTTTGTTTGATGAAAGTGCATTTTTGAGACGGTATAGATTCTAGAATGGTACAATGAGGAATTACATTTTATCCTTGATATACGGGGATGATGACGACTCGTTCAGAGGACGTCCTATTCCTCGGGAAATTAAAGTGACTACGTTTAAGGCCATATCGTACTGCCGTTGTGTCGCGTCCGTCTAGTATGCGGGTGGATGTTTAAAAAAGTCTCGAACCCTGTTATCAAATATAAATAGAAAAAGTCACACTGACGTAACTGACGAGGCGTCGCGTCCGTCTCGTCCGCCGACGCGACGTCCGCTCGTAGTTAGTCGCGGCTGAAACAACTCTTGAGGCCATGTCAAAGTGCCTTAACGTCGGGTCCGTCCGTCCATCCACGTCCGCCGCGACAGTCTCAAACCCCGTCACACTGCCAGACGCGCGTCTGTAGACCACGCCCCCTTTCCTACTAGGAAGGAGTAAGCTTAATACCTGGGGAGGCCCAGGCCAACGTCGGCGGACGTGACGGACGCGATGCTACGCCGGATACGTCAGTGTGACTTGTCCTATTTGACAACATGTTTAGCGACTTTTTAAAAACGTCCATTCGCATACTAGACGGACGCGACGCCACGACAGTGTGACATGGCCTTTACCAAATGTCCGCGGACGCGGACGGTGGCTCGCGCATGCGCATATGCTACCTTCCCTGGTACTGAGCTTGCTCCTTCCAAGAGATATGTGGTGTGGCCTACGGACGAGCGTCTGGCAGTGTGACAGGGTTTGAGACCGTCGTTGCGGACATGGATGGACGTGAATGGGTGGATGGACGCGACGCCACGGCGCAAGCGAGCGCAGACCGGGCGACCAAATGATATCGGGAATTGATTTTTTCAATTCTAAGGGAAAACTAAAAGTCAAAATCATTGCCCATCATAAATTACAATTAAATTTAGGTTACTTAACTTCTAGTAGAATTATTGCAGAATGATCACAGATTTTTGGCTTTTGATCATAAGTTGACTGTGCGACCAAGGCCCGCCGCACATTGTAGCGAGGCGAAGCGCAGCATGGGCGGATTTAGGTAAAAATATGTGGGGGTGACAGCTTACCTAATGTTTTAACTATTGTAGGCTCACATTCAAACATCAAACTCCCATTTCAATGGTCTGTTCCAAGGAGGTAGGCTACTTATTTTATTTAACAACAACCATTTGTAATTTAAGCAAAGACCTCGATCAAAGTTATGTTGAAAACATTTTCCCGCTTCACTGCCAACAAATTCACCAAATATCAGAGGGTGTCATCAGGTACCCGCTGGCACCCCCAGAAATCCGCCCATGATGCGCAGACAAGGTACAGGCTGGAGGGAGCGAGGTCTTGGTAAAACAGACTGCTTTCACCCGTCACGGCATGACACTTCTTTAAACCAGAATACTCTGATATGTAATATCACACAGTACGGACTCGGTGAGGAAAGGACAGAGCACGGTAGTCAAATACTGTCGTGGCGTCGCAATGTACGATTATCGTTAGCGTGTTGCAGCAAACTCGTAACTGAATCTTTGCTCCTTAGACGGGCGCCGAACCTCAAAACGGTCGCCCCTAAGATAAAAAAGTATTTTTAAGAGTATGAGCTACAATCGTTAAGAATTAGGATAATAATAGTTTCATTAATTAACATTTTTATATGACCTACCATACATGTGTATCTAATTGACGTAGCTACGTTTTTTAGGTGATTATTTAAAAAAAGTTGGCTCAAAAGTGATTGCGTAACCTTTGATATTAAATACGAATTCAGCGCGCGTTTTTTTAGTTATTTTTACGTACCAAGATCGTTCGTTCCATTAACTTACAATAATATAATATCAGACAGTTCATTTTAACTAGATCATATGTGTAAATAAGAATTAACACCTAAATGTAAATTTATTTGATTTTCCTTCCTTTCTTTCTTTTAATTCACTTTCTTTTGTTTATTTATACATATAATTCAAGTGGTAAATCTACAACATGCTATTTACCTAAAAGCCTTTGCATCACAACTTTTATTTGGTTGCAATTTGAAATCAGCTGTGATACCATTCCCCGAACAACACTGAATATTGAATGACAACGGATCGTGTTGTTTGAGTGTTGCTTGAGTGAGGGCTCGCTTGAGTGAGGTCTTAGAATTCCGCCCTGTATGTCTTAAACCGTATTGGGTCTGAACTACAAATATATAAACACGTCAAACCGCTCGTAAGTAGAGATAAGTGTTCTTGTTCCTCTTCTCTCGCAGTAATGCTGGACGAAGATATGAATATTTTCGAATATTGCTTATCAGCGTATCGAGATAGTATTTCTAAGGTGTTAGGAATATATTGCTAAGGTTGCAAAATTCGAGCGTATTTTACAAAGTTAAAAATCAGAGCACATAACTCCCTTTAGAGAAATTACACAACTTTTACCGATCGAAGTCATGTAAACTACTCACCTGCCATCTAATACACAAACTTTTCCTGCTCGGGCAGTCAGAGCACCTGTGCCACAGACTCCTGATCCACCAACATCTCCGGTCCTTGTACGAGGACAAGTTACTGCACTTCCTTAGGGTTGAAAATGTGTCTTTTATTTTGGGCTTAAATTATAAAATTATCTCCTCTGATTCCAGTATTGCCGTCAGTGGAAACTATCATGAAACATTGCCAACGCTATAGTTACAGCCTCATGGCAATAAAGAATTAGACTTTGACTTCTCCCCGTTGGAATAAAAAAACAACACTCTGAGAAGTTTTAATTTAATTTTGAAATTCATCTTGGGTGCTTTTTTACTTATTTATGTTTTCAGAGAGAGACTTCTTTTTTTGTATGTAGTATATAATGATAAGGAAGTTGTAAATATTATGAACAATAGAGTTATTCTATAAAACAACAAAGTGCCTGAGAAGCACTTATCAAGCTTTTAAGTGCTTACTTATACGTTTTTATTAACTATTAATTGTATTAAAATAATAAGGTAATTCATCGGGACTTCACCAAACTAAAAACCTTGCATACTCAAACAAGTTAATTATTTATTAATAAATAAATAAATAAATTAATTAATTAATTAATATATTGCATTTTTTGCTTCTCATTAAGGCTGTTTTTGGTAATATTTTTTTTTAGATTTAGTAAACAAAACTCCCTTTTGCAAATTAGTAATTTTATTTTTATTTAAAATATGTAACTGTAATGTTTCGGGTCCAAGACGGATATCGAAGTCCTCTATGATATAGGATAGACTGTATTATGTATAAACCTATATAGTGAAAAAAGAATGTTTATCCTGAATTTTTTTTCTTTTTTCTTCTTGCCATAAATTTTCACAGACGATTCCTTCTGTAAATTTACCACTACCTTATGACGTCTCAAAAAGTAATTTATAAAAAAGCCAATAATCTCGACATCAAATTAATATAGTGTTAATGTTATTATTACAAGCCATTTCTAACAACATTAAAAGTAAATGTTCTTCTTGGCAATCATCATTTCCTCTTCATATGCGTTGCGAAACAAATCCAAGCGCCATTGGATAAAAGGAGAACTAATCAGCTATTTATGGCCGATTTAGATTTTGTAACAGAAACAATCAAACTTGCGTTTGATGACAAAATTGAAAGCTTACAGTTAAACTCAGAATTTTTTGTTGTTTATAAAATTTGTGATTTATAAAGACCACACAATCATGAATTAGCTTCAAGTTGATTATTGATAGAGTAATTACCGGTACCTTTTGACAGCTGCGAGAATTCGAATTGTATTCGTACGAGCAGATCAAGCTTATATTTGTTCTTTTATAGCCTACATCATAAAACTCCATTCCAAACAAATCTAATATTAGTGGGTATGGCATGTACATTAAAAATATTATACTTCAAAATTATGATATTCAAATTAACGTTTTACGTAAGATTCAATTAGTTTCCAAATTGATTTTAACTTTTTTGACTCAAAATATTAATATATTTTCTAAGATAATAGGAAAACTTAAAACTGATATTCTGTTTGAAAATAACGTTTCACGCTGATTCAGCAGTTAGAAAAATCTACTATATATTTGTCAAATACCACTCAGTGGAAACATCGTACAGCCCAAACTACTTGACCTAGAACCTTGAAACTTTGCATGGATGTTCCTCTTAGGGCGTAGGCATCCGCTAAGAACGGATTTTACTAAATTCGTAGTATAAAGGGGTTTTTGGCGAGGCCGAAGTTTTCAAATTTTCCCATTTAAAAGTATGTTGAACGATTTTTGTTTACATTTTTTTTGTTCATAAAACGATCAGCTGGTAGTTAGCTTCGGAAATGTATACGTTGATACATATGATAATAAATTGATTTATTTGATCATTGTTTCATTGATTTTTGTTGATTTGTTTCAAGGCCATAATTATTTACTATATAAAAGTTACATTTAGTTTAGATAAAATCCACCATTAATTAGTTAAGTGGCACCATCTATATTTCGGTAGCGGGAGTTACGCAGTTTTAAACGTGAAGAGCATACTGCCTTTTGTGGCTGAGTCTTGAGACTAAATCCCGGTAAGATGGAAAGAGAAAAGAACAGTGGTTTTTCAGTCACAAATAGAATGTGCTGAAATGATATGATTCTTTGATCTACTTATATAAAAATTTATAAATTATACAAATCCCTGATTGTAAGTTATATTTATACTATCTTTTCTGCTGTATTTTTGTCAAATACCACTGACCTATCCTATGTACAGCCAAAACTACTTAACCTAGAACCTTGAAAATTTGCATGGGCGTTCCTTACAGAGTGTTGACATTCACCAGGAACGGATTTTTTTAATTCGAGGTTTTAAGAGGCTTTTCGTGGAGCTGAAGCTTTGAAAATGCCCCATGTTAATGTAATGAATGATCTTTTGTTTAAATTTCCAATTTTACTCAATCAAGCATATTTAGCTTCACAAACGGATACGTTGTTACAGCTGATTTATAATTTGATTCCTTTTATCATGGTTTTATGGTTGTTTTTATGATTTTGTTAGGTTATTCGTACTATATAAAAGTTACATTTGGTTTAGTTTCGTACCTTATACGTTCAATCATAAGCTCATTATGTGGTACCATCTTTTTATTCAGCGGGAGCTATAGTTATTTCCTTAGGCCGTCCTTCATGTTTTTAATTACAATCATACCAGTTACAATAATTTGGCAAATTCCTTTTTCATCTAATTCGACGGTGTCCCGGCTTTTCACGGAAAAATAAATGCTGCAGTCAGTGGTTGATCTTAAATATTATTCCTACCCGTCCATATTTTAAGTTAAAAACTAAGTGAATCGAGTTTGAAATACTGCCCACGGATAGCACCATAACTGTTTCGAACATTCAGCCCTTTACTGTAATTAATTGATGCCCTACTAGGCAATCCAGGGACGTAATGGTAAATCTACAAAGAAGTACCTTAAAATCGACACATTTGGTGTTAAAATCGGTCCGGCCGTTTTCGAGTTACAACGGTGAAAAGAAAACCTTCACTACCTACTGTGGTATCCTACATCCTACTGTGGTATCTACATTTTATCCTGCATTCCGCCATAAAACAAACATATCTCTACATGACATATTCCTTGATATAAATATTTTCTATTCAGTCCTCTAGATTCAAGGTCGTCTAAATTATCAAGGTTAGACGATAATTTTTATCGTGAGCGAAGCCACGGGTTCTGCTAGTAAATTATAAAATGTTTTAATGAAAAAATGAATCGCGTATGGTACTGATGAAAAATATACGCATGAAATAGAAATACAAATCACTTCCAATAAAATAAATAAGTTTTAATTGGGTTAAACATTTGTGACGATACAAAGTCTTCCTAATTTTGAAAACAATGTTTTTGTTTGATCAAAATTGGTTTTTCAAGTTACATTAGGTAAAAGGAATATTAAAACCGTCCAGTCAACAACTCACCGTGCTAAAGAAACTGCAATTACAGGCTTTCCTTTTCAGTTGAAACCATATCTTCTTTAATGACCCCCCTTTACACTGTGACATCTCTGAGGCAGGAACAATATCGTGAGCCATCGTCTATCATGGCCTGTCGACCTGTTCAAGTCTTTTGACGTAATAGACCTTTCTTGCGATGACAACATATTTTGTTCTGCGACGTTGGTTTAAAAAAATGAGATTGCGGTTATAAAATATAAATGAAAACTGCAATAGTGTTTTTCTAATGAAATGGGTGTACCAGGAAAACGTATTGTCTTTAATCTACATTCTTTTAATATTATAATTGTATTTTAGTTATGACCCATCACGAATTTTTTATTTAAATAAAAATGTATTCTAAAAATGAATCGGGGTTTTTTAATGGACGAAATAAGTTACATGGACTATGAGGTTTTATTTCCCTTAACATTGCAAAGGTTAGTACAGCAATCATGTATTGCGACTGAAGTATACTTTTTTGTCTTTACAGCAAAATAATTTGGTTTCAAAGATAGCTTGTATACTCCAAAGTGTGCTGTTCTGCAAAGAAATAAATTTTTAAGCTAAGCAGTATTGACAATAACGCTGTAAAGTAAATATTTAATATATTTTGGTGTGCAGGATTATTTTAAAAAACAAAATACGATACTGCATGTGGAAAACAATAAATCTTGCAATCCAACAGCACCCAAGCTCATAAAATCCCCAGAGCCAACCACTGTAACAATAACCTAAAACGTTGTTCCGGTTTGTAATCATTTGTTACGCTCAGTTGCGCTATTGTGTTAAAGTATACGCTATATACAATATTGTAACTATTTTTGTATATTTTATAGTCTTTTAGAAACATTTTAACAGTAATAACATTTTAAAATAAATTGTGAGAGTATTTTAATTCACCGTTAGTTTAATATGTTACAGCTTTTTGTTCTTACAGGCGATCAGGGTTTTACAATGAATTATTTCGCACGAATTGGGATGTGGGATCTTAGAAGTCTTACTCAGGATTACAACCCTGCTCCGACTTCAATTTGCAAGTAACGTGCAAGGCTTTTAGGATCGTCAGGTGTAATAGGCTTAACAAGTAAGCAGCCTATTTGCTTATAACTGAACTCAGAAAGGATTATCAGTGTTGATTATACAATTACTTATACTACAAAGACATATGCCGACTTAAAATATCGAACATTTTATAGCTACGTTTACTAGAAGACTGCTCCCACTCTCTTTCCTTCTCTAAAAAAACTATTTAATTTACAACCAACGACGTAAATATCGATGGTTACAACAATAACTCACACTAGTTTTATTCGTAAAAATTCATTCTATAACTGTGAATGAACAATTATCATTAATTAATATTATTACAATTATCATGTATACATGAATACAATTATCATTCTATACATGTTTCAAACCTAAATTTCTTTAAACAATTATGAGACACTAGGCACTGCATCCGTTCTTCGCCTAGATTGGGAGCCGTTAATCAATAGTATGTGGAATTTGTACTAGGTTGGTTGAAAACATCATTTCTTGCGTCTGCTCTTCAAATTGCCAAAAAATCCAAACATTAACATTTTTGGCATTTACGAGGCATAGCCCGAAGGTATTTTAAGGACGAAAATATGGTCCATGAGCGATCTTCTCTAAAATTTTAGCCTGTTCGGTTCAGTAGTTTTTCCTTTCACCCGGAACTAACAGATACACTACAAAGAGATAGATAGATACAATCAGAAACGACCTCTACCTAAGATAGATTGGTAATAATCATTTTGATTATTAGCAAAGTCAATTAAAAAATAATAATTACGTTACTATTCAATGCCAGTGGAACTGTAATATGAAGCGGAGGACATCATAAATATTTCAGGATGGAAGGCTATTTCAGTGGTGATGGACGGTGCAGAGACGTCGACAGGATAAGCTTGTTGTGCTCCATTCTCCGAGGCTTCATCGGCAAGAACATTGATCAATATCATTGATCATTAACGTAATGACAATCATCTTATCAAGATCCACTTATTTGAACCATATCCAAGTACCATGAAAAGGTTTCGAAAATTCAAGTTCTTATAATAGTTGTAATCTTATACTTATTTAAACAATTTTCTTACATTTTTAATTAGTTTTTTCTTGCTGTATCCTTATGAATATTAAAGGAATATTTTGAACTCCATTCTCTAAAATAATAACTAGAGGAATGAGTATGCAAACTTGCTGCCACAGAAATATATAAAGTAGTGAATGACCGCTGCCCACTGTTAGGTAGTCTAAAAAAATAATTGTAGATTAAAAAAACAAATGCATCAGCTGTTCAGCTCTTTCCATAAAATTTGAGCTTTCAGGAAATTTTATAAAAAAATTGATATTTTTCTTGGAATTTTCTCGCCGAGACCTTTTATGCAAATATGCGACTGGTGGGTGTCGGATACTTAATTACCCCTCTCAAAAGCTGCGGGTAATTCGGGGTAATTTGAGAGATCTTAGGCTAATATTCCGACAACATACTGTTTTTCTCACTATCTGTACTTGGTAACCAATTGAAATACGGAAATGATTCAAAACACTAAATTATGTATTATTTAATGGTGCAAAAAGTTTAGTTTTCTTTATAGAAAAAAAATGTTTGGGAGCTTATTTCTCTTACCTCCGCGTCCGACCGTCCAATTCGCCTGTTTTTAAAGCTTGTCTGAGTGATCACCACTTCATGTCTGTACCAACTTTCACCAAATCGGACCATTTCACAAGAGTTATCGTGTCAACAGAAATTTATCCATTACTCTTATATGAGTAATGTTATCGTGCTTGCTTGCTTGCTTGTTTGCACAATTATCTCAAAAACGGCACCGAAGTTTTCCTTCAAAGTCTGTAAATAAGAAATTTACGACTCAAAAACGTCTTTTATGCAGATTACTTGGCCAGAGAAAATCTAATAACGTAATAAATTGAATTTTAAAGTTGTAAAATTTTAACATTGGCCTTATGGGTTGCCGTGATAGCAACGAAAATAAACAAAGAAATTGAAAACAAATGAAGTAATCATAACAGGTGTTTGGAATCTACAGCCATCAAGGAAAGATACAGCAGGTGAGATGAAGAGTCCATGGAGCAATAAAAAAGGTTTATATTTATCAATTTTATGACATTGAAATATTTTATAGTAACTGAATGAACTGGTAAACATGAAATAACACCGAGCAAGGCTCGGTCCACCAGATACTATGTATATATTTAAAGAAGATGATCTAATGTCATTTTGGGAGACCCACCTCTAATTATTTCATGAAGGAATAATCCAAGTAACTTCATGCTACTGAGTAAGTGACGGAGCTTGTTACTGATTACTGAGCATTATATCATTCCATAATATTAACCAATAATCAAAATATAAAATACCATATGTACGAATAAAAAGTATTTAAATATACCCCAGTTACAGAAGACCTGCATAATCAGCGAATTTTGAATGCAAAAGAACATATTTCAATTCTACATAGTGAGATTTGACAAGTTGTTGTTAGCTCCATAAGAATAACATTGGGAATGATTATGCAGGTTTGCTGCAAAAGGTATGTTCAAACTTAGTGGTTTTATTTTAATATTTAGTAGAACTGAACTATAAGAAGCTAGATACCAAGTTTTATCAAGATATGTTAAGAAATAAGAGATATAGGGCCTATAGAACTTTCTTTTTTTATTTCCTATAAGGGATAACTTGGGGAATGAGTATGCAAGTTTGCTACTACGAAAATGAAAATATTGTGGATTTTAGACTAATGTACATTAGATCTCATCTAGATGAAGCCAGAAACAAAGTTTTATCAAGATATGTTGAGAAATAAGTGAGAAATATAATTTTACTTATTTCCCAAAAGGTAAATTTTTTTTAATGAATGATTTTTATTTCCTTATATATACATTATAGAAGACATAAAATATTATACAGTATATGATGGAAATACTTCCCACAAAGGTAAACCTGTGCGTGGGAAATGAGTTCATTGCCAGTTCAGTCTTCCACAAGCACTTAACATCACTTTCATTAAAATAACTAAAACTTTGTAATTGTTGTAAGAATAACAGACTTATAAAATAGCAAAGAATAAAAAAAAAATCAAACTAGCTATATCAAGATGCATGCATGCATAAAGCATTCGCGCCGAACGCCAAAGGAAAAAAAATCTACAACAATATGTTAGGATGAGCTAGTTAAGACATTGTGACATCGTATTGTGTTTACCGCTTTCAATATATCGGAAACCAATGAACGTAGAGCAGTGACTCAAAATACTAAATTATTGGTTTTTTTCGTAAAAAACTCGAAAAACCCATTTTTTGGAGTATTAACTCCCCTTTACCGCACTTCCGGTGGTCCGATTGGGCTGGTTCCTGAACTAACTAGTCCAAGTGATTACCACTTTACACGTCTGGACCACATTTAATCAATATCGGACCTTATTTACGGCCGCTATCGTGTTAACAGACATATAAATTCGAACGAATTGTGTTTTTTTGTTTCTGGGACCCCAAAATGAAAAGTTATCATGGTCTCGGGCTTAGGTCTTACCATGAGACCTACGGTAATAGCTTGTTCCTTCAAGGAAATTCGCTAAAAGTACTCGGTTACCGGCATTATTCAGGGCGCGACGTTTTAATCAAAGAACGATGTAATGGCAGAACCCCGGACAGCCTCATCAACATCCACCTGACATATTCACATCGGAGTTTTTTTATTCGTTTAGCTTATAGCATAAATTTACAGTTCAATTAGATGAAATAAACCACCAGAGACAGTATGAGTAAGCTAATTAGAATAAATATTTATCTTTATTGCAGAAAGAGGAAAAACGCAACAGATGTTTTGTTTCCCATCGTAAAACGTTAAGCATAGTAATTTACACTCTTAACATGTACATTAAAATGCAAAATAAATTAAGTTTTTTTACATTGATTACTTAAAGCTTCGGGCAAAAAACATTTTAACCATTACAAAATGATCATACTCAGGTTTGATATGGAGATCTTCTTACGACAATGTACTGACTGTTGCAAGCAGGTAAACCCACCGCGGTACATTCATACCCATAATGGATATCTGCCTAAATATTTACAAATAATGTGTCTAATCTTTATGTTTAAAAAGGTTTTAACCCTTGATGACAGCTTCATTAACGACGATTATAATGAGTTAGCTGAGGTCCTGAAAGCTGTTCCAAGTATCAAAGGTCTCTTAGGATACAACCTATGACTTCAAACCAACACACGAAATTACCTAGTCCCTTTTCTCTTTGTATCACTTTTAAGTGGTCGACAGTTTACAGAAAAGCACCAGCCTTGCCCAGGAAGGTTGTTTATTTTTATCACTATGTTCAATATTACTTCTTTAATATAATTCATAATATTAGCAGGCTATTCATAATATTGTATATTGTTTTTAAGACTTTAATTTTCCTTGCATACACTTGGTTTTTTTTAATAAAGTAGAAAGAAAAACTTTTTTCCAAAAAGTATCAATTATTTTTTGAAATTCAATGGGATTAATGACTTTCATTTAAAGTTATTATTCTTTTGAAGAAAAAATACGATTGTATTGCAACATTTTTATAAACCAAGGTTTTTGTTGGACAACATTAATTTTTTCATTGATGTATTTTATAATTTATTTTTATTTATTTATATTTATATTTTATATAAATATTATATTTATATATATATATATATATTATAATATCTATATATCATATTTATATGTTATAAGTTATTTTTTTAATTATTTTATAAACAATTTCCGATAATGAATAATTTTCTAGAACAAGAAGCAGTTCTTGATGTAAAATAATTTTTTTTTGTAAAACATCACAGACTATCTGGTACCTAAATTAATTTAGAAGCAGTAAACTTGGCAAAACGGAATTTTACGCTTTAATTAAAACTTGATTGAATATTTATTTTGAAACTATGACTAAGGTTCTCTCATACTGCAAAAAATCAAGTTGGGTAACATACTACTGCATCTCAAGTTATACTTACTAAATTCTCCATACGTAGTTTTTAAACATCTTCCAATTGGATTGAAAAAGGGTAAATATATTAAAATATCAGCCATATAATTATGAAGCGTCGATGAAGCTTGGAACACTTTTGTTCTCGTACCCGAGACTACTCTATTGAAAACAAACAAAGCGGAAGACAAACCTCAACCTGCAATTTCTGTGGTTCACCTCGGTTTTGCAACTGACATTCTGAATACTAAATAAATGTTGGATTAGAGTTTAAAACGTAGTTTCATCAAGTAATTAGGCTATTGTAATTTTTTCTTACCTAAATATAATTGAAGATCTTAAGAAATGAATGAACTTTACTGTAGCATATTTCATCACTCAGGAGAAAATATAATGTTTCCATGTCTGGTGTCAGGAATCATAACTAATTTGCAGCCTGGGGTAATCGCCAGCTGATTTTCCCAGCCTACGACGGGAAAATTATTTTTCGCTCTCTCGGTTGGCGTTAAAAACAGCAATTTTCCGGACAGTATAGGTAAAATTATTTACTTCGATTTATATACAAATTAGTTTCAAACAGAACTTATAGCGAATTTCCTTAAAGGAATAAGCTATTACCGTAGGTGTCATGGTAAGACCTAGGCCCGAGACCATGTTAACTTTTCATTTTAGGGCCCCCAGAAGCAAAAAATACTATTCGTTCGAATTTATATATATAAATATATATTATATATATATATATATATATATATATACACGGGGAACCCATACAGTGCTCCTGATATATAGCTGTCTCCCACAGCACGATAAGTGCTCGCGACCGCGAGCACCTAATGAGCGCTGGAAGTTTGAGTGACCGATGATATATTTTAACCCACAGCCCATTAGATGCTCCCAGTGCTGGCAACAAACAAATTGAAATAGTCCTAGTCAGACGATCACTAATTCCTTAACATGTTAAGTTTATCGTAGCTATTCAATTTAGTAGTATACATATGCAGTATTTTTACAAAATATTCCTTTCCAAAATAATTTGTTTAACTCTGAAAATTTGAAAAAATTAATTAATAAGATTAATTACAGAATAGTTTTATAAGTAACTAAATTAAGATTACTGTATCTGTAACCCTTAAGTTCCAATAATGTACGTACATTTCAAAATACCATAAAGGGTTAGAAGGTTCTAGGACTATTTGGACACCGATTAGGCTAAACACCTTTTATTTTGCGGATAAACCTCTTTCTTTTAATAATTTTTACTGAGCAAATGTTTTGTTGGATGCACTGCACACAGGTTGGTTTTGTATTGTATTTGCTGCTGTCGAGTATTAGTGTAACTCAATCTCTCGGATGCGAGGTCAATCCCAGAAGACCCTGAGCCATTTTTGCGAAGTTTCGAGTCTGGACTCAGCTGCCATTGATTATTGGGCTGATAATAATTAATCATCCTGACAAAATGACTTAACTGGTCTTTGCCTTTATGTTAGAATGAAATGTGACAAGACTTTCATCTTATCCATCCCACAATCCCCCTTCACTCTGAAAACCTCTAGAATGATGCTGATAATAAGATGAAAGTTAGAATTTGCACGATTAAATATATATAAACTTTTATAGGGTTTTGTCACTGATAACTGACCAATTCAAAGTTTAAGACGTTATTAATCATTGAACCACCAAAAAATGGTGGTCATTAATATTTCTTCAAAGTTTTTGGAATAATTTTGAGAAACGAAACAAGATGCGTCCAAATTCCATACAGTACCGGTCGGTAATGTATATTATAACTAATATAAATTATATTATAACTAGGCATATTAGAACTACAAAACTAATAAATTTTAATTTTACTGAAGTTGCTTGAATGCAAAAAGGCCGAAATTTGAACCAAATTCGAAGTAATATTTTCCTAAGCATCTATGATTTGTCATAGTTTCCCGTGAGAACGTTTTTTAAGTGAAATCCGTCTATTTAAGTTATTTTTGACCTACCAACCAATTATTATCAAAATGTATATCCTAGAAAAGGTTTCTTTGACATCATCCTAAAATTCATTTGTTGATAAGAGGTTATCATAAATTAGCTACACAACTGAACGTGATCATAATGTAAAGTAAATTAGGTCTCTAAATAAAGCCCCATGTTTATCTTTGTGTCCTGCGTGCTATGTTATCTACAACCATGTCTACAACGACCTTCAGATAACAAAGCCCGCCAATTTTCGGTGTGAACCATCTGTGATAAAGATGTTTCTCCTCAGTCCATTGTTTCTAGAATTTTGTCAGTGAAATAAAACAAATCCTGTGTAGGTAAACGTTTTCCAGATGACTGAGTATTGTGGTAGGAAATCACGTGTTTTAATTTACGGTGTAAAACCCGTTTTTAGCAGTAGCCTACTTTAAAAATTGTTTGTTACGAAACCGAGTGTAGCAGGACCCTAACATCAATAAAACTGTCAAGCAAACAAACAACTCAAGTGATAAGCGTTTTTCTAACCACGCGCAGATGCACAGATGGGCGTCGTCATTTTCGGTCCACTCAACAGAACACTACAACTATTTAGTATTGAAGTAATACAGTATCTCAATCTGACATTTTGGACGTGTTTAGATTTAACCGTTTCTAGGGCTCTAAATCAAATTCAAATTCAAAGATAATTTATTCATAATTGTACAAAGATTCAAGAATAGCACCAAATTACATTAATCATACAAAAATTATATACAAGGTTACCAACATCAAGCTTTTGGGAATCTATAGCGAAACAAAAATAATGCATAAAGTAACATAATAAAAATTAAAAATATAATTTTATTGCCTACAATAGGAGCTCTATACAATAAATATTTGGCTAAAACAACAAATCAAATTCATTTAGATTAAAATTAAAAATGTTACTGTAATTTTACAGTATTTTAAAATAATACGGTCTGATTACATTTACCGCTATATAGAAATTAATTGTACAAAATTTAGGTATAAAACATGGCTAACTAAGGAGTTAATGCTGTAACAATGACTAAAAATGTACAATGATCCACAGTAGGATATTTTTTTATTAAGATTGTTTTAACTCAGAAACTCGTCAAAAGAATGCATGCTCAAGGTTAAAAGGTAATTCTTACGTAACTTTTTGAAACTTAAATACAATGTTGCTCGTTTAAAATATTATCTGGCGGGTTGAATAAAAATTTAGTCCCAATGTGACTAGTTTCCTTATATAACGTTTTTAATTTGTGTAGTTGAACGTACCTTTTATTCCTAGTGCTATAACTGTTAAGAGTTTGGATTTCTCGTTGAAATGTTCATTTTCCTAAAATACGAAATAGTTTCAAAAACATATAAATCATAAATAGTTAAAAGTCCTAGTTGAGAAAAGTATGGTCGTACAGATTGCTGCTTCTTAATATTAAAACTTATACGGAAAGCTATTTTTTGTTGAAGGATTCGGTTTTTTTTAGTTGTAGCTCCATATGGACATAATCCATATATACCATAAGACATGTGTGAATTTTTTAATGAAAAGTATATTGTTTTGAGGGTATTGATGCTACAAACATTTAATAATGTTGCTCTTGCTTAATAATAATGAATAATGACCGTATAATTACAAAATATATTCAATAATTTATTACCGACATTGCTAATTGAACCATTCAACTCAAAACCTACTAATTAACTAAAGAAACTAAGTAAAATAAAGATAATAAAGCAAATAAGGTAAGAGTTTTTCTTTGCAAATTTTATTGCATTACAAACAAATTAAATGAAACATTTTTAGGATTTAAGTAAAGTGCACGCTGCGGCGTAATTCGTAAGTCAGAACAAAATAACTGAACAAGTAAACGTAAAACAATTTTAACCCCAAATTAGTTAGGTAGTTAACGGTCATAATGACAAATACAAAACTTGAGTAAAACTTTATTAACTAAAAAAACGTTTATAAAATAGGCCTATGAGTATTAGTAGTATGCAATGGGCCAGTACAAGAGAGTGACTAGCAAAGGTTTCTTTTTGTAATTCTTATTTTACAAATGAAATGATATTAAATTATTGTTAACACAATAAAGATGTTATTTACTGGTAAAAACAAAAAGTGAAGAATATTTTCTATAGATCACTAAGATTTCCTAGATCCGATCTTAGGTAAAATTCAGTAAAATTCTATAATACCGTATGTTTAAAAATGATAATCAGGTTTTAACTCCACTCTTTGCCATTTCAATTGAATGCATCACTAAAGAGCGTTTTGAACCAAGGGCCTACGAATGGATGGAAGCTATGTTTTCACTTTTACAAAAGTAAATTTAAGTTTAAAATGGTGGCAACATTAATGTACTAAGTGAGTGACATTTAGTTGCTCAGAGATGAACAGGTTGAAGTTTATATTTTACTTTTAAACGGAATTTTTCCGAGCACTACAAGAATAGATTGCAAAGTAATCAATATAGACAAGTATTTAACCTATATTTAGAAATAATTTCGTTCTTAGCGATATATTTTTAAAATACATTCTGTAAGGAACTAGCTGTTGTTTCAACCGTTATTCGCGCGGTTAAACTGGAAATAACAATAGTTCCCAACAAAACCCAATAAAAATTATCAAAATAAAAATTAATAAAATAAAACATGAACATATCATACGGGGCGAAGCTCCAGGGGATTTCAAGAGCGTGAACATGCCGATGAATTAACTGGGATCTATTTGCTTTTGTGCGGAATTTCAGCTCAGTGTCAGTTCAGTGTTTTTTGCGTTCATTTTTGCATAGTTCAGACAGAAACAGACACCCTTGACAGATAGTGCACACTTGTACACAGACCAGCTCTTCTTTATTATTTTATACATATGTATCATATACGTAGATGTAAAATTTAATTTACCTTAACTTAGACCTAAACACTTCTCGATAACCATATTTACCTACATCAAATTTCGTTTGATGCCGGAACAAATTACAAAGTGCTTGAGAAGCCCTCATATTTTTGGCCCATTTCAATAATGCGTAGATAATAAAGAAAAGAAAAATAATACCTGACGACAGAAGAAAAATATGACTTCTACATAAAAATACGAAAATAGCATGGCTAACCGTACTTCTCAAACAACATAGCCCCGCAAACTTAATTTTAAAACGATAGCCAAGGAATCCCTGAAGTTCGCCACAATATTGTACTCACGCCATCGATATACTAGGAATCGAATCGGGTGTGAATAGATAAGGGGAAGATTGTAAAACAGATTTGAAATTTGAGTTCAATTAGAATAATCTTGATGCGCTTCAAAACGAGTTGTTCGATGTGGTGGGAGCAGAGCGACGCGACGTGCGTGGAGGGAAGAATGCAAGGGAAGAGCGATTACGTCGTTGTATCACGCACAATACTTGTCCTTTGACCTTGAGCTCGGCCAACGAACCTTACTCACCGATGATACAGATATTAGAACTATTTCTTGGATTATTAAAGCGCGAGCTGAGCTTATTTATTTAAAATATCAACCTTGGGTAAAAGGCAAAAACTATTTGCAATAATGGACAAATTGAGTCCGTGTATCACTTTGTTTCGGTGTGTCCAATTTTGAAACTTATCAGAAATTATTGGTTAAAACAAGATATTTTAAATAAAGACTTTTTTGATATTTGAAATGGTAAGGATTGGCATATTTTTGGAAATTATTTAAAAGATGCTTGGGCTAAAAGGTGGACGAGCTTGGTTCAGGAATATAATTATTGTTTCCCGCAACAGTTTTATTTTAATGTATTTTTTATAGTTATATATTTTGTACAGTAATGTTTTATATTGGCTAAGCAAAACAAAAATTACAGTTCGCATTCAAATTCGGAAAATTAACTAACTGTTAATTTTCCGAATTGTGTTTTGACTTCGTCGCACGGTCGGAGCGTGCTAATAAAATGTTATTTTTGCCTACCTCCTTTTTATAATTTCTTAGAAAAATCTTTCTTCCTATTGAGAGTGTAAATTTTTACTTAGAATAGTATTAGCTATGTTCTTTTAAGCTCAAAATATTTGGCGGTAAAGTATCTTAATGCCTGAATATATCTTATACTTAGGTATCTTATGCTTAACGTCTGAATAATGCGTTTTGTTTACAAATACATAAGTTGAATTAGTTCTGAGATTACTGCTGTGTTTTTTTTTGTAAAAAAAAGAAAAAAGACTGTTGTGTTTACAAGTTATTTTCAACCTAACAGACGGTCTTTGACCATTGTTTTATGTACTGTTTGCATGCAGTTTTGTATTTGTAAACATGTATGTTGTTTTGAAATAAATGCACTTTTTGATTTGATTTTGATTTTTCATTTTTTTATAATCTGTATAATAATCTACTATATGTCATGTACCACTGACCTACCATCGCACAGCCCAAACTACTTGACTGATTCCTTAAAATGTACGTGGATGTTTGTTTAGACGTTCCTTTTAGGACGTAGGCATCAGCTAAGAACGGATTTTTTTTAAATTGTAAGAATTAAGGGGATTTTGTTGATGTCGATGTTTACAAATTTTCCCATATAAAAATGTGATAAAATAATAATTTTGTTTAAATTTTTAATTTTCATTCAATCATTAAACACCTGGTAGTTAGCCTTCCAAAAGGTAACATTGGGCGCGTTCAGCCGCAGTCACCGGTGGCTAACTGGTTACCATAGTCACTAATAGGCAAATCCACCGCATCTTGACAATCAACAATGTCCGGTTACTTACCGAATCCACTGTAAAACACAACATCGATGCACAACAATGATCGGTAGGTGGTTCGTCCACCACTACCGTTAACTTATTATAGGTTAGTAGATTACCCACCAGTGACTGCGGCTGAACGCGCCCACTGTTACAGCTGACAAATGATTTGATTCCTTTTATCGAGGTTATATGGTTATTTTGCTGATTTATTTTTAGGAAATATGTACTACATAAAAGTAAAATTTAGTTTAGGTTTAATCCATGATTATTTTTTGTACCTTATCGTATTAATCATAAACTCAGTATGAGGCGCTATCTTTATTTCGGGAGTGGGATATTTAGTTTTTTTTCGGTTAGGGTGTTCATAATGCTTTTATAATTACAATTATATCCGTTACGATGATTTTGCGAATTCCTTTTTCATCTAATTCGACGTCTACCTTAAGTTTGAAGCCTGAGGATCGTGCTGCCTTCTATGGTTATCGTTGAGATTATTTCCCCCCAAGAATGAAAGAGGAGTACAGGAGTAATAATCTTATTCTTCAATCGATTTGAGTAAAAATACCTGTTATAAAAATCAAAGAAACTAGTAATAACTACATTTTAATCTGATAACCAGGGGGCCCATGCGCAAATCAAGCATTTTAATATTATTTATGCTTGTGAGAAACTCACCTTTATTTAGAATAAACTGTATGGCTTTAAACTGACCTTTATTATTCAAATCATCGTATTCAATTGAAATTTAAAGATCTCACTTAAATAAACAAAGGCATAACTGAACAAAACATACTCACATTAATCAGCTCCCAAGCACTATGTTTTTGCATTTGGTTGTAATCTCGCACAGCAGTAGGATAACGGAAGTGTTTCTAAAGAGCCCATGAACAAATTGGGGGTTTCAATATTTTTCCCTGATTTTCAATCGGTCTTTCTCTCGGCAGTTCTCTGTTCATGCCGAATGTTACGTATATTTTCCCTAATCTCGTCGACTCGTTTTTTGCTGTACATTCTTCTTCTTTCTGTGTCATGGTTCAATTTACGATATATTTATAATCCGTCGATCGTGGATCTTTACCATAATGAATCATTTACCTGTCTCAATTTGGCTACAATTACCGATAAACGTAGTCCAAATTCATTTTTATGCTGTGCCGGATCTTGTTCACAGTTTCAGGCAATCTTTCTCTGTTTGCAATGTGACTAGTTAAAAATCCCTCTCAAGGCAATCAGATTATAATCACGTTGTAAAAACGTGATAACGCTAGTTCGTCAGCGCTGGAGCGTTAAAGCGTCCTCTAGAAATAAAGCATCCTTGGGGTCGAAGCCGAAAAAGAAACGCCCATTTCAATTAATTATTAGTCGCCGGTGCACCAAATTATAAGCTTTAAAGTGACATCTCAATCGTAAAAATCTGTTAAGTAGGACGGCCTAAAAAAGGGATGTAATGGAGAAAACCCTTATAGATGTATATGTGTGTGTATGGAAGCTTAACAATCTATAATTATATAAACTGTGATTTAAACCAAAGGAGTATAATTGAAAAAAAACAAGGAGAATCTACATATTTGCTCAATATTAGTGCAAGAGCGGATATTTTAACTCGTACAATTACAAACTGAAATAATGCAGAGTACTGCACAAACTCTACTACCAAAAGTTCCAAATTAGCAAGCAATTAGTCTGTCAGTTTATAAAAATATGTAGATTCTCCTTAGTATTTTCAATTACACCCCTGTGGTTTAAATCACAGTTTAAATAATTATAGATTGTTAAGCTTCAACGAGAGGGAGATGCCGGGGGGCCTGCGTGTATGGAATATCCCCTAAACAAATGAGGGTCCGGGGGCACGCCCCCAGGAAATTTATGAAAATTGTGACTATCAACTTGCAATTTAGAAAATCTAGACATACAACAAACTGTGGAAATCCAAACTAATTGAAGCTGCCCTTGGTCGGATTCCGGAAAATTTGGATCAAGGGATTTTGATGAAATGCCCTTTAAATAATAAAAGTTTGAAATTAATCTTTAGCATACATAGTTCATCCAGTTATTTAGTAGCCATCGGTAAATACTCGTTTCCTTTGTTATTGCTTCATGCCTGAACCACTTAACCGCTTAACCCTTATCGTTTAAGTTAACGATATCGTATAAATTAACACTGGCGCGGGGTGTTTTAAGACCCCCAGGACTGGAAATTTTGCTCTGGAAGCTGAAGTAAGTTATCAGCAATGCTGTGTGTCCTAGTATCTTCAAGTTACATCCCCCCTCACCTGTTGGCACAGTTTTTGTTAGTTCATCACATTCTGTTGTGGGTGAAACTTGCCCTGGGGTGCACCTGGCCCCCGCTCCAGTGGTTGCGTTCTAGCATGGCGGTGATTTTTACATGTATTATTTATCATTATAAAGTAAAGTTTAGCTTATTTTTCATTTTTGTTCATTCTTAGTAATTTTCAAACATGAATAATTAAAAAGCCGATGTGTGTGAGCAACATGAAAACTGTTTGCCAAAGGTATTGGAACTCCAAGATGCTTCAGAGTAGTATGGACTTAAGATTCCAAAACCTGTTTATTGTAACCAAAAATTCATAGGATTCATAGTATTTTTCAAGATTTTATTAAATTTGTTAACCCTTTAATACTGGCTCTTGATTGTTTCAAATTCTCGACCTCGTCTCGAATACGAACACGATCTCGAGCCCGCAAAACATAATTTTCGGGCCTTAACATAGTGTTCGGGCCTAGTGTCGAAATATACTATTATACTGTGTTTTATTTGTGAGAAGCTTCAGGGAACCAGAAACAACAAATCGATAATCGTTCGTTTGGCGGCTCTGATCAAAGGAAATTTCGTGGCTTAGCAGTTATTTTATTTCATATTTGAAAACATTATTAAGTCTAATTTTAGTCTATAGATGCAATTACAACCAATAAATAGTTTTAGACAAATGGTAATACAGCTGCATTTTTTAAAGATAGTCGGGAAAAAGAGCATATTGTTTATATTATTTTTCACCACACAACGACGTATTCACCTGTTTTCCAAACGTCATTTGGTGGCCGAAACCAGTTCTTTTCCGCCAGAGGGCTAAAAGTCAGCTGATCGTTTGTTTGCTTGAAACAATGTGAGAACAATGTATACGGCATTCAATAAGTTCTAAAGACAGGATAGTCGCGATCATATGATTTTCAGAGCGGTGTTTGTTTAAACCATGACAAAGAAGTTGTATCGTCTCTAATAACCTCAAAGTTTTGGTTTCAAGGGTGTCAAATATATAATCAAATTTATAATATTGTATATAGGGTGTATTTCATTGTGTATTGTGGTGGAAAATAGCATTCCTACCTCGGCCGAAAGAGTTTTGCAGCTCTCGACTTTGTCTCGAATTTGAAACACGGTCTCGAGCCTGCCAAACTTTATTTTCGACCCTTGTTGTGAAATACTATTACTGAGGGTGTACTTCAGGTAAAGCCGAAACGGAAAAATAAAATAAACTTAAGAGCAAAAATTTATTCAGCCACCTCAACAGTAATAGATAACTTAGAAAACTCAATTGAAAAGCGTATAGTTAAACTTAATGCAAATTTTGAGAAAGATTTTATGTTTAAATACATTCTCAGTTATTTGTGAATACATGTAATCTTGGTATGTGTTAACAACACACTTAAACGCTTTTAATTATTCAATAAGGGGCAGAGGGGCTCAAATAATTAAGCATTGACTAGAACTGCAATTTAAATTTGAGCACGTTTCTCGGTAACATATAGCACTAATCGGCTCACCACACTCCCGGGCTGACAGAGGTATATAGTTGTTCAACTCTATCACTCGCTATATGGTTCTCGCTATATGGCCGGCAGTTATTGTTTGTTTTGGGTCCTCCCCAATATGGTCAAGGACGAAGCCAAGATGGGAAGAGGGGGGTCCAGATAACCAGAGGGCTAAGGATACTTTGTTCCCTGGAGCAAAAGCAACAAGGAAAAAGTATTTAATTATAATAACAAAATTATAAAGACGTTTAAGGGGGCTCCCTACCTACAGCAGTTTTCGTTTTTATGCGAAACTAACGTCGACTTTGAAACCTGCGTCTTTATAAGAGCCGATGTTAAATTTGCGCAATTTTGCCGCGCAAGGCGGTGCAAGGGTAAACATGGTGTCATTTAGCGACTTTAATTAATTATTATAATAAAATCTTTTTGGGCATACTATTTTGAGGTAAATAGTTGTAAAGTGTAAATTGCTTCTCTAAAGTAGTTTATGTTCACTCATTTGAAAGATGGATGATGTTAAAATTGTTTAAATTTAACGGAATGTATCTTCAGAATAACGCCATTAATGTTTATGATTTTGGATGCAAAAACATTCTACAACTCCTTATCTTTGAAATGGTGTATTGAATTAAATTTTACCATGAAAACTGTGGGCACTGAATGATACTGCGTGGAGCTTGTTTTGAGTATATTTTGGCGTAGGATCCCTCCATCAGAAAGGAGGGGTTCTATTTTGTAAGTAGGGACCCCTCTTGAGGACAATTTTATTTATTTAGAAACAAACGTAATAATAGACGGAACCCGTGGCTTCACCCCTAGTAAATGGTATCGTGCCGTATGGGTGAAAATAAAAAAGAATTCGTAGAGGAAGTCCTGTATTTGAAGTGGATCACAAGCTTATTTGTATCGAATGGAATCTAATTTTCTTTTTGGGATTAAGGGGGGATATTTCGCTGTGCAGAAGCGATATCAAACAATTAATTAAAAGCTACTTAAGGTTTAGTGGGTGGCAGTTTAACACATTTCGTATTGAAGTTGATGGTAAAAATATTTGGGCAGTTAATACTTGACTTGTCGTTTTTTTACTATAACTAAGGGTCTCGTACTCGTAGTAAGAAAGTGAAAACAGCCCCGCGCACATTTCATAGTTTAAAAATATAAAATTAAATACAGTTCGCGCATTATATCTCCGGCTATGGCTACTACGCTACTAACCGTATCATATGATACTTTATAAGCATATGATTTTGGTAAATACGGCGTTTGACAAACAGCGGGGCTGTAGTACAATGTTTTCAAAAATGTACCTAGTTTTTGCCATCTTTGGTCAAGCAGTACTGTAAACGTCAAACGGTATTTTTTAACAATGTACTAAATATAGAAAACTAGCTGCTTTCACTAATAACGTTCATCGTGTTGTTATTTCTATCAACGATAAATTTTAGGTAGAGTCGTTTTTAAAGACGGTCGCCACTTTTCAGCGCATGGTACGCATGCACTAGATATACCTTCTACCTGTTGTAAAACCTGTGAGCTATTTCCAATTCACATTTCTTTATAATAAAACAGTTGGTCAAAAATTGAAAGAGTCATACGAGTAGTTTTAACACAGAGGTTTTTTTGTTCGCATAGGAGGCTTTTGAAATTCCAGCGAATTTGCTACTGTTATAAAATTGGTGAACTTTCTCTAATTGACATTTGTTTTAAACAAAACACATGGTCAAGATTTAAAGTCATACCACAGAATGCAGGGCCAGCAAAAGTTCGTTAATATTCATTCGCGTTAGGATTTTGATTTAATTAATATAACACAACTCTTACATAACGGAGGATGTGTATCCCTTTGGAACCAAGACCAACACTCCGTGATCATCTTAATTTCCTGCATTTCTTTTGAAAGAAGAAAAGCTTATAAGTAACTTAGAAGGTGCTCTTGAGTTCGGATTTTCGGACAGGCTATAATGCATATTTCATAACTGAGAATTTTAAAATATCAATATTAGTTGAAGATTCATCGAAAAAATCAAGATTTAAAAAGCATAATAACTGTAAACCGTGAATACATATATGGAATACGAATTATATTAAGTGTTTTCAATAAGCCTACAAATTTTACTATTTTTTAAAAATCCACCAATACCAATACACCTAACCAATACAAATGTACCTTTCTTTCCTCGAACGCATTATACACGCAATATACGCTTTCATACGCATTTCGCAGAAAGTTATTACATATGCTTGAGTATTAATTTACCAAACATGTATTTAAGATGCGAAGTGAAAAACAGGGTCAATTTGAAAATTTAATTTCTCGGCAGTTATGAGTGCTGAACAATTCAGATTTTTATGACGAATGACCATTTTATAAATGTTAATTAGAGATCAGTTTATGTCGATCATTGGTTTGCGCATCTTCTTTTCGTTTGTTGTCAATACCTCTAATGAAAATTAATGGAAGAGCTTCAGTTTTGAGAAGAAATAACATACAGAATCATTACTTAAAATAACGCAAAATAAATAAAATATAGAGGTATGAAGATGTGATAAGCAATGATTATCCACGTAAACCTAAGTGTGCAAAATGAAAATGGTTGTACTGTCAAAAAATCTGCTAAGTGTAGAACGTATAAATGGATACGTTTAAATCAGATAAAATAAGTGCCCTTCAGAAATTCGGTGCAAAATTTCTTATGCATATATACCTCTAATGAAAATTAATGGAAGAGCTTCAGTTTTGAGAAGAAATAACATACAGAATCATTACTTAAAATAACGCAAAATAAATAAAATATAGAGGTATGAAGATGTGATAAGCAATGATTATCCACGTAAACCTAAGTGTGCAAAATGAAAATGGTTGTACTGTCAAAAAATCTGCTAAGTGTAGAACGTATAAATGGATACGTTTAAATCAGATAAAATAAGTGCCCTTCAGAAATTCGGTGCAAAATTTCTTATGCATATTTAAGTTTCAAGTCTAGGGTAATAGGTTGATTTTAAAGTTTTACCTGATGGGAAGTTCCGCCAATTGGTGATTTTATTCCAGTAATACAATGAATATATCTAGAAAATTGATAAACATACTACTCATTTGAAAGATGTTTTATGCTGCGAAACCCCATAAAAAATCAAAATAAAATTAAAGCCAATTTTACTAGCTGTTTTCAAGTCTCAAATATTGAAGCGAGCTGCTATTATATTAGATACACAATGTTTTTATTTGTTACAGTATATCTCCTAGAAGCTTATTTTTGTTTATAATTGGTTTCAAAATAAAGCTATTACTCTCTAGATGTGCCTTTTTTGGGTTTGGAAAATATCCCATGAAAAGCTATCGTCCAGGATGCTTTTAACATTTCAGCGAATGTGCTGGCACGTGTTGTTAATCCTGTAAACGTTTTATAACTCACATTTGATCATAACAAAACAGATAGTTAAGATTTGAAAAAGTATCATGATTTCACCACAGAATGCAGGGCTATCAATATTTTATCACCCAGGACATATCAGTGTTTTATCATTACACTGTTAACTTCAAATATAGTTTAGCCATTTATAAGACTTTTACTAAATTTTTAAATGTACTAATACACCTCCTCGTACAACAGGTATTCCAGACATTTGTAGAAACTTATATCTTACGGTATTTGCCAAACGTATACTTATAATGCAGACCAAAAAACAAGGTTATTTAATTAAAAGAAATTAGTGACTTCCAAGTAGGCAAGGGAACCACAAACATGCAGCTTCATTATTTAAAAGAAATTTCTTTTACAGAGGTATGAAGATACGCTAAACACCAAATCATCAAAATTGCACTTTCATTTTTTGCCTTTTAAAGAACCGTCCAACACACATAACGACCAAAATCGTTTTAAACTACTCCTATTTTGAGGCACCAGACATCAGTCAGTTTATTTTAAGCTTATGATGGACACGAAGTGATACCTTGGTTGTTTTTTGAGTTTCTTAAACAAAACTTTTTGAAAAAAAACAATAAAAATGAAAGTGGATGTCCTCTTGTCAAAGCTGCTAAGAGTAGAATGTATACATACACACTATTCAAGCTGATGAAAGATACGAACTTCAGAAATTCTGAATTTATTATTCACATATAAGTTCTACAACTAAGTTACTATGAGTTCGAAGTCTTTAAGTTGTTACTTATTTATTTATTGAGCCCAATTGCCATTTTTATGGTTGGGTTTGTTGTGATAACATAAAAAGGTAAATTACTAAATAAAATGTATATTTTATGAACTATGATTTGGTCTTCATGTGTGAAATAGTCTTCAATGTTATAATAACATTTTTCTTCAAGTAAACTTTGGTTTCAAAACGTGTCCCTGCTAAGAAGTGCAGCACCCAGAGATGTTTTCTATAAAATTATAAATAGACACTACACACACTTCCTTATCGAAATAGTATATTACGTTACTAGGCTGGCAAAACTTCCCGGCCGTGTAACATATGATATTTTTCATCATACTACGCAGAAAAAAAACATACTTTCAATCATAACGTAGTCTTGGCATAAACATACGTTTCTCAATCCTTGCAACCTAACCTGTAATAAACAGATCAGCCATCAGCTACGGATGCAATGCTGCCACTACATTCCTCTAAAAAGTAACCAATAAACAAGCAATAAACGTCGGGTTTCTACGTTTTTTTAAGGGTTTTACATTGTGAAATCTCATAATAAAAATAAAAATACATTTACTATTAATTTTATTGCTATCATAAAACTTTGACCTATTTCATTATGTGGTTTTTAATAATAAGTCATGAAGTGACACATAATTATATTACGTTATCCTATTAATAAACTTAATGTGTAAAACAGAACTTATAAAACACTGAATCCTTAACAGCTTATATTTAATTACCGTTGATGATATAATTTTTTTTAATGTCATCAAAATTTTACATCCTAGTATCCAATTTTAAAAGTCACTATTTCTTTAAAATTGAATAATATTTTGTAATAACATTAATCACGGATTTCTTGTAATATTATGATCGGCAAAGTGATCGATTAATTGATCTTGAAAGTTTAGTATCCATAACATCTTTTAATCTGCATTTACTATTATTTCAGTGCAGACTATTTTGGAAATATTTGGAACAACATTACAATAATTTATCCTTTCCTCAAACATTTTTACGAATAATATGCAAATATTACTGAGTAGTATAAACTATTTATAAAATCGATTGATAAATTGCTCACCAGTTATTGCGTTCCTTCGTATGACTTTCAAATTGAGGTAGACGATAGTTTTAAAAAATATAGTCAATTACAGTAAATATCTAAAACTGTACTCTCAAAATATTTGATAAACTATTGAATCACGTTGAAGTAAAGTAATGAAAATATTTAATTTCAAAATCTCTCATACAGGCGATTGACTCTTAAGTCATCGCCGAACTTAATAACATGGTTATTTAAGTCGAATAAGCTTAAAATGCCTTAGAGATTCAAGTATTTTGTTTTAGGCCTGTCTGGCTGAACGTATTTAACTAATACTTTTCTAAATGTTGTTTAATTAAAGCTAGAAACTATAAACACGGCTAAGTTCTTGACATGGCTTAGTAAAGGAAAAACAATTCTTTTATGGCATAATTATTTCCCTTGCTTAAATAGACCAATGAATACAATGTATTCATTGTATACACAATCGGCCTTATTTTATGAACCTACCATCAAATTATAAAATAATAAAAACACGAACGGATATGTATGTAGGGTAAGGTGACCATATTTTAAGCTAAAAAAGCTAAAACAGGGCGCTGATCTCGGGGGGTACGGGGTATAGAATACCCCCACAAAGAGAGGAGAATTGGAGGTCATCCCACTTTGAAAATTTAGGAATATTTTGTTGGGTTTTTAGACACTCTCTGAAAGTACATTCATGCGTTATTCCTGTTGATATTTACAATTAAATTTATTATTTACTTAACTGTTTCAAAACTTTTGGTAGATAAGTTTACTTTCGGAAAAATTATAAAATCGACAACTGCGCATTACTATAAGTTAGGTTACTAAACGATTGTAAAATGTTATTATAAAAACCATAAAAATTATGATAACCAAAATTCATTCCAGTATAATAGTATTTTCTTCACCACAAGAATTTCAAACAATCAACTGAAATTGAAAAATTATCAAAAGCAATATACTAAAGAACTTAAGAAAATTTAATTTAAGAGCGTTTTATGTTGAAAAGTTACTTTTAACTGTACTTTTGAACAAATAACGCCAAAACGGGACAAGCGGGCGTCCCGAAAGAGTTTGACGGGACAACGGGACACTTCGCTAAATTAACGGGACTCTCCCGTTGAAATGGGACGTCTGGTCACCTTAATAATTTAGGGAGATAACGTGAGGTGGGCCCATAGTGATTTCAGAGATTGTTTACACAAAAAAACCACTCTATGGTTTTACGTCAGACTGAAGGGACAGTCTGTCTAATAAAAAGTGGCGGGCTTCTTTTATCTGACATTCATTGTTGATAAGAAGGCTCCCAACGCACAGCTGCACACGTGTCCGTCTCGCGCGCCGTGAGGCCCCCAGTTAGGGTAGAACTCAATTTAAAATTTCCTGTGATTTTTTCTTAAATAAATATCTACAAATACAGTTAATGTATTTTTTATCGCAATAATAAAAGTATAACTTAGAATAAATGAAAAAAACTAATTTAAATTGTTAAAAAGATTTCCAGGAAGTAGATGTAATGGTGAAATTGGCTATTAAACGTATTATTACAGTGTTGAACAGCATATCGGGATATGCGGAGCTGCTAGAAGTGGAATATTACTGTAGTAAATAAAAAAACTCATTGAATATCTTTTATTACACCAACTTATCACGCTAGTAATTTTGTAAAGAGTGCATTCAATGAAACATAAATAGGTTTAATTAGTAGTATCACAGATATTTCATCTCTGGTGGTAGTACATAAGTAGTTTTTTTCTGAAGTCACGCGAAAGAGTACGATATGCTGTATTTGCTGTTAAAATTATAAAACCTGATTGCTAATTAATTCTACAACATATCCTTTTTTACTGGAGGATTTAATTTATCTAATCTTTCTCATTTAACGTGGACACTGGAGCATGTTACCAAGACAGTTTCCTTAAATGACTATTTATTGTGCACCAAAAAATAAAAAACAAATTAAATATTAATTAAATTAACATTAATAAATTGTTTGATTGAAATTTCAAAATATTCCTAAAACCTTTTTTATAATAATATACCGCTTGTTAACCAAGATAAAGCAAAACAAAACAGAAAGTACCTAAAAAGACGTAAAAAGTAATTTATACTCGGTTCCACGTTCACCTTTCAGTATGGAATTTCCATAAGCTGTGTATTTCATATGGCATTTTAAGTTGTACTAACCAAATTATTATACAATTAGCTAATGATTTTATAACATGTTTTATGGACATTTGTAAACAAATGTACCCAGCAAAGGTAATAAAATGGTTACCTCCCATATTGCCTGTACTGAAAGGTGAATGTGGAATTGAGTATAGTGGTGATTTCTTTGTTGTATATCTAATTATAATGTTGGATACACTGGTTTCGAAGCAGCAATAAGAGGATAAGTTTTGTGACTGCAGCAGTAAGTCTTTGTGTGGGCAATTAAGGTTGATGCGTACGAAAAAAGTAAATCTCAAATTACTGCATTGCATGTTGAAGAAGACAAAATTAGACTTTTTAATTTTGGTTTAATGTTCTTACCTCAAAATTGATAGTATTGGCCATATTTGGTCAACTGTCGTTGGTTAAGTCAGTCACTAATTACAAGTTTATATTTAAAGATTGTTTTTGATTACGATTTTATATAATTATTTTATTTTATATTAAAAATACTGTAGTATCAGCAGCGTGAAAAATACTGTAGTACTGTTGAACCGCGTGATGTTTAAACTCTGAGAAAATCACAGTAAGCCTCTCGTGAACGGGAACGGCGCCCATCTTGATGTTTTTTGTTTCAAGGTTAAAGACATTTTAAAACTAATAAATGTACACTTAATCTTAATAAATGTTGTAATATATTTTTTTTTAATTTCTATGAAAAATAAGAGAGAACTAAGACTTTGAATTTATGAAACTGAAGCCTAATCAATTTTTTTTTAATGTAGATTGTTACGTGAAAAGCCCCGAATAAATTTTAGAGTCTGATTACACAAACCTGTCATAAAATGTTATTAGTTTTCTTTAAAGCGTATAAGTTTCTATTTGTGTATTAAAAGAGAATAATCACAAATTCCAATAATTTTCCAATTACAATTCTTAGTAATGTTAAGTGACCCATCACACTAACAAAAAATTAAGCGTTGGCCTTGTTTTGAGTATGGAAACCAGGGGGCGCGAATTCGGCTTTGCCCCCCCCCCCTGACAAATTTCCTAGTTAAGGCCCTGGCTATTTTTTAACACGATTTGTATATAATGATAATATACAGCTGCAAAAAAAAACTAATTAAGAGATTTTACATTCAATTAATATCAGTTTATAGGAATGAAGCAATCTCTCGGTGAATGGTGACGTGACGCGACGGGTGGGGCGCGGGCGGTCTGGTGCTCATGACTTACCGCTGCGCCGCGCCGGAGCGGGGCCGCGCCAGGCCCCTTGGGAAATGGCACCTATGAGTTATACTTTCGGTGCAACATTTTGACTATTTTATTTAATATCAAAAAGACAAAAATCTTAAGTCTTCTACAAGTTATCCCATATCAAAGGGGCTAATCTTAAGAGTTATATATTACATTAAATTCCTCAGTTTTACAGACTTAACAATCTTTTTTCAACGTCTCATGAATTAAATACTTAATGCTATTTTATCTAAATGATCAATTCAACTGCATAAGGCTTGATTATGGTGGTAGGTAGGGCCTGAAGGTAGTGTAATGCAGTAAAACCTAGTTTTGGAACTAATTATTACAAGGAAAACTTTATGCTGTTCAGGTTAAACCAAAATAATAAAGTTGGTATTTTTAACAGCCCCAAGTCAAATTACTATTGTTCTGGGGTTACCTATCTACTTTAAAGCTTTTTTTCCAAAATATTATGTGCCGTAAAATGAAAATACTCATGGCTGATAGCTTAAGTATTGTACTTCAATGTTTGTTTGAACAATTTTCTCAAATAAGCTTAATATGTTTCAATTATATAAATAATTAATCTGTTATTATGTGTACTTTATGTAGGCAACATTGCTGTTTTATATGGAATAATATTTTATGGGTAGGTTGTTAGATTTTCTTAATTAGTTTAAATTAACTTATAGGTTATCAGTTTTGGACAGCAAAATTAAAACGTACATCATTAATTGATTTTTTGCTTTGGTACATAAAATAACTGGTCTTACTCTAGTGTGTAACAATTAGAGTTATAATCCTTGTGATTCAATTTTAAAAATTTATAATGTAAGTACAGAGTTAGAATTCTTCTAGTTACACCCTTCCCCAAAGAAAGTGAATATCCTCAGGGAAAATATAATTATAAGCTTTTAAATTACACTGATGGATTCAGATGAAAAAACAATTGAGTATTTTCAATCGCGTCCCAGCGGCTAACGGTTTCTGAGATATTACCGGGTGTACCACCCGGAAGTAAACAGGTGTGGTCGGTACTGTCGGTACATAATAATTTGTGCAGTAGTAGCAGATATACCACTGTTTTGGCGGGAAGAGAGAAACAAGCACGGGAGACAGAAAAATCCCCTTACTTGCAAACCTGCTTCTCCAAGCTAGAAAAAAGTGCGAGCACCTATTGGGAGCAGCGTGTGAGGGGAACTGGTGAACAGTGGAGGGGGAGAGGGGAAAGAGCAGTTAATGGGCTCTGGAAGTCCCCAATACGTGCTCCTGCTTAAGTGCTCTTCAAGAGCACCTATTGGGTTCTGGAAGACAGAAAGAGCGGTTATTGGGTTCTGGGTAGAACTATATATATATATATATATATATATATATGTCTGTTAACACGATAGCGGCCGTAAATATGGTCCGATCTTAATGAAATTTGGTACAGACGTGTAAAATGGTAATCACTCGGACGAGTTCGTGAACCAGGCCGACCGGACCACCGGAAGGGGAGTAAAGGGGGTAAACCACTCCAAAAATGGGGTTTTTGAGTTTTTTAGAACATAGAAAATTAAAAATTATTCAATTTCTGCTAGTATTATTGAATTCAGCTAAAAAAACAAACAATTTAGTATTTTGAATCACTGCTCTATGTCCATTGGTTTCCGAGATATTTAAAGTGGTAAGCACAGTACGTTGTCCCAATGTTAACCTTATGGGAAATAAAGAAAATTCTATATCTCGCTTATTTCTCAACATATCTTGATAAAACTTGGTAAATGGCTTCTTCTAGTTCAGATCAACTAAATATTGAATTAAAACCACCCAGTTTTAATATACCCGTAGCAGCAAACCTGCATACTCATTCCCCATGTTATTCTTAAGGAGCTTACAAAAACATGTCGAATCTCGCTATGTTGGATTGAAATATGTTGTTTTGCATTTGAAATTCGCTGAGTATGCAGGTCTGCTGCAACGGGGGTATTTTATAACAGACAGACGTATGATTTAACTTTGAAAATACAGAATCAGTATAACTGGCAGCAGATAAACATGGGCACCTTTGTGATTCTTTGATCATGAATAACATGGACGTTTTTTCAACTTATAGCAATGTCTCGTTTATTTTTTATAAGCAATGCGACGTTTTTTTATTATTTTTCACAATTTTTTTATAACCTTTCATAAACGTGTTTAGAATAATTCATAATATTAGCAGTCTATTCATAATATTGTATATTGCTTTTAAAACTTAAATTTTCCTTGCATACTTAAAACAGAAAGTAAACTTTTCCCCAAAAGGTATCAATTATTTTTTGAAATTCAATAGGATTAGTGACTTGGATTTAAAGTTAGTTATTAAAGTTATTCCGTACTTGTTATGTGAACCTTGCTACAGCCCTGTTACTCGGCTTGTTAGTGTTTACATGACCAACTAACTACAAGCGGTTAGCAACTCCATGTCGTCCCTTGATACCATAGACGGTATACTACTCCCTAGAGGAGGTTGTAGTTTGACTTTCGCAGGATAAACTGAAAGTTAAATTAACGTAACTTGTCATCAGCTGACAATTAATTTACTTTCAGTTTTATATGTTGATCCAAAGTCTTCAAAGGATGAAGAAAATCTGCATAATATACATTTATTTTTTAAATGATAACTTATATATACATGTAATTTTATATTATATATTCATATCATTTTTTTATTTCAGAAAATTAATTTCCAATTATTGATAGGTTTGCTGTAACGTATTAATATTTTTAATAATTGGATGAAACAAATAAATGGAAATCCTCTATTTAGAACTGAATTGATGCGTTATTTTGACTTACCAAGCATACACTATAAATTTACCAGTTTAAAGCCGGTTTGTCTTGAGCTGATCAATGGACCGCCCGTGTTGTGATGGCCACTTAGACGAGCCTCTTGAGGCCGCCAGGAGTGTGTTGACAGCTTGCAAGACACGTCAATGTTTGGCTTTGTCAAACTCACGAAGATCGAACACACTCCACGTTATTTAGTGTTGTGTAGTAGTTTATTTAATACCATTTTATAAATAAACTGCTACGTTATTAAAGGCAACAATCACATAACGTATAATCACATAAATCTTTGTAAGGTTTTACTAAGGTTTATGTGATTGTGACATCACTGACAATACCCAACAGTATTTAGTTTGAAGTAAGATTCGCTTAGAAATAAAAATAATTTATTCTCTCTTCATACAATATAATTTACATTATTTACAAATATATATTTTAAAAAATTCGTTCTCGTTTGTATGATGTCATAACATGTAACTCTTACATTAAATAATTGTAATCGGATTGGTAGTTTAGGTCCATAAATATGAAGCTCGAAGGTAATCGCAAGCTTTGATTTACTTGAAGCCATGTAGTAGGAATTGTTTTGGACACTCGGTTACACAGACTTATGATGCGTGTGATTCGGAAGATGTGGCGCGTGAAATAAGTATTTAGCTAATCTGTGTCAAACATTCCAAAATAAACATGAATAACCTGTCACGACGATCTGCCTTTTAAATCGAATACGAGATGAGCTGAGGCGTGAATCTGCTGTAACGCGATTGACGTTTGATGTAAATTTTAAGCAACAGTATGCTTAGTGGCAGCACGGCCTACACGAGCGTTAATAAGGTATTTTATTTTAATTTTTCTCATCACTTCGTTCTTTTCCAACAAATACTTTCTACATTATGTGATTTATATCGGTAAAGAAGACTTAGATTAATGTATGCTTCAATGGAAATTTCATTTCTCGGTTATAAGGAATAGCAAAAGATTTCTTTGATTTAAAAAGCATCCATCTCTATCTTAAAAATAAAGATACCGTAATCTCATCCTCGTTTCTTGAATAAAAAAGTTATTCAAGTTATTTTCAAAGCGATTGGGGCAATATTTGCTTTTAATGGATTAGAATTCTATCGGATGATATTGCAATATAGACAATGAAGATCGTTTTATGTTATTTAATAGGTCCGAATTAGGGATACATAATGATTATAAGGATAAGACGGGGACGGTGTTGTGTCCTGTAATCCAACTACTTGGAGGTCACGAACTGTGCATAAGCGATGGCTTGTGGATGCGGAGTTCCCTGGTGGAATAACATCAACACTATTGACATTGTTTACAGAACCCTCTAAGTAGGGAGATCCAATAGTTCCGCCGCCAATCATAAGACCATCCTTACAACTAGACTAGTTCGTAAGTCAAATAAGGGAAATTGTGATTCTGAACTCACCTTAAAATGTAGGTCCCTTATTTGCCATTGGCTGTTGGGTAATTATAACAGTCCTGTCTAAGGAACATGTCGGCCTTACAGACTCCATATCGCGCCACAATCATCCTACTTCACTCATCCTTCACTCATATCCCGGTTAAAATACGCAGCCAATGCCGCGTCCCAGTCTTAGATAGGTATTAAAGGCACATTCTTATTTGTAATTTACTACAGAACATTGAAATTTTTTATCATTTAATCCTCCCATAGTAGTTGTAGTGATCTGTACGAATAAGGCTTATTTCCATGACATGTTTATTGGGAGACACAACAATAGACTTTTTTTTAGTCTTTATATTTTGTAGACGAAAAATGTGTACAGTATCTTTTACCAAAAGAAACATATTTAAGAAATAAATTAAGGAAGCAAATACTACTTTTGCTCTTACTACTACAAGTAACCTGTTGTATGATCCTAGGTAAAGTATTTTTCTGTTTTTAAAGCGGAATACGCACAATTGCAGCATTTTTACGGTGAATATTTTTTTATTTAAATCTTTATAGACAGTTAACTGGTCACGGTCGGTGCTACATAATACGGTACGACCCACAAAAGATTCTCGAGCCGAAACAAATTCATAGATCGTAGACTGTTATAGTATGTCCAATGTCCATACTAATTTACACAGCTGTCTTTGCTCCTTTAGGAATAAGTCCTTAATTAATTGAAAATAAATATGTACATAAGTATTCAGTTTACTTTCTCCGGCAAAGGTGTTTACAAACATCATGTCTGATCTTGGGCTTGTCCCAGTGCGGCAGCTGAGATCTCCTGGCTTAACCCACATTCCAAAATGAACGACTCAGAATTGATTAAACGCCAGAACTTGGGATTTATAAATTACTAGCAGTTCCCGTGGCTTCGCTCACGATAAAATTATAGTCTAACCTTGATTTGACGAATGTGAAGGGGCTGAATGAAAAAAGGTTATATCAAGGAATCAAGGAATATTTAATTTAGAGGTCTGTTTACGTGCTATGGCGTTGTGTAGGTTATAAAAAAACAGTTATACTCGTATTACAGTAGATAGTGTAGGTTTTCTTTTCTCAGCCATGACTCAAAAACGGCAAGACCGATTTTAACGTGAAACTTTTATACGGGCACATTTCAATCCTTTGACTCCACCAAAAAAACCTTAAAACCATAAATCAGAGATTTTTATAATTTAAGGATTACTGTATAAATAGATCAAAGAATTAAATTAGGCTATTACAGCACAGTCTCTCGGCGACTAAAAAAATACCGTACCCACCTCCAATGTCTGTATACATTGCCCCCCCCCTTTCAGTCTTGCGGACAAAGCCGTAGCCAGGCAATTTTTTCGGGGGGGGGGGGGGGGGGGGGTTTGCACAGGGCCGGCGACTGAATTTCCGGGTCGTCAAAAGTGGTGAACTTTGTTTTTACTCGCGCGTGTACTTTTCGGCCCTTTGTTGTCATTTTTTACCCTTTTCCTCTGTTTCTGGGCCTGTACGCATTTCCCCGTGGGAATTTTTACTATTTCGGGGGGGGGGGGTTCACACCCTAACCGCCCCCATTTACTACAATTTCAAGTACATTTCTACTATTTCGGGGGGGGGGGGAGGGTTCTGACCCGTAACCCCCCCCCCCCTCCACTGGCTACGCCCTTGCTTGCGGAGAATTAGTTTCAAGACTCAAACACAAAAGGCAGCATGCACTTCAGGCTTTAAGCTATAGATGTAAAATTAGATTAAACGCAAAATCATCATAGAAAGCATACAACTCACGTTGCTGAAATAAAGATGGTGCCATATATTGAATTTATGACTAAACAGATTAGGTTTTAAAATTAAACTAAATGTAACTTTCATATAGTACATAATTATGTCTTGTAAAATAAATCAAAAAAATAAATAAAACCGTGATGAAAGAAAGAAAATTATAATCAGCTGTAACAGCGTATTTTGTACATTTGTGAAGCTAACTCCCAGCTGCTTGATTAAATGAACATTGAAAATGTAAACAAAAGATCGTCCATATAACACTTTTATATGGGAAAATTAGAAAACTTCGACCTTGCCAAAACCCCTTTATACTACGAATCATGTAAAATCCTTTCTTAGCGGATGCCTACGCCCTAAAAGGAACGTCCACGCAACATTTCAAGGTCCTAGGTCGTATAGTTTGGGCTGTGCGATGATAGGTGAGTCGTATTTGACAAATATGTAGTAGACTAGCAGTTGCCCGTGGCTTTGATCACGATAAAAATTACAGCCGATCTTACTTCTACTGTTTGAACTGTGAAATTTTAATATCTACAGCTGTTTACATGTTGGCGAATTTCCTTAGAAATAAGCTATTACCGTCGTTTTAACAGAATAGAATGGACAAAAAATATCCGTTTAGGGTAACCTCAGCAATCATATTAATATTTATATTAATTGACAGCTTTTTATGTGTACTTTCTGGATATGAAGTGAGTTTATTGTGAAAACGTATTTTTACCTGCAAAAATCACTATTTGTTTCAAAATTTAACATGGGCTTATATAGGAAATAGAATTTTCATTTTTTGAGTTTTGTTAGCACGATAACTCTCGTAAATATCCTCCGATCGTAACAAAATTTGGTACAGACATGTAAAACTAGATTCTTTTGGACGAGTTCGTAAACCAGCCAGATCGACATATCCAAAGTGCGGTAAAGGCCCCATTTTACCCCCCAAAAATGGTTTTTTTGAGATTTCAAATTGAAAAATTATATTTATCCAATTATTGTTTGAACCATTGAATTTAGCTCAAAAAAACTAACAAATTGGTTTCTAAATCATTTCTCTAAATCCATTGGTCTCCGAGATATGGCCGCTTGGTCTCCGAGATATGGCCGCTTCGAATTTTTTCCCCTGTGTTTTTAGTATCAGGGCAGCAGAATGTTAGCTTACCCAATTTCGTATATACTCTCTACTGAGGTTTTCAAGCAATCGCTTTGAGTGATTTCTCAGTTTATCAATGTATTTAATAGAATTTTGGTTTTCTAAACAATTATATGTTAATGTAATTTAAAAAATAAACATTCTTGCCTACTTCATTTTATGAAAAATTTTGTTCTTTCATCTAAGTTATTTACCAATTTGTTTAAATATTTAATCATATCACTTGTTTATTTTTCTTTTTTTCGTAATAATGGATTAATAACTGGATATTTTGTAATTGGAAATTCGCTGAGTACGCAGGTTTGCTGCGACGGGGGTATCGGTATTTGAATGTTTTAAAATCCTCTAGAATGTAAATATTGAAACTAGTTTACATTCTAGACGTTCACAGGGCATAGCCCTAGGGGATTTCAAGGAAGTGAATAGGCCTCTATGTCGCATGAGTTCTAAGTCTACCTTTGTGTGAAATTCAAACACAGTTGGTTCAGTAGTTTTTGCGTGGTTGAGTCACAAACATTCATCCATCCATCCAAACTTTCTCACTTATAATATTAGTTATAAAGAGACAAAGCTTTTTTTTCTAATGTCAATTAAAATAATAGATGGTACTATTTGAGTGTATCCATGCATTTTTTTCCATGTAAAAGAGGTGACTTTTCCCATCCATTTTCATAGATGCAAGAAGTAAATAATAATGTTTTCCTGTACCTGAGTACATACTTAAACCTTTTTAAATCCTAATCTGGTAATAAAGGAAAACGGAAATACAGTAGTATAATTTACATCAAACAACCCCTTGATGTAACAAAATCACTAATTTTAACTGATTTTGATCTATTAGGCCTATAATAAACTACATTGGTCGAAGCTAATACAGAAAGGTCGCTACTTTGTCCCCGTGTGCGCCAAAGTAGATTACCGGCCGATTGCACTCTAATATGATCTGCCATTTGGGCTCGTTCGGTGCGCCCTCTTCTAGTGGGAAGCTTTGTGTGTTATCATCTCATTAGTACCAGTGCTGACTATTCAAGAACCTGGCTCATTTTTTCAGAGGCTTTTTGCAGGATTTAAATTCCAAAAGGTCGCACACAATTGATATTTATTATAGAGATTTTTTCTAACATTCAATGTTATGTTTGATTCTTAAAAAAATTATAAACAAAACTGAATATTGCTCAAAACTACCCAATTGATTTTGTGACATTGGAAGTGTTGTCTTACGATGTTATTGTTATCATTTAAAAACTAATGAGCTAAAGTTCATTGATTAACTCTCTCTTATTAAAAAAAAAAATGTTTATGGACCTTATAATAACCAAAACACATCAAAATTTGCCGTTGGGAAAATAAAAATATTTGCTCGTTAAAAAGCTTACTTAAGTGTATGAATTCAAATTCATTTTCATTGCTACTACAACATTTGACAAAGTTGGAAGCAATGTCTATGTTACAATAATTTTGATTGAAATATATTCTGAAAATACCCTTAAGTAAACTAAAATTAAAATTAAGATCAAAGCAATCTAGTTTAAACTAGTTATCTCTATAAGACATATGTTGAATTTCCCCCCATTAAACTATCTTCATTATAATGTTTTTCACAATGGTCTATAAATTCACGAACACTGTAAAATGCATTAGCCTTTAAAATTTGTTTAAAAAATTTTTAACGATGTTAAATTATTCTCATTTAATATATGACATGGTAAATTGTTCAGAAATTTAGCTCCAGATTCAGACGGTAAATTTGGAAAAATATTTAATCTATGTTGCGTTGGCCTGAATTTATGATTAAATCTAGTATTACAACTATGTATATATCTTCCTTTTGTTAGTTTAAATTTAGAATTTGAGAAAATTGCTGTTTGTAACGTGTAAATTGAAGGAAGAGTTAGTAAATCCACTCTTTTGAAGATGTCTCTTCAAGACTTGGTTTGTTCCAATTTAAGTATAATTCTTAAGGCTTTCTAATGTAGAATGAATATGATAACTTGGAACAAACATTACTAATGTGATACCAAATTAGTATCGCTACTAGAATAGTATCGACTGAAGTGATTAATGTATGCAGCATCTGAAAGAACATGTTTTCGAGTTTTATTTGCATATGATTTGTTTGGTCTGGTGCGCTTGATAGCTATCGCAGACAATACTTTAATGAGTGTTGCAAAAAATAGGTTTTGTGTGTTGATGTCCGCTGGTACTGGATTTTGAGTTCGATTTCTTATTTCATAACAATAATGATTTATTAATCTTTCGCTGAAAGTAATTTTGGGGAATAAAACAAAATTTTTAAAGATTTTATTTAGAAGAAATTTAACTTATAGATCTCAGTTCGAGCAGAATCAGCACACAAAAACATAATTCCTGTTTTTTTTGTACTAATCAAAGTTACATTTGTTACAGCTAGTCAAGCCGGCAAGGCCAAACAAATTATATACAAATAAAACCTCGTCAGAGGATAGCTATATGTGCAACCCTTTATACAGATAGCCCTTTTTTGAAAGATTTCATAACCTGGATGGCTTTTGAGGAATTAAGCTGTCAAAGTAAAAATGGCTATAATTTTGACATTGTACAAAGTATTAATTTTAAAATCTATACAAAAATAGTTCTTACTGTTGCCGACTAATTTATTGGGTTTGAATTTGATACCTGAGGTCATTTGAAATTATGAATTATCATGTGAAAAATACATGCAGACAGTCGGAAAACGAGGCAACGGAGCATAATGATGTAACAAAATATGTTTGTCTTGATACAAAGAATAAATCCTCAAAATTATTCCGAACTGTTTGGAAACACCCCTTATAGGGTTGCATTCTTTAGTAGATCTGGCGCATCTTTTGAATAGTGATTACTCAAATTCTACGTGCTACCCCAACACAATCTCTGTGGATTAATCCTGGCCCATTTGTCATCACGTGTCAAGCTCACCGAAAATCCCGTTAGCTCACACCGGTGACACCCGGCATTAGTTACTCGTTGCGATTACGCTTCAATCCTATTAACAAGATTGTGAATCCCTACAGTAGCTTAGAGCTATTACTAACTGATTTTATTACGAACTACGAACCCGTACTGTAAATAGTTTGTTTATAATTACATTAAAATCTAGTAATGTGCGCTAAAATAAAACAATTTTACATGCATATTTATTTTTGATGAATTTAATTTCTATGTTATCTCGATTTCTCTAAAGCAAAGCTAGCCCTTATATTTATTATGACACTTTTTTGTGATTGGTAATGTCTGTCTTCAAAGACAGAAGACAATTTTAAATGACAATTTTTTTATATTTTTAATGTGCACTAAAATATTAGCACTGAAACAATATATACTCATGTAAGATTTTGGTCATCAAAACAATAATGTAAACATAAAGTTAGAACGAGATAACTATGAAAGCGGTTATGCTTATTACACATCCTTTACTCAAATAAACATAGACATCTTCTAACGCCTTACAATTAATTCAACTAAATACACTGACGTGCTACTAGTATTCGTACTATTGTTAAGACTGATTAGGGGTTTTCAAAGGATTCGTACTAAAAACCATTATAAACAATGTAAATCCTCTAAATCAGCATATTTATCTAAACCTAAAGAATGAGTTTTATGGAATAACATGGTGTAAAGAGGTCAGAAACGATAGTGAACAATTCGGTGATGAATAGTGGGGGATATCCGCCACAAGGCACGGCACTTAGTGCTGGCCTTCCAAGCCCCTCCGATAAATCGCTGGACTTTGCGATGCCACTTTACATTGTAGGAGAGTAACGCCTCAACTTTGCAAATGCACATATAAATTAGAGTATTTTCAATCTAAGTTTTTATTAATTCTCTTGGATTATTATGAGTTCATTAATTATTACGTCTTAGATGATTTGATAAAGACGGGTATATCTCATAAACAAATTTTTATTAAAATTTAAGTTATATTAATTAAAAAAAGATCGATTCATCATAGTTTAAAACTGTCGCAGCATTTGAGTGCGCGTTTTATTAAGGATAGGAGAATGCATTCTTTCAAGTAATCTAATCCACATAACTCTCATTAAAATACGGGTAAAGCCTCTTACTATCAGTAGTACTTTTGAGACGACTGATAACAGTCAGTACAGTAACACTCTGTAGCAATGGCCATATGACATCGTCTGTCTCAGGTAACCAACAACATACTCTTGTAAGCTCATATTATCCATAATATGCTCGTTATATTATATACATTTTAATATATCATCTAATAGGATTGCTTTATTCCATTACGAATTTGAGCAGAATGAAATAGCTTGTTCGTTTTTCCGTAATCGTTCAACTATACACGTGTTTCAAGTGATTACTTTTTCACATTACAACTGTAACTACACTAGGGTAGTTTGGTTAAAAATGTAAATTGAAAACATCAATTTAAAAAATATGTAAAAAGATGTTTTTAAACAAAGCGTTATATATTTATTATAACTGTTAAAATACTTAATACATTAAGGGTTTTTCTGTTACATCTCTTTTTCAGCCGTTCTACTTAACCGATTTTTACGATTGAGGTGTCATTTATAAGCTTTTAATGTAGCGCAACGGCGACATAATTGAAATGGGAATTTCCTTTAAGGCTTCGACCCCCATAACTTTGATTTACTTCTAGAGGACACTTTTAACGCTCTAGTGCTGACCAACTTGCGTCATAACGGTTTTAAAATGCAATTTAAAAGCTGATTAGCTTGAAAAGATTTTTTAACCAGTCACATTGTAAATAAAAATAAATAGTCAGAGATTGTAAACAAGATAAGATACAAGCATATGAAAATTAATTTGAGCTACTTTCATTGGTAATTATAGCCAAATTGAGTTAGGTAAATTAATTAATTAGGTAAATTAGGTAAATTAATGGTAAAGATCCACCATCGACTTATTATAAATACATTTTTGAACTCTGAAACAGAAAGAAGGGTGTCATGCCAACGATGAAGTGACAGCCAGCAGAGATGACTCAGATATCGTTCAGCGAGGTGGAGGAGTGGCTGGACGCTCACCCCGACCTCTGCCAGGACTACTTCCTGTACACGACTGTAGGTGACTAAGTGCCGTTATCTGTTCCAGGGGCCATCCAGTGTCATGCCAGAGATGAAGTGACAGCCAGCAGAGATGACTCAGATATCGTTCAGCGAGGTGGAGGAGTGGCTGGACGCTCACCCCGACCTCTGCCAGGACTACTTCCTGTACAAGACTGAAGGTGACTAAGTGCCGTCATCGGTTCCAGGGGCCATCCAGTGTCATGCCAGAGATGAAGTGACAGCCAGCAGAGATGACTCAGATATCGTTCAGCGAGGTGGAGGAGTGGCTGGACGCTCACCCCGACCTCTGCCAGGACTACTTCCTGTACAAGACTGAAGGTGACTAAGTGCCGTCATCGGTTCCAGGGGCCATCCAGTGTCATGCCAGAGATGAAGTGACAGCCAGCAGAGATGACTCAGATATCGTTCAGCGAGGTGGAGGAGTGGCTGGACGCTCACCCCGACCTCTGCCAGGACTACTTCCTGTACAAGACTGAAGGTGACTAAGTGCCGTCATTGGTTCCAGGGGCCATCCAGTGTCATGCCAGAGATGAAGTGACAGCCAGCAGAGATGACTCAGATATCGTTCAGCGAGGTGGAGGAGTGGCTGGACGCTCACCCCGACCTCTGCCAGGACTACTTCCTGTACACGACTGTAGGTGACTAAGTGCCGTTATCTGTTCCAGGATCCATCCAGGGTCATGCCAGAGATGTAGTGACAGCCAGCAGAGATGACTCAGATATCGTTCAGCGAGGTGGAGGAGTGGCTGGACGCCCACCCCGACCTCTGCCAGGACTACTTCCTGTACAAGACTGTAGGTGACTAAGTGCCGTTATCTGTTCCAGGGGCCATCCAGTGTCATGCCAGAGATGAAGTGACAGCCAGCAGAGATGACTCAGATATCGTTCAGCGAGGTGGAGGAGTGGCTGGACGCCCACCCCGACCTCTGCCAGGACTACTTCCTGCACAATACTGTAGGTGACTAAGTGCCATCATTGGTTCCAGGGGCCATCCAGTGTCATGCCAGAGATGAAGTGACAGCCAGCAGAGATGACTCAGATATCGTTCAGCGAGGTGGAGGAGTGGCTGGACGCCCACCCCGACCTCTGCCAGGACTACTTCCTGTACAAGACTGTAGGTGACTAAGTGCCATCATTGGTTCCAGGGGCCATCCAGTGTCATGCCAGAGATGAAGTGACAGCCAGCAGAGATGACTCAGATATCGTTCAGCGAGGTGGAGGAGTGGCTGGACGCCCACCCCGACCTCTGCCAGGACTACTTCCTGTACAATACTGTAGGTGACTAAGTGCCATCATTGGTTCCAGGGGCCATCCAGTGTCATGCCAGAGATGTAGTGACAGCCAGCAGAGATGACTCAGATATCGTTCAGCGAGGTGGAGGAGTGACTGGACGCTCACCCCGACCTCTGCCAGGACTACTTCCTGTACACGACTGTAGGTGACTAAGTGCCGTTATCTGTTCCAGGATCCATCCAGGGTCATGCCAGAGATGTAGTGACAGCCAGCAGAGATGACTCAGATATCGTTCAGCGAGGTGGAGGAGTGACTGGACGCTCACCCCGACCTCTGCCAGGACTACTTCCTGTACAAGACTGTAGGTGACTAAGTGCCATCATCGGTTCCAGGGGCCATCCAGTGTCATGCCAGAGATGTAGTGACAGCCAGCAGAGATGACTCAGATATCGTTCAGCGAGGTGGAGGAGTGGCTGGACGCCCACCCCGACCTCTGCCAGGACTACTTCCTGTACAAGACTGTAGGTGATTAACTGCCGTTATCTGTTCCAGGATCCATCCAGTGTCATGCCAGAGATGTAGTGACAGCCAGCAGAGATGACTCAGATATCGTTCAGCGAGGTGGAGGAGTGGCTGGACGCCCACCCAGACCTCTGCCAGGACTACTTCCTGTACAAGACTGTAGGTGACTAAGTGCCGTTATCTGTTCCAGGGGCCATCCAGTGTCATGCCAGAGATGAAGTGACAGCCAGCAGAGATGACTCAGATATCGTTCAGCGAGGTGGAGGAGTGGCTGGACGCCCACCCCGACCTCTGCCAGGACTACTCCCTGTACACGACTGTAGGTGATTAACTGCCGTTATCTGTTCCAGGATCCATCCAGGGTCATGCCAGAGATGTAGTGACAGCCAGCAGAGATGACTCAGATATCGTTCAGCGAGGTGGAGGAGTGGCTGGACGCTCACCCCGACCTCTGCCAGGACTACTTCCTGTACAAGACTGTAGGTGATTAACTGCCGTTATCTGTTCCAGGAGCCATCCAGTGTCATGCCAGAGATGAAGTGACAGCCAGCAGAGATGACTCAGATATCGTTCAGCGAGGTGGAGGAGTGGCTGGACGCTCACCCCGACCTCTGCCAGGACTACTTCCTGTACAAGACTGTAGGTGACTAAGTGCCATCATCGGTTCCAGGGGCCATCCAGGGTCATGCCAGAGATGTAGTGACAGCCAGCAGAGATGACTCAGATATCGTTCAGCGAGGTGGAGGAGTGGCTGGACGCCCACCCCGACCTCTGCCAGGACTACTTCCTGCACAATACTGTAGGTGACTAAGTGCCATCATTGGTTCCAGGGGCCATCCAGTGTCATGCCAGAGATGAAGTGACAGCCAGCAGAGATGACTCAGATATCGTTCAGCGAGGTGGAGGAGTGGCTGGACGCCCACCCCGACCTCTGCCAGGACTACTTCCTGCACAATACTGTAGGTGACTAAGTGCCATCATTGGTTCCAGGGGCCATCCAGTGTCATGCCAGAGATGAAGTGACAGCCAGCAGAGATGACTCAGATATCGTTCAGCGAGGTGGAGGAGTGGCTGGACGCCCACCCCGACCTCTGCCAGGACTACTTCCTGTACAAGACTGTAGGTGACTAAGTGCCATCATTGGTTCCAGGGGCCATCCAGTGTCATGCCAGAGATGAAGTGACAGCCAGCAGAGATGACTCAGATATCATTCAGCGAGGTGGAGGAGTGGCTGGACGCCCACCCCGACCTCTGCCAGGACTACTTCCTGTACAAGACTGAAGGTGACTAAGTGCCGTCATCGGTTCCAGGGGCCATCCAGTGTCATGCCAGAGATGTAGTGACAGCCAGCAGAGATGACTCATATATCGTTCAGCGAGGTGGAGGAGTGGCTGGACGCTCACCCCGACCTCTGCCAGGACTACTTCCTGTACAAGACTGTAGGTGACTAAGTGCCATCATCGGTTCCAGGGGCCATCCAGTGTCATGCCAGAGATGTAGTGACAGCCAGCAGAGATGACTCAGATATCGTTCAGCGAGGTGGAGGAGTGACTGGACGCCCACCCCGACCTCTGCCAGGACTACTTCCTGTACAAGACTGTAGGTGACTAAGTGCCATCATCGGTTCCAGGGGCCATCCAGTGTCATGCCAGAGATGTAGTGACAGCCAGCAGAGATGACTCAGATATCGTTCAGCGAGGTGGAGGAGTGGCTGGACGCCCACCCCGACCTCTGCCAGGACTACTTCCTGTACAAGACTGTAGGTGACTAAGTGCCATCATCGGTTCCAGGGGCCATCCAGTGTCATGCCAGAGATGAAGTGACAGCCAGCAGAGATGACTCAGATATCGTTCAGCGAGGTGGAGGAGTGGCTGGACGCCCACCCCGACCTCTGCCAGGACTACTTCCTGCACAATACTGTAGGTGACTAAGTGCCATCATTGGTTCCAGGGGCCATCCAGTGTCATGCCAGAGATGAAGTGACAGCCAGCAGAGATGACTCAGATATCGTTCAGCGAGGTGGAGGAGTGGCTGGACGCCCACCCCGACCTCTGCCAGGACTACTTCCTGTACAAGACTGAAGGTGACTAAGTGCCGTCATCGGTTCCAGGGGCCATCCAGTGTCATGCCAGAGATGTAGTGACAGCCAGCAGAGATGACTCAGATATCGTTCAGCGAGGTGGAGGAGTGACTGGACGCTCACCCCGACCTCTGCCAGGACTACTTCCTGTACAAGACTGTAGGTGATTAACTGCCGTTATCTGTTCCAGGATCCATCCAGGGTCATGCCAGAGATGTAGTGACAGCCAGCAGAGATGACTCAGATATCGTTCAGCGAGGTGGAGGAGTGGCTGGACGCTCACCCCGACCTCTGCCAGGACTACTTCCTGTACAAGACTGTAGGTGATTAACTGCCGTTATCTGTTCCAGGAGCCATCCAGTGTCATGCCAGAGATGTAGTGACAGCCAGCAGAGATGACTCAGATATCGTTCAGCGAGGTGGAGGAGTGGCTGGACGCTCACCCCGACCTCTGCCAGGACTACTTCCTGTACAAGACTGTAGGTGATTAACTGCCGTTATCTGTTCCAGGATCCATCCAGGGTCATGCCAGAGATGTAGTGACAGCCAGCAGAGATGACTCAGATATCGTTCAGCGAGGTGGAGGAGTGGCTGGACGCTCACCCCGACCTCTGCCAGGACTACTTCCTGTACAAGACTGTAGGTGATTAACTGCCGTTATCTGTTCCAGGATCCATCCAGGGTCATGCCAGAGATGTAGTGACAGCCAGCAGAGATGACTCAGATATCGTTCAGCGAGGTGGAGGAGTGGCTGGACGCCCACCCCGACCTCTGCCAGGACTACTTCCTGTACAAGACTGTAGGTGACTAAGTGCCGTCATCGGTTCCAGGGGCCATCCAGTGTCATGCCAGAGATGAAGTGACAGCCAGCAGAGATGACTCAGATATCGTTCAGCGAGGTGGAGGAGTGGCTGGACGCCCACCCCGACCTCTGCCAGGACTACTTCCTGTACAAGACTGTAGGTGACTAAGTGCCATCATCGGTTCCAGGGGCCATCCAGTGTCATGCCAGAGATGTAGTGACAGCCAGCAGAGATGACTCAGATATCGTTCAGCGAGGTGGAGGAGTGGCTGGACGCCCACCCCGACCTCTGCCAGGACTACTTCCTGTACAAGACTGTAGGTGACTAAGTGCCATCATCGGTTCCAGGGGCCATCCAGTGTCATGCCAGAGATGAAGTGACAGCCAGCAGAGATGACTCAGATATCGTTCAGCGAGGTGGAGGAGTGGCTGGACGCCCACCCCGACCTCTGCCAGGACTACTTCCTGTACAAGACTGTAGGTGACTAAGTGCCATCATCGGTTCCAGGGGCCATCCAGTGTCATGCCAGAGATGAAGTGACAGCCAGCAGAGATGACTCAGATATCGTTCAGCGAGGTGGAGGAGTGGCTGGACGCCCACCCCGACCTCTGCCAGGACTACTTCCTGTACAAGACTGTAGGTGACTAAGTGCCATCATTGGTTCCAGGGGCCATCCAGTGTCATGCCAGAGATGAAGTGACAGCCAGCAGAGATGACTCAGATATCGTTCAGCGAGGTGGAGGAGTGGCTGGACGCCCACCCCGACCTCTGCCAGGACTACTTCCTCCGCAAGACCGACCTGTCAGTCATCAACGCGTGGCTCGTGGCCCACGGCTTCCTCACCATCAACGACTACATGACCGGGTCCTCGCGCCGCGGGTCCGCCAGCTCGGGCAACGTGAGCCCCAGCTTCCACGACGACGCGACGCCCTCCCACCCGCCGCCCACGCCCACCATCGTGCTCAACGGCCGCTCCGAGCCGCACCACCGCAGGACCAACTCCAAGCGGTGTCTCCGCCACGACTTCGCCAGGAACAAGAGCCGCAGCTTCTTCAGGACACATGACGTCAACTCGGGGACAGAGAAGACGCCGATATCCACGAGTCGCAGGTCGTCGCTGAAGGATATGCGCAAGTGAGTGACTAAAGTAATTATGTTCTAGCAGTATTCTTGAAAAGTACATTTTTCTGTCAAATAAATTAAACATATTCAAAACCGTGTAAATATATTCTGTGGATTACACAAAAATATGTCAACTCCCGATAACTCTAGGGTCGATATCTCAACATTTTCTATAACTCGAATTATTTTCGACCCTCTCCTTTTGAGTAAACCTGTCTGTCAAAGTGAAAACCATGTGTAACTCCAGGTGTACTTTACCTCCAGGTTATATTTTACCTCTGTAAGTAAAAACAACGATAGAATCACCTCTAAAGCACAAAGCTCGCTAAATAAGTAGATTTGAATTTCCATTTTACCTCTATTGTTCTAAGCTTACCTCTGTAACTCGAAGATGACTCAACGGACCTGTATAAGTCGAAATACCGGCGTACAGGCCGCAACGTAACAATGAGTCTTATTCGGTCCAGCGTTACTTGTTTTTTATCTCTATAACTCGAATTTTTATTTTGTTTATTTATTTCTTTATCTCTAATTTTAGCTCAAATTACCTCTGTAAGTTAAAATTACGAAAGAATCGCTTCTTCTTCTTCTCGCCTAAGTTTAATTATACGTAACTCGAAAAAATCGTAGTCCCATGTTATTTCGAGTTAAAGGGAGTCGACTTATTCGACTTAGTAACCTTAAAAATCCCGTTATAACTCTTGTTGAGCGAGAGGATATAAGTTGAAACGTGCGTTAGTACAGTAAAAGAAACGTTAAAGAACTGAAAATGAGGTCAAAAAAACAATAAGAGTCTAAAATTGGTCTTATTCAGTATATTAATAAAGGTTTAAACAGGCTCATTGATTTACTCGTCAAAACAGCAAAATTTACTGTAGACACCTACTTATATTACAGTACTTGTAGTAATTTTGAGAAATAACTAAGTGAATAAATAACATAGGGTTGCTACCATTAACATGTTATAGAACTACTCCCCGGATTAGAGTCATTGAAATAGGCTACTCTATGTGGGTTCAACACCCTGTGTATGTGTTCGCTGTTCAGCTAAGCTCCATTAGCCTCCATTACATCCGGAGAAGTTCCATTACTCTCTGGTTGGTTTATTAGTTGTTACATAATTTTTTATTCCAGCTCTATCCCAAATTACTTCGATAAGTTGATAGATATCTAAAAATTTATATTAACTGGAAATATATAGTGTGAACGAGTATATTTTTGCCTTGGGAATTCTTTATTCATTTAATGCTTGGTAATTAATCTCTATGTTTATAGAATTTTGTATTACTTGTATTTAATTAACACTGAATCGGCCTACGCTATTTTAGGAATTAGGAATGTGAGTGGTCAAGAGCTGTCACTCTAAATTAAAGCTGTCATGAAAACCGGTATGCAGAATACGGGATGATGATTTCATTTCATCGAGATATTTACAATGAGAATTCAATTTGCATTACTTTATAATTTTATATTTACTCAAAGTTTCAGTACAAATTACTATTAATGCTTATGAATTATGAATAAATAATTCAATGGTACTTTCTAGCCTTTCCTTTTGATAGTTCGCAATAAAATAAATATCAATGTTAGAAGTTAGAATCCTTATGTTACAATTATTTATATTGAATCAGGAATAAGTCATACATATTTTTTCATTTGTTTTTGTATTTATCTGGTATAAGAGATAATATTTACAATAATATTGTTATTATTGATAATATTTCCTCTAAACAAAGAGGAATAAATGCCATTATCAATCATGAACTTTACAAAAACTTCTCTTTTTCCCAATACAATCATAATATAGCGTAAAACAAATATTTTAACATTTAAAACTTAGTTTAATATATTAAACTCTAAAGCACCCCTTTATATTCAACCCTACATTCGTAGAAATTAAAAATTATTTTTCCCACCAATCTTTGTTTGTAATAACATAAAGTTATTTACAGTTGGGTACCTTTTTCAGATTTTTCTTTTCCTTCCATTTCACAGAAAAGTTACAGTTTTTAGTTTTTATGACTTGATGTAATACAAAATAAAAGAATAAATTTAGAAGTTTTTCCTCTGGATATTTTATAAGACATTGTTTTTCCTCCGGACCATTAAACGCCATTACAGAGGTTCTTAAACATCCCATTTTGATTCCCTTCTCCAAGGGAGGGCTATCATGTTGTTGATATTACTTGTGTATTACAGTAGGACGTTTTCCTTCCTACTTATTCAAAATATCTGAGTAAAATTCAAGCTGTAAATATTTCATCATGCCGTAAAATTTGATGGAACGAAAAATCTTGGGATTTGGTCTATGAGAGGTTCTTTGGAACTGTTTAAGTTAATTACTTTCTTTTAACATACAATGTCTTGACTTTTAATTACACTGTTTCCAGTCTACAATATCGGACACAAACTATATCATATTTTAACAAAAAAAAAGTATAACGCCCGGTTATTTTTACTTCAATACAACTATTAACTATTGTTTTAATTCTGACGAATCTCTCAGTCCCTTTTTTATAAACGATAAATACAAAACTGTAATCAATGGATAATGTATACTTTCGTTGGCTTAAAAATGCCTTTTCCTGAAGGTACTAAGGTACTCGCGTTGTTAGTGAATTTGGAGTGAAATTAAGGTGCTCCATTTTCCTAATAGAAACCCTGTTATACACAATTTAATTCTTCTCAAAGCAAAGAGGCCGAGTTAAACTTTACAAATGAAAACAACTTTGATTCAAAGGGAAAAGTTTTGAATCGGTAGTTTATTTCAAAGATTTCTTGCCGAGTCATAAAAAACTTTTGTAGATATAAAGCGCCCAAAAACTTTTCAATTTCAATGAATATCAATGAGAAAACTTAAAAGGCATCTGAATTCTGTAAGTTGAATTCTGTAACACTTTTATCTTATAGAAAATTGGGAATAAAAATTAATTATGTAAACATAATTTTACCACATCTGATTGTGTCTGCTGAAATGCTGCTGATAGTTGTACATTTCTCGGCAAGCAGATGTCGCATGTTCCCAGGCCACAATTTAATAAATAACCGCACATCACATCTGTCGCGCCTCGTGCTGACGGACGTCGTAATTACGTGACATTTGTAATTAATCAGCGGACGTAGCGATGATGCGACGTGCGACGTAGCTGCGGCTCAAACGTTTGGTCAAACGTACACAGAACGAACTTAACTGTTCGATACTTATCATTAATTCCCTTTTCAACGTTGGTTTAATGGTATGGACAGAGTTTTTTCGTGAGATGTTCAACAGCTTCCGTTTGTGTTTCACGTTACTGATGTGTATTTCCTCGTAACTCCACGTGGGGTTTTTTTACATTATGACGAGTAATATTGTAGGGTGGTGGTAATGCCAAGTTAAAGAGGTAATATAAACTTAAAAGCAACAAAATTTCATTTCGAATAAAGGTAGTATATAAATTTGAGAATAATATTTTCCTCTACGATGCGTCACCGACGCTGTTGAAATGAGTTTCTTTTTATTGGAATTTATGTAATGAGCCTAATCTTAATGTATAACAACTATCGGTAGGCTATTTTATTCGTCACTAAGTCTTGTTTATAGTTGTTGAACTGTACATCGTTCAGCAATGTAAAATAGGTGCATACACTGCAAGAACGTATTGCTTGCGTTTGAAAAGAGGCGCTACGGTTTGTTGCGTCAGGGGATTTGTTTGGCCCAAAGGCTTTCAAATAATGGCCGGCACAGGTTACTTCATGCGTATTAATGAGAAAAATAATTTAAGCAGCTTTTATCTCTTAAACTGTCAGTTTAACAATAATATTGTTTTAAGCTACTTTAAAAGACCCAAAATGTGAATTGCCTTACTAATGTAGACCAACCTTTTCTTGTTTGTTTTTTCATACATGAAATAATATGACATTAATGTTTACATTTTAAATCCGTCTATTAATACTTGTTATTGGGCTTTAAAACTAAGATCCCAATTAATTTTACTTTCATTTTGGGGCTTAGATTATTTATTTATTTATTTCGCACCCCTCGAACAAAAAATCTAAACTGGTTGTCTCATTATAAAAACATTTAACTTTAAACAAGTGTTTTGTAGAAACACACGCATACGGTCTGCATTCGTATCAAGCACTGGAATACTTTTTTCCGAAAAATACTTTATCGGTCAGAAAATCGTGAAACTGTTAACGATCTGTTCACTCATATTAATGTCGGATATCTGTCCTCTATGTTAGTTGTGTGCTACAAAACAGAAGTAAGTTGTCAGTGGCCTTGAGGTATCGCAAAAAAAATTTTTTTAACTGGCCTAATACTAGCAGTAAGCTTTATTTCTGGGTATACAGCTAGTTAGTTTTTAAAAGGAAGTGGATAATATTTTGGCTCTTCATTAAGTCAATTTACTTTTCACCTCCGTGCTTTTTGTATTTGAAGACTGCAGGGAAGTTATGCCCACCAAATCGTAGCCCTTATTTGATGAACAAAGGGCTTGATGAATAAGGGAGTCGTATCACAGCTCTTTAAAACAAAGCTGTAATAGGAAACTTGCAAGTTCTTCCTTGTGGAGTAAATTTGCTCATCTGACCTTCCTAACGCTCTCAATTTCTCTTGGTTTCTACCATTTTGGTAACATGTTCGACATTGTAGTTTGAAAGAAACGAAAAGCGGCACAGCCGAGGTTTTCAAAGGCCCGAATTACATTATCAAATATTTTATAAAAGATTTGATCCGACCAATCAAAAGTCAAGTTTTCGTTTTGATAATAAGCTGGCTTGAATTTTGATTGGTCAAATCAAATATTTTATAGAAGCAGATCTTTTTTAAAATATTTGACAGTGTAATGCGGGCCTAATCCAATATTCCAACTCCCACGAGAGCTTTTCATAACCTTCCCCTCTGTTACCCAGGTACACGTCCCTGCCGCCCAACTCCATCAACATGCTGTCGCTGCTGATAGAGTCCAAGGTGCGCCTGCCGCAGTGCGCACCCACCCACAGTCGCTCCGCCAAGCGTATAACCTTCCCCACTGTTACCCAGGTACACGTCCCTGCCGCCCAACTCCATCAACATGCTGTCGCTGCTGATAGAGTCCAAGGTGCGCCTGCCGCAGTGCGCACCCACCCACAGTCGCTCCGCCAAGCGTATAACCTTCCCCACTGTTACCCAGGTACACGTCCCTGCCGCCCAACTCCATCAACATGCTGTCGCTGCTGATAGAGTCCAAGGTGCGCCTGCCGCAGTGCGCACCCACCCACAGTCGCTCCGCCAAGCGTATAACCTTCCCCACTGTTACCCAGGTACACGTCCCTGCCGCCCAACTCCATCAACATGCTGTCGCTGCTGATAGAGTCCAAGGTGCGCCTGCCGCAGTGCGCGCCCACCCACAGTCGCTCCGCCAAGCGTATAACCTTCCCCACTGTTACCCAGGTACACGTCCCTGCCGCCCAACTCCATCAACATGCTGTCGCTGCTGATAGAGTCCAAGGTGCGCCTGCCGCAGTGCGCACCCACCCACAGTCGCTCCGCCAAGCGTATAACCTTCCCCACTGTTACCCAGGTACACGTCCCTGCCGCCCAACTCCATCAACATGCTGTCGCTGCTGATAGAGTCCAAGGTGCGCCTGCCGCAGTGCGCACCCACCCACAGTCGCTCCGCCAAGCGTATAACCTTCCCCACTGTTACCCAGGTACACGTCCCTGCCGCCCAACTCCATCAACATGCTGTCGCTGCTGATAGAGTCCAAGGTGCGCCTGCCGCAGTGCGCGCCCACCCACAGTCGCTCCGCCAAGCGTATAACCTTCCCCACTGTTACCCAGGTACACGTCCCTGCCGCCCAACTCCATCAACATGCTGTCGCTGCTGATAGAGTCCAAGGTGCGCCTGCCGCAGTGCGCGCCCACCCACAGTCGCTCCGCCAAGCGCGAGCTGCTGCGCTGCCAGGGCGAGCGCGACTTCTTCCTCACCATCGTGCGCGACGTAGCCACCGACCTCGACCTCAAGAGCTTATCGCACAAGACTGTCGACAACCTCACGGTGAGCTAGCACCCATGCCTAAAAACTATAATAATTAAATAATCATCCTGGCTTAAGGATTAATTAATTGGATAAGAAAGTTACGCTGCTGTTTAGTGTTTTTTACCCATTCTATATTTAAAATTCCTATACTTTTCGCTTGAAAACTTTACTCTTTAAGGGCGTTGACATTTCAATTACGGGACATCATTATTGCTATTATTATAATAGACATGTACAGGGTACACCTGTTATATTTCATATATCTATATATATATATATATATATATATATATGTCTGTTAACACGATAGCGGCCGTAAATATGGTCTGATCTTAATGAAATTTGGTGCAGACGTAAAGTGGTAGTCACTCGGACGAATTCGTGAACTAGGCCGATCGGACCACCGGAAGGGGGGGGGTAAAGGGGGATAAACCCCCCAAAAATGGGTTTTTGAGTTTTTCACATAGAAAAATTAAATTTATCGAATTTTTGATGAAACATTGAATTCAGCTCAAAAAAACAAATAATTTAGTATTTTAAATCACTGCTCTATGCCCATTGGTTACCGCGGTATTGAAAGTGGTAAACACAGTACGTTGTCCCAATGTTAACCTCATGGGAAAGTAAAATTCTATATCCTGCTTATTTCTCAACATATCTTGATAAAACTTGGTTTGGCTTCAACTAGATGAGATCTTATGTTTGATAGTCTAAAATCCCCAATATTTACATTTTTGTGGCAGCAAATCTGCATACTCATTCCCCATGTTATTCTTTTAGAGCTTACAAAAACATGTAAAATCTCACTATGTTGGCTAGAACTATGTTCTTTTGCATTTGAAATTCGCTGAGCATGCAGGTCTGCTGCAACGGGGGTATTTAGTTAATGAGGAAGCAGTGGGCCTAGGAGTAATCAATGTTATTTAGGCAAAGCGTCATTATATATCTATCTGTATAACCATCCCATCAGTGCCAGTGATATTGATATCTGTCATATTAATCAACGATTTCGAGGTACCGGATTGAACGCAGTAAATGTCTTTCGTTACTGAATACAGTAATTCAAATTTCACAAATTTACTATAAAGTGTTTTGGCCATCTATCAAATGACAGATTGCAAAAGTATATTGCAAAAAGTCTTATCATTGATTGACTACTTTCTACTCGGCTGTGTGGCCGGCAGGTGCTGCTGGACGCGGACGGAGCGTCGCTGTTCCTGGTGGAGGGCCGGAAGGGCGGGCGGCAGACGCTGGTGTCCAAGGTGTTCGACGTGCACAGCGGCGCCGCGCGGTTCCTGCTGCCCGGCAGCGGCCCGGGGGGCGACAACGAGGTCGAGGTCCCCTGGGGGGTCGGCGTCCTGGGCCACGTGGCGGAGACCGGCGAGACCGTCAACCTGCAGGTCGCTTGTGAGGTGAGGCATCCTCCATTCTGTGTGAGAAGGTTTAGTAAGGTAATGGGCTTTGGAGTGGGTTTGGGTAAGTTGCAGGTTTGGTAAAGTTGGTAAGTCTGGCGTAAGAATTTCATAAATAATACGATGTTGAACACAGTGTTTCCGAGCTCTTGTAAATTAGTACCTTGCTTAAAGACAAACATATTTTCTAATATATCCAAATACCTTTATTCAAACAAGGGTTACTCCTTACCCTGCACACCGCTAAACCCTGACTAAATTCATATCCAGGTTTGTAAAGTCTAGAAATTATATATAACTGCCCTTGGTGGCCTATCAATCAATGAATCAAGAGAATGATCTATTTGTCTGTTTGAAGTGATCAACATTGTAATGAACAACTGATGGATTCCGGTAATCAACAAGTGATTGATTAGCCATTAGCCCTTGGCATTTCATCCTATGAAATAAATCCTACATCGTCATCCATCTACATAAGTTTTTTAATTCGCTCAAAATGTTGGCAATGTGTAAAAATATGTTTTTATCGGAAAATCACTGAGTGTGCGGTGTTATAGGACCCGCTGTTCGACGACGAGGTGGACCGCATCACCGGCTACCACACGGAGTCGCGGCTGTGCAAGGCCGTGAGGAACGCCTACGACGAGATCATCGCCGTGGCGCAGGTCATCAACAGTCACTGTCTGTGTGGTGTTGCAGGACCCGCGGTTCGACGACGAGGTGGACCGCATCACCGGCTACCACACGGAGTCGCTGCTGTGCATGGCCGTGAGGAACGCCTACGACGAGATCATCGCCGTGGCGCAGGTCATCAACAGTCACTGTCTGCACGTGTTGCAGGCACACGGAGTCGCTGCTGTGCATGGCCGTGAGGAACGCCTACGACGAGATCATCGCCATGGCGCAGGTCATCAACAGTCACTGTCTGCACGTGTTGCAGGACCCGCGGTTCGACGACGAGGTGGACCGCATCACCGGCTACCACACGGAGTCGCTGCTGTGCATGGCCGTGAGGAACGCCTACGACGAGATCATTGCCGTGGCGCAGGTCATCAACAGTCACTGTCTGCACGTGTTGCAGGACCCGCGGTTCGACGACGAGGTGGACCGCATCACCGGCTACCACACGGAGTCGCTGCTGTGCATGGCCGTGAGGAACGCCTACGACGAGATCATCGCCGTGGCGCAGGTCATCAACAGTCACTGTCTGCACGTGTTGCAGGACCCGCGGTTCGACGACGAGGTGGACCGCATCACCGGCTACCACACGGAGTCGCTGCTGTGCATGGCCGTGAGGAACGCCTACGACGAGATCATCGCCGTGGCGCAGGTCATCAACAGTCACTGTCTGCACGTGTTGCAGGACCCGCGGTTCGACGACGAGGTGGACCGCATCACCGGCTACCACACGGAGTCGCTGCTGTGCATGGCCGTGAGGAACGCCTACGACGAGATCATCGCCGTGGCGCAGGTCATCAACAGTCACTGTCTGCACGTGTTGCAGGACCCGCGGTTCGACGACGAGGTGGACCGCATCACCGGTTACCACACGGAGTCGCTGCTGTGCATGGCCGTGAGGAACGCCTACGACGAGTTCATCGCCGTGGCGCAGGTCATCAACAGTCACTGTCTGCACGTGTTGCAGGACCCGCGGTTCGACGACGAGGTGGACCGCATCACCGGCTACCACACGGAGTCGCTGCTGTGCATGGCCGTGAGGAACGCCTACGACGAGATCATCGCCGTGGCGCAGGTCATCAACAAGAACCCGGACAAGGACGGCGGCCACTTCACCTGCAAGGATGAGAAGGTATGTTGGACAATTACTTTATTTCGACTGCTCTAGGTTGAAACAGAAGTTAACACTTCCCTTGGACATAAAAGAGATTGCATCAGGAACCACGTTCAGTAGCCACTAAGTACGTCAAAGAAGAAGTTCATGACAAAATGTAAGGAAAAACTGTTGCTCTTGCGAGGAACAATAAATTATAGTTACAAGAGCAGTTCATTGTCATTTAATTTCATTGAATGTAAGTTGCATTTGATGGTAGGCCTACCGTCGTTTATCTGAAACATGTGAGTTAAAGTTACTCAAGGCTAATGTAAGTTAATTTATTTCACAAACCTTTTTAATGTTTAGATATTTTACTAAAGATTTCTGAAAAAATCTAATGTTCCAGTTGTTCGAGACCTACCTACAATTTGTGGGGATCGCGCTGACAAACGCACAGATAGTAGAAACATCTCGGCTGGAGTATGAAAGGAATAGGGTAAGTAAATAGTTAAAATAATTAATTGTAAATTACATAACTCTCCATGCCATCTTTCTTCCCTAGTGTTACTACGTACATCATTTTTATTTAATATCTGTTTAGTATAGATATCAATTTTCTGTCATTGATTGTTATCATTAATGCATAGTCGATTTTCTCAACGAGAGTCTTCTAGGTTTTAAAGTCAATTCTTAAAAGAGGTAGTTTGTTAGTTTACAGCAAAAGTAATTTCATAGCTCAGCCATGAACCACTGACGTGATTGCCTGTGTGCAGAACCTGCTGGAGGTGGTGCACGACCTGTTCGAGGAGCAGACGTCGCTGGAGAAGGTGATCCTGAAGATCATGCAGAGGGCGCAGCGGCTGCTCAAGTGCGAGAGAGCCGCCGTGCTCATCATAGACGAGGGCTCGGAGGTAAGCTACGAGTTATTCCTTCAATTATTCCTGGTATAATGAATTTCCAAGCTGCCCTCAGTCAATGACTCAGGCGTGGGGGCTGCCCGTCGGGCGCACCGGAATTGCGCACTAAAATTCAGGTAGTCACCGGAATAGCGCACATGGTCGAGAGACAGCCCCTGGACACACACCGGCATTGCGCGCTTACTCTTCCAAAAAATCCCTCGGTTAATTAAGCAAGGAGAAAATTAATAACAACAAGTTCATCAACAAGCATTTAAAAAACCTAAATAGTGGGTGAATTTTTATATCCAACTTTTTTTTGTAAAATTTAGTAGGTCAATTTCATTTTTATTCGGCTGATGAATTTTGTTTATAAGAGAGGCTCTTCTCTCACACGTCTTCTTTTTGCTATTAGGGGCATCGCAGGTGTTGAGCCGGACATCAGTGTCTGTCCGCATACATTTAAGTATTTTTTAAAATTATGTATATATTTGGATCGGGCGAAGGGCACTGTACTGGTCGAAGGGGGTGGGTGGTATGGAAGGGTGCAAAGTACAAATTTTGGAAGCCCCTGGTCATTGCCACATACAAGAGTGACATGAGTCACACAATCCAGAGCTATTGTGGTGGCCGCTGAGGACTCAGGTACCTACCGAGCCAAGTGCGCAATTCTGGCGCATAGATGGAGAGCCCTTTAAGGGATTATAACTTGGTGCGCAATTCCGGTGCACCGCCCCGTCGCCGGCCAGCCTCACAACAATAGGTGTAGTGTCAACAGTTGATTAGGGCTGTCCGGGCCTACCTGGACCTATCTATCTTTCTTTCTATCTTTAAATCTGGCACGTGGTACAGCCGCCGTGCCCATCGTAGACGAGAACTCAGAGGTGGGTTATAATAACTGACTATAACCCAGGGAACTTCATGATTCATCGTGTGCTAACAGCAGAAGTATTAGAGCTGCAGCGATATTCCTCGTCTGTCCGATGAGTAAACAGCATTGTCTGAACATATCTTCAACCAAGATGAGTTATGCGCAGAAAATGTCTCTCAGTGTTTGGACAAGATGTGGAAATTTCTGTTCAATATTTCTGCTTGTTCATAAGAAATACGATAAAATATGATGGAATTAAAATGAACAAACTTATGTAGTTTGAAAATAACTTAAAATGCTTCTCTGTTAGCAAATTGAAATTGTTGACATATGGGGTGAGTTTTAAAAGCCACCCCAACTTTTTTCATTAAAAAAAATATCAATCCAAGACTATCCCCAAAAATTGTTGGGTAGTAATTACTTCACTTTTAGCGGACGGCCATTTATGGCCACCATCTTGGATCCTTCATAAAAACTGTTTTTCCCCCACCTACTATCTAAAGTCGTCTTTTAGTCCCTGGAATAGAATACTAAGGTACTAGTTTATACTCCATGGGATTTACTTACTTACTTTTTCTCCCACAGGACTAAAAGTAATCTACTTTTTCTTCCATGGGACTAAAAGTAATCTCTTAAGAAATACATGGGGAGAAATCCGGCAACGCCGCGATGGACAGTGAGAAAATGTGGCAACACTGTCGGTTTTAATTTGCTTACTCTAAATTTAATTCAAGAACTTCAGTGTTTCAACTTAAAAAAAACAAAACCAGATGCATTTTAATAGCCAGGTAATAATTTTTTGTATGAATTAAGTTGGCAACACTGAATATAAAAACACCTGATTTAGAGCTGGTTGTTACCAATATGCCGAACGGCCGAACGTTTTATAAATATGATCGTTTCTTACCTACAGATTTTGGGAGGTATTTTTAAAAATTAATACTTTAGAAAAATTAGTGTTTCAAATAGTGTGAAAGTTTGAATAAGTGGATGTTTAAAGTGCTTAATTATAATTGCTTGTAATTGCTTATGTTATATATTTATATGCGATTCTAATCTAGCCTAGTTTAAAGAAGAAAAAGATCATATGAAGGTAACGTTATATTGCCACAATTATTGTTAATAGCCCCGGCTTCTCCATCGGGCGACAACAGTTTCCCTCGCGGTGAAAAAGTTGCACTTTAGTCCCTAGATGCACAAATAACTACTTCATTTCAAATGTAAAGGTGGTGTTGTAAACCATCATTTCAAATTAGATTTTCATACTGGTTTCCATGCCGCAATCCTTTAAAAAAAATTGACTCATTCTCAAGATATTAAAGCTTAAACAAAAATAGATTTGTTTATTTTTAATCTAAATAAATTGCAATATTTTAAAAACAAAAAATGATAGTTCAAAACGTATTACGGCATTCGATTCAGCATTAAGCATTAGTTGAAAATTACGTGTCACGACACGACTTTACTTTTGAAATAACTTAGTTCATTTCAAAATAGTGGATCCAAGATGGGGTCCAAAAATGTTAAATCCTTCAAAACCACATAAAAATTGTTTAACAATGACTTTTGGTGGTTACTTGTTTTTATGAGGTTTTATTTTGAGATTATGGGTTGATTTGTGCATTGCATTATGTTGAATTTGGTTAAAAATCAAATTTAAAATCCTTAAAGGATTCTATATTTTTCAAAGGGATTGTGACACTAAAATCAGTGCAAAAACGAATTTGAAATAATGGGATACAATACACCACCTTTACATTTGAAACAAATATTGTTTATTGAATATGGCGAATCCAAGATGGTGGCAGGAAACATCCAACAGCCAACAAAATGAAGTAGGCCCTACTTACTACCAACAATGTTTAGGGGGAGTCTGGGATTGATAAAAAAAGAAAATAAGTTAGGGGGTGGAGCATTTAAACAACACACTGTAAAAAAACTACTAAAACATGCCTATTTACAGATTAAATATTTTATTCGAATTTTAAAAAGTATCATTGAAAAAAAAGACTGGACTAATGTTCCTAATAAATTACACTAGATTCTTGTCCCAAATAAATTATATGATCAATTTACATCGTAAAGTGAATTAGGCCTAGTTCTTTCTGGAAGATATGTGTGTGTCTGATATAGTTTGTGTTTATATTATGTTTACCTTGTTTAAAACGTTCTTGTAAAAAATAGATAAAAAATACGTATAAAGTATTAACCATCAATACGAAGAACTTCAAGAATGTTTTAAAAATGAACGCTACATAAGGTTTGTAATTTTTAAAACTCAAACACCAAAATCAGTATGTTTTATTCAGGGTCGTATTTTAATACATATTCTTTACAAAACCCCGCGTCAAAGCACAAAGAGGATCTCGATTGGGACAAGGAAAAATGTAATTTATTTTCTGAATTGCTCTATAATAGGTACGGGGTGTGTATCTAAGTTATTATGTTTACCCAATTCTTCATTTCTTTCCTTATGACGACTATTCAACGAATTTTAAGTGCCCATAGATTGAGGTTATTTTTTATCAAAGTAAAAGAGTTTGATATAAAAAGGATTTTCTTAAAAGAAGCTTTAGAAATTCATTTCTAAACAATGCCATAAAATCTAAACAGCTTGAAACCTAAAATATTTTTCAACCTTACATAAAATATATTTTACATACATCTATATACAAAGGGCGCCTTTGTAAAGGGTATTGACATTGATATAAATTTTAAGTACAAACATAACTAAACTGAAATACAACTTTTCTTTTAAAATAGCCTACCTAAGATATGAAACGTCCCTTGTAGAAACTTACATTCTTTCCGAGATTATCAAAATGAGAACTTTGATACAATTTTTGTGGTAAATTATGATTTTATTCAAAGAATTGTAACAAAAAATGTCTGCACGCACATAGAGAATCTTCGTTTCCTTAACCTTGAGAGTCTTTCAGCTCGAGTGTCATTACAATTTCAACGACACTTGTGCAGCACTCCAATTAAACCCACGTTATTTAAGGAGTGACTTCTTTACACCCTCCTCAGGTTAATACTTAGGCAAAAGTTAATTGAATTCGTTGTTGCTTCACTCTGAAATAGAATGCCGATGCCGTTGAACAAAAATATAACATCGCCTTTGTTATTGAGATAAAACAAATACGTTACACCATAATGATTTTTGTGAAGCAAAAATGTGTTGAACAATTATGTTGAAGCAAAAACTGGAAATATAGTTCTGATCTCTCCAGTACAGCACGACATAATAAAATAATCCTGTAATTGATATCATAACATGATTATTGTATTATGTCGTGCTGTACAGGAGAAATCAGAACTACTGTATATTTCCGGTTTTTGCCTTAAGTATTGGTAGTTAAATATATTATTATTAAAAAGGTTGGTTTCAAGAACGGTTTTGATTTCAAAACCCTTGGTTTACCTATAAAAGTAAGGTAGGATTAGGAGAGAATATAGGCCTATTTTTACTTTATTGGAATTGATTTGGAACTTATAGTATATTAAAATATTATTCTCTGTACTTGTACTTCATTCTACCTTTAGCAACGTCCAAGATGTATGTCTACTTTAATGCATTACTAAAATTTTGTATTTTGTTTTAAGGTTGTAAAATTTTCGAAGCTGTTTGAGCTATCTTCTCCAATGGACGGGCAGAATACTTTAAATAAGTAAGTACAAGATATGTAATATTTAAATGTACAAAACATATCAATAGGCCTTAATTAAGTGAAAAATTTTTAATGTATTTTTAAGTAATTAAAATAATAACAGACTTGTACACAGTACAAATAATCAGGCAATGAATAAGTAGGTTATATATAATGGACCAACCACTAGATTATTAATACAAAAAGTAAACATAGCAAACATAATCATCGCTCATAGTTTCGTCAAAGACATAATCGTTTACAGGTGTAGAGTATACGCCATATTATGCTCCACGCATTTCCCTCTATACCTTTTTTTGAGCATTCGTTGCCTGGACTGATAGAGATTCTTAGTTATTCCTTCTACGTACTAGGAACCCCTACGAATAAGTTATCAACATTTTTAATCCAGAAATTTCCGTAAAACATGTATCCCAGCCACTTGTAGCGTTAAAAATGTTAAGGTAGTTCATCAATTTGGAATGATAACATATTAGGAACACCCAGACTGAAAATGAAAATAATATTATGATTTACCATGGAAAGTGTTTGTTATAATTAAAATGTTATCTGGGCATGACTGCGTATTATAAAAATATGTTACATATTTTAAATTCTATACGTCACAGAATATCTAAGTTTAATGCAAATGCCAACGACGCGACGCCCAGGGAGTTGTTCCTTCGGTGACAATCCCATCCAGGACAATCCCATTCCACTGGGGATGTCGCAATCACAACCGGCGTCCAGAGCTCAATCCGTTTTACGAGTTTAATCAGGACACACGCATATTAAACTGCTGTGGTCTCATTTAAACTCCCGGCATGTATTAACTTCCTGTCTGCCTCATCTAATTAACAAACTAGACCATTTCTTTTATTGTCATTATTTTGGTAACAACCGCAAGTAAAAGTTTGGAAATACAACTTGGCGATTAGTTGGAGCTAAAACTACACTTTCGTAACCACACTGAGATTTTATGTATAGATAAATACTTACTAATACTACTTATACTCTATTACTAATATTACTATCAATATACACAGTTCCATACCAAAGAATAATCATTAACCTGATAAGGTTGTTCCTGTAATCAAATAACACTCAATCTTGCTAATTAATAATCTTAATTCACACTCTTCTTGCTTAATCAAATCAACCCAGCTCCAAAGAATACAAACTAGAATAGTTTCCAAAGAATCAAATTAACAGTGGTTAGAACGAATTTGTATTCTTATACTGTTTTACCCTAACATATCTGTTATACGTACATATCTGTTTGAGATTACCTATTGGACCTGCACTTTGTGTACTTAGTCTTTGTCTGCATGGCATTTTTTTTTAATATTAGGACCTGATTATTTCGTCCAAATTTTCCTTAAGATTTTTGATAATAGTAAGTTGGTTTGTCTAGGTAGATTCTGCCTTTGTGGTAAGAGCAAGAGGACACGCCATCACAAGATAGTGACAAAGTCGCAGAAAACTTATAATCTGGGCTCATTTTGAGCCCAGATTCAACAAAAACATGGTAAAGGTTGAACGGTTTGAAGATTTTAAATGTATATTCGTCAATGTTCGACGTTGACGCTGCTTAACTTTCAAGACCAACTTTGACGCTTGTTGCAGCCCCAGACTGCAGGTGGAGAAGGGCAGTGTGTCACGGTACCTACTGGGCCTGGCCGAGCGAGTGGCAGAGTCCGGGGAGGCCATCAACGTGGCCGAGTGTGTGTCATGTGTCGCTGTGTTGCAGCCCCAGACTGCAGGTGGAGAAGGGCAGTGTGTTTCGATACCTGCTGGGCCTGGCCGAGCGAGTGGCGAAGTCCGGGGAGGCCATCAACGTGGCCGAGAGTATGTCATGTGCCCTTTGTGGCAGCCCCAGACTGCAGGTGGAGAAGGGCAGTGTGTCACGGTACCTGCTGGGCCTGGCCGAGCGAGTGGCGGAGTCCGGGGAGGTCATCAACGTGGCCGAGTGTGTGTCATGTGTCCCTGTGTTGCAGCCCCAGACTGCAGGTGGAGAAGGGTAGTGTGTCACGGTACCTGCTGGGCCTGGACGAGCGGGTTGCGGAGTCCGGGGAGATCATCAACGTGGCCGAGTGTGTGTCATGTGTCCCTGTGTTGCAGCCCCAGACTGCAGATGGAGAAGGGTAGTGTGTCACGGTACCTGCTGGCCTGGCCGAGCGAGTGGCGGAGTCCGGGGAGGCCATCAACGTGGCCGAGTGTGTGTCATGTGTCGCTGTGTTGCAGCCCCAGACTGCAGGTGGAGAAGGGCAGTGTGTCACGGTACCTGCTGGGCCTGGCCGAGCGAGTGGCGGAGTCCGGGGAGGCCATCAACGTGGCCGAGTGTGTGTCATGTGTCGCTGTGTTGCAGCCCCAGACTGCAGTTGGAGAAGGGCAGTGTGTCACGGTACCTGCTGGGCCTGGTAGAGCGAGTGGCGGAGTCCGGGGAGGCCATCAACGTGGCCGAGTGTGTGACATGTGTCCCTGTGTTGCAGCCCCAGACTGCAGGTGGAGAAGGGCAGTGTGTCACGGTACCTGCTGGGCCTAGCCGAGCGTGTGGCGGAGTCCGGGGAGTCCGGGGAGGCCATCAACGTGGCCGAGTGTGTGTTATGTGTCCCTGTGTTGCAGTCCCAGACTGCAGGTGGAGAAGGGCAGTGTGTCACGGTACCTGCTGGGCCTGGCCGAGCGAGTGGCGGAGTCCGGGGAGGCCATCAACGTGGCCGAGTGTGTGTCATGTGTCCCTGTGTTGCAGCCCCAGACTGCAGGTGGAGAAGGGCAGTGTGTCACGGTACCTGCTGGGCCTGGCAGAGCGAGTGGCGGAGTCCGGGGAGGTAATCAACGTGGCCGAGTGTGTGTCATGTGTCCCTGTGTTGCAGCCCCAGACTGCAGGTGGAGAAGGGCAGTGTGTCACGGTACCTGCTGGGCCTGGCCGAGCGTGTGGCGGAGTCCGGGGAGGCCATCAACGTGGCCGAGTGTGTGTTATGTGTCCCTGTGTTGCAGTCCCAGACTGCAGGTGGAGAAGGGCATTGTGTCACGATACCTGCTGGGCCTGGCCGAGCGATTGGCGGAGTCCGGGGAGGCCATCAACGTGGCCGAGTGTGTGTCATGTGTCCACGTGTTGCAGCCCCAGACTGCAGGTGGAGAAGGGCAGTGTGTCACGGTACCTGCTGGGCCTTGCCGAGCGAGTGGCGGAGTCCGGGGAGGCCATCAACGTGGCCGAGTGTGTGTCATGTGTCCCTGTGTTGCAGCCCCAGACTGCAGGTGGAGAAGGGCAGTGTGTCACGGTACCTGCTGGGCCTGGCCGAGCGAGTGGCGGAGTCCGGGGAGGTCATCAACGTGGCCGAGTGTGTCTCATGTGTCGCTGTGTTGCAGCCCCAGATTGCAGGTGGAGAAGGGCAGTGTGTCACGGTACCTACTGGGCCTGGCCGAGCGAGTGGCGGAGTCCGGGGAGGCCATCAACGTGGCCGAGTGTGTGTCACGTGTCCCTGTGTTGCAGCCCCAGACTGCAGGTGGAGAAGGGCAGTGTGTCACGGTACCTGCTGGGCCTGGCCGAGCGAGTGGCGGAGTCCGGGGAGGCCATCAACGTGGCCGAGTGTGTGTCAGGTGTCCCTGTGTTGCAGCCCCAGACTGCAGGTGGAGAAGGGCAGTGTGTCACGGTACCTGCTGGGCCTGGCCGAGCGAGTGGCGGAGTCCGGGGAGGTCATCAACGTGGCCGAGTGTGTCTCATGTGTCGCTGTGTTGCAGCCCCAGACTGCAGGTGGAGGAGGGCAGTGTGTCACGGTACCTACTGGGCCTGGCCGAGCGAGTGGCGGAGTCCGGGGAGGCCATCAACGTGGCCGAGTGTGTGTCACGTGTCCCTGTGTTGCAGCCCCAGACTGCAGGTGGAGAAGGGCAGTGTGTCACGGTACCTGCTGGGCCTGGCCGAGCGAGTGGCGGAGTCCGGGGAGGCCATCAACGTGGCCGAGTGTGTGTCAGGTGTCCCTGTGTTGCAGCCCCAGACTGCAGGTGGAGAAGGGCAGTGTGTCACGGTACCTGCTGGGCCTGGCCGAGCGAGTGGCGGAGTCCGGGGAGGTCATCAACGTGGCCGAGTGTGTGGAGGTGGAGAAGGGTGCGGTGGGCAACGTGCGCTGCCTGCTGGCCATGCCTATCCGCAACCGCAAGTACCAGATCATCGGTGAGTGATAGCTTTATGAATTATCGATAAATCTTTATATTAAATACTTTCCAGAAGCTTTTTACCACTCTCTGCATTGATGGCAAGTTCCCTAAACCTTGTTATGGGTTCAATACTTCGTAGCATGTTATTTGCCGTACTTAACGTCAATAACAGTCAATGCCATAAAAAATTAATACAAATTCGGAAAAATTTTAATTATTATACTAAAGAAACATAACTCAACGTCAGTTGTCGGAATCCCTAATGTTCATATCTGGTACTTAAAAATTAGTAGTAGCAAGGAAAAGTAGTTAACACTGATTGAGGGTTAAGAAAAAGGTTCTGAAAGGTCGGTATTTACAGCTTGTGAAAAGTTTGCCAGGCGGGCAATACACTAGATTGGACTCATAAAAGAAAGAGTTCAATTGCCAGTTGCAATCGGTAAGGTTTATCAACATTGCCTATGGCTCAAATGTTTGGGATCGAAGCCCATACAAACAAACATACCGCCAACCGTTTAAAAATAAAGTTAAAAACACGTTGCGACATTCCAACTATGTTTGCACAGCACACTTAATGCAGTCGTACATTCAATGTGTTAAAACTCGTACAAAAAAATAACAAGGTGCATAAATTAAAGTCTAGTTTTAAAATGTCTGTGATTTGTATCTAATTTCTTCAGTTAAATGTCAGACTTAGTTTTATCATACCGTGCCTAAAAAAGGTTCTGGATTTCGTTTATTGGTAAAGCTTAAAAAACATTACTAACCATGGGAAACCCTGAACAATTAAAGTACACCACTTTTCTACTCAAAAACAAGCCTTACAGCAACTCTTGAACTGTACACATTTGTTGTACAATTTAGGAATTGAAATCACCAAACGAAGAAACGGTAAATCATCGTAGAACATATTTATCTTATATCTTGTTTTAACAAAAACTTTTACAATCGTTTATTGTTTTTAGGAGTAGCAAGTATAATCAACAAACTCAATGGATCACCTTTTGATGATGCAGATGAACAACTGTTTGAGGTATTTTTTTAAGTATTTGTTTAATTTAAATCCCCTTCAATGAAACGCAATTCTTACATTTAAAAAATTATTGTCATCATTAAGATCTTTTCAATTTTCGTTTTCAAATTTTGACACCTAAAATGAAGTACTGTACTTACATTGTGGTGGTAGGAGGCTTAACATTCACAAAGTTTATAGTAGACTGTAAATTATAGTAAAACTCTACCAGAGTGTTTGTAGAGAACGGTGCACTTAAAATATCAATTTACTAGACATTCTGTTAATCACATACCCATAAGATCAATTATTATTAGAAGTCTCATACTTATTGATCGGCAGAGCTACAACTGAGAAAGAAATTAATTTAAAGGATGCAATTTTCTTTGAGGCCACAGGAATCTAATTCTATGTCTATGCCTCCCGTTGATAAACTCCCAGAGAGTGTCTGAAGAAAGAGTAGTTATTATTTCTCAACTGTCCCAATCAACTTAAATCTATCATCTTCTATCCTCTATCTATGCTCTGTATGTATATAAAATTCAATGTACTAGTGTGCTTTTCTGTACTTTGTGCATTACTGAACCATCCATCCGTTTTCCATGAAACTTTGGGAAGCTGTTATACATATAAACGTATATGTCTGGGAGGGTATTCTATCCTCATCCGGTTAATGAACTCCTTTAGAGCTTCATCCTTTGAATAGGCTTTCAAAGTTTCAATGTTTAATATGGAAGAATATAAGTAATCAAACTGATGTGAGAAAAGCTAAGAACTCTGTAGCTTAGAGCAGAAGCATTAAAAAGCAGTTTCCGACTGTTAAAAATACTAAAATACATAAAAAAAAGTTTTGTAACAATTTAATATCTTGTTGGTTTCCTGCGTGTGACTGTTTTGTTTAGATTTCATTTATTGTGATTTTTTTACATAATAACAATTCACTAGTTAGAAGTACAAAGTTGTATTTTCAGGCCTTTACAATATTCTGTGGCCTCGGCATCCATAATACCATGATGTACTCCGAAGTCGAGAAGGCGATGGCACGTCAAAAAGTCACCATTGAGGTAAAAGAAGAATTATTTTCATTGTAATGTTAAAACAAATTAATTTGAGATGTCTTGATAAAGTTAGTTATCAAAGCGCTATTAGAAATAAGTTTGCTCTACTACGTCTAAGACGTTATCTACTCAGTGATTTATTATAAGTGAGTACAATTAACAGGACAAAGGTAGGCAGGTGATAAAAAAATTATAAAACTAAAGAGTTAGGTAACTCAAAGTCACCTCTTTAATTTACATTTTTAGAAAATACTTTTACGTATTATAATTGGAACTGATATGACAACTTTAAGTTGTGTAAACGAATAATATTTATTTTAATTTTTAATTTCAGTAATTATAAGAAAATAAAACTATCCTCAGTAAAGGAAAATTCTACATCTGAATCGATGTGTTTCAGGTATTGTCGTACCACGCCACCGCTTCCAACAAAGAATTGGAGGCTTTCATTGTAAGTACAGTAATTATTTTTTGTCGAAATATTTAAGCCCTAATAACAATGGAAGAAAGTTGGACATCAAAACGTTACTATGTGTAAAAGGAGGGGAGAGAGGATTATAGGGTATTTTTTATTTATTTAAGTCAATTTCAACCTTAAACCTCAGGGTGAGTTCTTTGCCGTAGCACAATCCACTTGTAGGCTATCAATGAGGCCCTAACTTGTGAGTTCTGAGTGTAAGTGTGTGATTTGTGTGCTTAATTCGGTCACAGCATCATTTAAGATGCAACAGCGATCCGAAAGCGTAGTGTTATAAAGGACGCAGCATCAACTAAGATGCAACAGCGTAAGCCTTTATTTGTGAGTGTTATGTGAATAAAGGACGCAGCATCAATTAAGATGCAACAGCGTAAGCCTTTATCTGTGAGTGTTATGTGAATAAAGGACGCAGCATCAACTAAGATGCAACAGCGTAAGCCTTTATCTGTAAGTGTAAATGTGTGTTTAATTCGGTCACAGCATCAGTTAAGATGCAACAGCGATCCGAAAGCGTAGTGTTGTAAAGGACGCAGCATCAACTAAGATGCAACAGCGTAAGCCTTTATTGTGTTTGTGAATGTAAAATGTAAAGTGCCACTAATTATATGTTTTCGGACGCAGCATCAATTAAGATGCAACAGCGTAAGCCGAAGTGTAGTGTTAAGATTGCCGCGCCAACGGACAGTCGGGGCTAAACAATCTTCGAATGTTAGTGTAATAACGATAGCCTTATACTCACCAACTCGATCAACCTATTTGAAACTTAAATATTAAATGAGGAGAATTGTGAATATTTTAATATCACTGACTTTTATTCTTTCGTAGATTAATTTACAATGGCTTTACAATAAATACATAAAGTTATTACTTAGTGGTTAAATGCCTTATTATTGACAAATCATAATTAATTGGGGATACGGGGGACTCTGCCTCTACCGTTCCAAAATAACAAAATCGGGGACCTACCGTCTACCCGTTATTGCTGGAGATGCAACAGCGAGCACAGAGTGCTCACAGCATCAGTCAGCTATTGAGACGAATCTGAGATCTGAGGCACAGTCTAGGAGAAAAATACAGTCGCGACATAATGTTGCAAAAGTGTCCCCCCTCCACTAACTAACTCTGGTGGCACGCAAGCACAAATACTTCTTCCAAAAGCAATCAGATGTTTAAATATCTGTCAAATTTTTGTTTATTTCACAGTTTCATGACACAAAATAAACTGTATTTACATTTACGATTGTTTCTCTAAATTTACAAAAAAATACACTAAATTTAGTTTCTTGAGTTAATTGTAAATTTTCTTTCTTGGAATGGCCCCATCAAGAGGAGATTTGTGTGCAGCATGCAGGAATAATAAGAAGAATTCACCAAACTTGTCTTTTTTTAGAACGCCAAAAGACGAAAGATCAAAACAATGGATTATAAACAGTGGGCGTGAAGATTTACTTGATAAAGACGAAGTATATCTAAACAGCAACATCAAATTTTGCTCTTTACATTTCGATCGCAATCAATTTATGAATGAGAGAAAAAATAAACTAGTATGGAATGCTGTTCCTACTATATTTGAAAGACTTAAAACCCCGACAACGACGAGACCAACGACGAAGACGACGACGACGGCGGCGGCGGCGACGGCTACGGAGACCATGATTGATAAAGATTACCCGTTGGCCGTTAATGATAAAAATGACCCGATGACGACTGAGCTTCATGATGATCCGATGACGACTGCGACTGCGCTTGATGATGATCCAATGACGACTGTGCTTGATGATGATCCGACGACAACTGTGCTTGATGATGATGATCCAATGACGACTGTGCTTGATGATGATGATCCAATGACGACTGCGCTTGATGATGATCCGACGACAACTGTGCTTGATGATGATCCAATGACGACTGTGCTTGATGATGATGATCCAATGACGACTGTGCTTGATGATGATCCGATGACGACTGTGCTTGATGATGATCCGATGACGAGTAAAAAAGTAAAAACTAATGCTGCTAGCTGTGATACAAAAAAGTCAGGAAAAAAGAGAAAACTGAGTGACTATGAACAGGATTCAATACCTAGTTGTTCTAACTTAAATGAAAATGCCTCTGAAATACAGATTGAACTTTTAAAACAAAAAGTGAATAATCTAAGAAAGTCTTGTAAAAATAAAGACCGGGAAATCCGTAGACTACGAAAAACCCAAAAAGGCCGAAAAAATCATGGAAAACGTAGAAATGGAGGCCAAAGAACAATTAATGAAAGAAGAAAAGAACTGTTGTCCAATCAAAGGAATGAAATTAAATCAATTTTAGCTCCGTATTTGTCTAAGGATATATTAAATTTAGTTTTAAATCAGGTGAAGCCACATTCAAAGAAGATTCGGTGGAACGAGCAAATCAAAACATTTGCCTTAAATTTCTATTATCAAAGCCCTCAAGGCTATAGATTCTTGAGCAAACATATTAACTTGCCATCGGTTAGAACACTTCAAAGGTTTGTAGAGGGAGTTAGGCTAAAATGTGGAATAAACAAAGAAATATTTTCGTTGTTGAAAGAAAAAGTAAAAAATATGGCCGAGCACGAAAAAATTGTTAATTTGTCTATGGACGAAATGTCTTTAATGGAGAATTTGACTTACAACCCTAATGAAGATTATATTGTGGGATTTGAGGATTCTGGCACAACAAGAACAAAAAATATTGCCAACTCTGCTCTTGTAGTGATGATCAATGGGATATTCACAAGAATGAGACAGCCACTAATGTACTTTTTCTGCGACGAATCGATGGACGCTGAACAACTGAAGTGTATATTTATACAAATTGTAAGCCAACTAAATGAAATAGGATTAACAGTTAAAACTTGTGTTACTGACTTGGGATCAAACTTTATGCAATGGAGAAGCCTACTAGGAATCACCCAGGAAAGACCTTATTATATTTTTGAGTCAAACAAAATTTATTTTTTCTATGACACACCTCATATACTTAAATGTGTGCGTAATAATCTCTCGAAATATGACTTCCATTTTGAATCAGAAGGTGGTATTCCAGTTGTGGCATCGTGGAAACACATCGAAAGTCTGTATTTGAGTGACTGCAACAGAAAGTATAAACTTGCCCCTAAGTTGACTAAGAAGGCGGTATATCTGCCACCATTTTCCAAAATGAAGGTAGTGACTGCAGCCCGTGTTTTCAGCCACACTGTCGCAGCAGCTCTTGAAACACTAGTTGCTATAGGAGGCATTGAACCAATAGCTTTTGCGACTGCAGAATTTTGCCAAAAATTAAATGATTGGTTCGACATTTTCAATGGCTATTTAAAGAAAGGAAAAACTCTTAGGAGCAAAATAACGAAAGAATCACTTCATTTGCAGTCTTTGGCAGAAATTGAGAAATGGGTTTCCTCCTGGAAAGTTTTTGATGGCAAAAATAAGGAGATAACTAAAAAAATCAAATGTATATCTGCCTTGAAGATGAACTGCAACTCTATTCGACTCCTTATCAATGAAATCCACAGTGGAAAGTTCAGTCAGCAATATTTGCTCACTAGGAAGATAAACCAAGATGGATTGGAAAACTTTTTTTCAATCATCCGTCAAAAAGGAGGATTTTGCAGCAACCCGTCGCCACAGCACTTTATGTCAGCTTTTAACAGCTCAACCATAAGCAGACTCCTAAGTAAAGAAGTTGACACGTCGTCAGGTAATTGTCAAAGTGTGGATTGGGGCCACCTCATTTTAGACTTGAAATCTATGAACCAGTTAAAAGTTTCAAACGTGATGAAAGAACATGAGGCTGCATTAGATATTGAAAGCTGTCTAAGCATTGATGTTCCAAGAGACGTTGCGGAATTAAATAGCATGCGGTACGTTTTTGGATTTGTTCTAAAAAAGTTCTTCCAGATCCATAAATGTGAAATATGTAAAGTTGCTTTGGCTAATGATGACAAAACCTGTGAAGAGAACAATGCATTATACGTATATTTCAAAAACTATAATGATAGTGGTGGGTTGGTGGTGTGTAACAGCAGCATCTTCACATTTTTTGAGCAATGTGAAAATTATTTGGCCAGTATTTTTGATGACTATTCATTCAAGAAAGGATGTGGTTCAGTTTTTTTAAAGTCGCTCATGGAAAATATTGAGTTCCCCGTTAGCTGCTGTTGTGCAGAAACAAAACTTAGTTTAGTTAAAATATTTGTTCGAGTTAGAATTTATTACATAGTTAAGTTTACAAATGCTATTCTACAATCAAAGAAACGTAAGAATAAACATTATCTCACGTTCAGTCATTTAGGATGCTAAGTTGAAAAATGTCCCAAGATGTTATACTTACAGAATTAAATTGAAACCTTTTTTGGCATAATTTCATACTATTCTTTTTATTGATATACTAATTATTTTACTTTTGAAAATTAAACTTCAATAACTAATATCATATATTGACATTTACAGGCTAAGATCAATCATTAATATTATAAAAAAATTAGACTTCTAGTGATTTCCGACTGTTCAAAATTCTGTCAAATAATTGTAACTGTGTATCTCAGTGCTGGATTTAACAATATGGATTGTAAAGAAGCCACTAAAGACACAAAAATAAGAACTGTTTGGGTACATTTTAAAATTATAGAAATTAATAATTTTGAAATTATTTTGTAAAATTGAAATTACCCTTTTAAACTTTTGACCGGTGAGCGGGTGTACTCTACAGAGAATGACTACCGGCTTTGATACTTAAGAATTTTTTTAATCGGAATTTGCACTGGCGTTTTAGGGAATTTAGAGCCATAACAACAAGAACACCAGAAACTAATCAATTGTGGCTGACCCCTGGTCGGATTTCCAATAATTCAGATTATCTGGGAATTTGAGGAAATGCCGAAGGATATTAATCTTTCACGATGTTAACCTCGTCGTTTATCCGCTATCGCTATGGGTAGACCTACATACACCCGTTTTTTACGCCTTCTCATGTAATTTACTTCACACCTTTCACATTTCAATGGCCTTTCAGTTATAACTCCGTGCCAGATTTAAAAAGAGAGTGCCCGACCGGTCCAGGTAGGCCCGGACAGCCCTAATCCACTGTTGTCACAATACCTATTGTTGTGAAGCCGGCCGGAGAGTTATTTCTTGAGTTGTTCCTGGTATAAGGAATTTCGAAGCGGCCTGCAGTCAATCACTCAGGCGTGGGGGCTGCCCACCCCCTTCGCCGGTCGGCCTCACAACAATAGGTGTTGTGACAACAGTGGATGAGGGCTGTCCGGGCCTACCTGGACCGGTCAGACACTCTCTTTTTAAATCTGGCACGGAGTATACGGCCGTTAACGTTATTCGCAAAATGATTAATGCCATTTAATCGCAATCAGTAAACTGGCGCAATAAATTTTCAAGGCCGCGGCCATTTTAAAACCATATATTAAAATTATTAACGTTAATCTTTACATGATTTATTTTTTTCATATTATAAATACATTTTTAAATTAATTTTTATATGTATATATTACAACTTTGATTTTTTTAGTTTTTCCCTTAACCCTAAAACCTTTACCTCGTCGCTACGGTCGCTACGTGTCTGATTAAACCCAATGTAATACAGAACTACTTTGTTCTGTTTATTATAATTTTGGTCGTAGTTGTGCTTGCGTGCCGCTTTGGAGCGCTAGTGTTTAGGGAGACAACTAAAGTGCATTGCAGCATATGGTAATGTCGCGACTGTATTTTTCTCCTAGACTGTGTCTGAGGTGGCTGGCACTCGCCTATTTATAGGGCCGGTCAGCTGGGATGATCACATGACCACCCGTCAGCCGATGCAACAGTCTACTGTTCCAGGATTGCCACTATTTCACATCATAAATGGAAACGTAAACATTCCTTTTAGCTACCTTTACAATCATTGCTATTAAATCATTAAATATGGATTATTCTAACTTAAAACTAATAAATACTAATTGTTTTACAATACAGACAAGGTATTCACAGATAAATAATGAAAGTACACTCTGTGTTGTTATTTACAATGACGATATCGGATAACCTAACCTATTCGGTAAGTGAACAACAAACATTTCTTCAACTATTTCACACTTTCAACAAATTAAATGAAGATAAAACTGATTATTTCTGTTAAATGATATGAAGTCTTAACTTAGGCCTACATAATAAACAATCTATAGCTCAAAATATCATTATCTACTGTTAAAATCTAGGTTACCTAGACTAGGCCTAGAAATGAAACATTGCATTGTCCCCTTAATTTGTATAATAAAATTAAATGAACATGTACAATTTTTTATACAAATTACCTGGTGTTTTATTTACCCTTTCCTATCTCATCACGTATGAGTTCAAGAGTGTCTACAACATCTGAAACAAGTAAGTGAACAACAAATTCAAATTTATAATTAATTAATAACTAAGTGTCCTTATCACTTCACAAATGTTCTTCTTCCGCTAGAACTTCAGCTTTCTTCTTTCTCTTCTTCCAGTTCCTCTCTGAGGCAAGTTTTACTTCTTCCTCCATAGCAGTGTCCTGCAGTTCGCTGGGTTCCATCTTCCTCTCTTCATTTTTCTGACTTGTCCTTTCTTTATCAACAAACTCATATTTCAGTTGATCAGCTTGTTGGGCAGATAATTCAGTTGTTTTATTCACTGAAACTTCTTTTCCAGTTCCTTTATTTTCAATTGACTCAAACTTCTCCTGTGCTTCACTATCCATCCTTTCTGTATTATTTAACTCTTGATCAGCTTTATGCATGTCACTATTTAAATCATAATCTTTATTTGTTGTGATAAGTGTTGTTGTGTTTAACACATCACATTTTTCATCTTGCTTCAAACTGTCTTGAAAGTAAATAACATATTCTCCTAATTTTATACAGTTTTTACTGTAATCAATTATCATTTTCAGTTCCTGCATAGTGTCATTTCCAATGACTATCTCTTTAATTAAGTTTGGTACAATCAAACATTTTATCTGAACATTTACATGACTTATTCTTGCATTTACTAAAATAATACTCTTAATTCGTTGAGACTTCTGATTTATAGCAGTATTAATTGTAGTATTGGTTAACGGAAATTCTTCATATTTTCCTAGATTATGTTTATTTTTTAAAAACCATTCCTTCTGCATGCAAGTTACTGAACTCCCAGTATCTATGATACATTTTGTACTGACTCCCTCAAAATTTATATCGACTTCTGGTACATAATAAGTATTTTTATTTTCATTTACGTCAATAGTTCCGTCCATTAAAAATTGTTTGTCACATAAAATATTGTTTATAGGCCTATCATTTTCTATTTCATTTTGCACTGGAAATTTGTTGACCGTTTCATCGTGTAATTCAAAATTTTCCATTAGGCCTACTTTATTTCCAGTGCTATTTAGTTTAAAGGCTTTTGGTCGGGTCTCTCATCCTCAAACTCATTTTGTTGCCGCTGTGATGGCTCCTCGTAGTTTGTATTTTCATTGTTTCCATCAAACCTTAGTCTCCTGTCATATTCCTGGCCATAGTTACCTCTTCTGTCATAATTATCCTTTCTTTCTTCATTCCGTCTTTCAAATCTATCCCTTCGGTTGTTGTAGTTTTCTCTCCCCTCATTCCTTGACTGATATCTCCTGTTGTCATTTGACTTGTTATTCCCATAGTTTCTAGACTCCTCATACCTTCTGTTATTGTTTTCTCTTCTGTTATAGTTATCTCTTCCCTCGACTGGTCGTCTGTCCCCTAGTTTGAAATGGAATTCATTTCGACTCAAATTTTTCTCCAGGTTATACCTGAGAGACTCATTCGCTTCCTCAGTATCATCGGTGCTTAATAGTTTTTCCATTTGTTGTATCGTTACAATATTTTGTACTTTGCATGCCTGTTGTATGGTATGATCAAAATGTCGAGCAAGGCGACGAACTATCTCCTTTTCAGTTAATTTTGGGGTCATATTTTGCATCAGAACGACTCTTTCGATAAAGTAATCTGCTTTTGTTAGTCCCCTATGCGGTATAAATTTTTCTAAATCCAATTTTCTTTTTAATCCGTCTTGGATTTCTTCACTCCAGTATTTATCTAGGAAAATCTTTTCAAAATCAAAAAAATCTTTCACTGATGCTTTGATCATGTCCCACCATTTTGCTGAGGAACCCTCTAAGCAGATGTCCAATATCTCCTCTACGTTTAATGTTTCTTCATTGCGGAGAGTCCGCCGTTCATTTTCTCTGTTAAAGTAGTTTTTCAGTTTCGTGAGGAATTCATTTGGGTTTCTTGATTTTCCATTAAATTTAGGCAGTTCTTTGATTTGGTTATTGGGGCATGTGACGTGTACGTCAACTGGTACGCCAACTGTTTTATTGTTTGTTTTACTGCTTTGAAGTTGTTCCTGAATACCTTCATTAATCTTCTCTTGGATCGTGTTATTTATCTCTTCCCTTAATTCTCCTATTTGGTTGTTGAATTTTGTTTCAATTTGTTTTATTTCTAATGTGATTTCTTTACGCATTTCTTTCATCTCTGCCCTTACTTCAGTCATCTCTGTTCTTACTTCAGTCATCTGTGTCCTTATTGTTTCAAAATTATCTGTCATTCTTTCAAATTTTCCTGTCATTTCATTTCGTAGTTGGTTGATCTCTCGGTGAAGGTTCTGACTGAACTCTTCAAAATTCTGAAGCAATGTCATAAGCATTGTTTGTGTATCCGTTGGTTGTGATTTAGTTGGGCTAGGAGATCGACTGCGGTTCAAACCGTCACCAGATGCTAAATTTTGGTTATCTCCTGTATCATTATTTAGGCTAGGATTTATTTCTGAAGTTTCGTTATTTTCATCCATATTTTGGTCGTTTGATTGCCTAATCATTCTTAATTCTGCTTCTTGGGCTTTGATAGTTAGTTTAATATGTTTACGTAAATTATATTTGCTCATTAAATAGGCCTACTCTGTGAAATGTGCAACGCGTTGGGCGCCAAATTACAATGTGTAAAATGAGGGGAATAGAGGATTATAGGGTATTTTTTATTTATTTAAGTCAATTTCAACCTTAAACCTCAGGGTGAGTTCTTTGCCGTAGCACAATCCACTTGTAGGCTATCAATGAGGCCCTAACTTGTGAGTTCTGAGTGTAAGTGTGTGATTTGTGTGCTTAATTCGGTCACAGCATCATTTAAGATGCAACAGCGATCCGAAAGCGTAGTGTTATAAAGGACGCAGCATCAACTAAGATGCAACAGCGTAAGCCTTTATTTGTGAGTGTTATGTGAATAAAGGACGCAGCATCAATTAAGATGCAACAGCGTAAGCCTTTATCTGTGAGTGTTATGTGAATAAAGGACGCAGCATCAACTAAGATGCAACAGCGTAAGCCTTTATCTGTAAGTGTAAATGTGTGTTTAATTCGGTCACAGCATCAGTTAAGATGCAACAGCGATCCGAAAGCGTAGTGTTGTAAAGGACGCAGCATCAACTAAGATGCAACAGCGTAAGCCTTTATTGTGTTTGTGAATGTAAAATGTAAAGTGCCACTAATTATATGTTTTCGGACGCAGCATCAATTAAGATGCAACAGCGTAAGCCGAAGTGTAGTGTTAAGATTGCCGCGCCAACGGACAGTCGGGGCTAAACAATCTTCGAATGTTAGTGTAATAACGATAGCCTTATACTCACCAACTCGATCAACCTATTTGAAACTTAAATATTAAATGAGGAGAATTGTGAATATTTTAATATCACTGACTTTTATTCTTTCGTAGATTAATTTACAATGGCTTTACAATAAATACATAAAGTTATTACTTAGTGGTTAAATGCCTTATTATTGACAAATCATAATTAATTGGGGATACGGGGGACTCTGCCTCTACCGTTCCAAAATAACAAAATCGGGGACCTACCGTCTACCCGTTATTGCTGGAGATGCAACAGCGAGCACAGAGTGCTCACAGCATCAGTCAGCTATTGAGACGAATCTGAGATCTGAGGTGGCTGGCACTCGCCTATTTATAGGGCCGGTCAGCTGGGATGATCACATGACCACCCGTCAGCCGATGCAACAGTCTACTGTTCCAGGATTGCCACTATTTCACATCATAAATGGAAACGTAAACATTCCTTTTAGCTACCTTTACAATCATTGCTATTAAATCATTAAATATGGATTATTCTAACTTAAAACTAATAAATACTAATTGTTTTACAATACAGACAAGGTATTCACAGATAAATAATGAAAGTACACTCTGTGTTGTTATTTACAATGACGATATCGGATAACCTAACCTATTCGGTAAGTGAACAACAAACATTTCTTCAACTATTTCACACTTTCAACAAATTAAATGAAGATAAAACTGATTATTTCTGTTAAATGATATGAAGTCTTAACTTAGGCCTACATAATAAACAATCTATAGCTCAAAATATCATTATCTACTGTTAAAATCTAGGTTACCTAGACTAGGCCTAGAAATGAAACATTGCAACGTACTGTAAACTTTTGACAAAATTTGTAATTCATGGCAATAAGTTGTATTTTGATAAGAGCACGGAAACACAGGATCACATGAACAATAGTTTGCGGCAAATCTCGATGTAACAATCGCTGACCGAGGTCTGATCCTACCGGTTGGCTTTGTTGGCTTCCCTCCAGCTTTCACGTCGACGTTCATTCACTCCTCTATCTAATTTTCCTTCAGATTGCAGATAATTATTACTGTTCTTTATTAATTATTGATAAAGCTATACTAAATTAAGTTTGGTTGAAAGGTTCTGGGTAAAAAAAGTTGAATGAGTTCATTAAGTTAAAACTATTAGTTAGATGGATAGATATGTTTTACTGATCACTCAACACAACACGCATAATATATATATATTCTCAATATATTTAGATAGAAAATTTAATTAAATATGATTCAAAGTCATTTCAAGTTGTGATAAAACTTGAAACGATGATTATTAACCATCGTTATGGTAGTGCGATAACAACAAGTCTAAGAGGGTTTCGTGACACGCATAACATGCAATATTGTATGGCAATACATATTAAATCCACTTAAATTTAGTAGTATTCTTGTACATACGGGCTTAATTAGTTAAAACTACTTGTTTAAAACAAACATTTTGAAGTTGCTTTTTTATTTTCACTTCTATCCACCTCCAGTCAATACGTTAGTCACTGTCCGATTAATAAGATGTCTGAGTGCGCTACTCCGCCGGTTTTATTTATAGCTAAAACAATCAGTAGTTGGCTTACTCCCACTTCAACGTTCTTAACCGATGTAAGTGAAATGAGTCCCACTATGACTTTCTGACTCTTAGAGAATCAATTTTTTTATTTGTAATTCCAAAAAAATACAAAATATTAGTAAATAGATATTTTTGACACTACTATACAGGGTGTCTTGCAACCCTATGAACAAACATACATAGGGTACATACATTCCTTGGGTCAAGACAAACACATTTTACTATATAAACATGGGTCTATGGTGCCTAGTTTTCCGTCTGTCTGTCTGTATGTGTTTTTTACAAACAAAATCATAACTCCTAAACTGTTTGAGATACAACGTTGAGATGCACAAATGTTTATCTTATTAGGCCCTATCCCTTAAAATTATACCAAAATATCATCAACCGTTTCAAAATGGCAGCCATTTAAATTATTTGATGCCAAATTCCACGAAAACCGTTAATTTTAACAAAACATTGCAAGATACATGAAAGTAAGCAATTTTATGTAATTTTCAATGATACCTTATTTGTTGAGATTGGATAAATATTTACTGAGAAATCAAATTTTTTCGTAATGCTTGACCACTTTTCTCCATTTAAACAATGTTAAAATACGGGGTGTTAAAAATCAAACTTTAACGGCTTACATCCACTTAAATATTGAGCTTAGGAAAAAATGTCATAGAATAATAAGCTCTTAAAATTAAGCGTAGAATCCAAATACACCATAAAATACAGGGTTTTCCCGAAGAAAAATTAAAGTTGTCCGGCATATTGGAAATGGCGGCCATTTACAAGAAAATGGAATTCATATTTTAAATGTCTTAAAAAAGTAGGTGAGTCCCCCATTAAAAGTTATCTCTAAATCCAATAGTTTCTGAGATACCAATGGTGGCACAGTTAAGTTGGACACCCCTTAATTTTAACATTGTTTAAATGGAGAAAAGTGGTCAAGCATTACGAAAAAATTTAATTTCTCAATAAATATTTATCCAATCTCGACAAATAAGGTATTATTGAAAACTAAATAAAATGGACTTACTTTTATGTACCTTGCAATTTTTTGTTTAAATTTACGGTTTTCGTGGAATTTGGCATCAAATAATTTAAATGGCCGCCATGTTGAAACGGTTGATGATATTTTGGTATAATTTTAAGCGAAAATAGGGCCTAATAAGATAAACATTTGTGCAAAAGCTCAACGCTGTACCTCAAACCGTTTGGGAGTTAGGATTTTGTTTGTAAAAAACACATACAGACAGACAGACGGAAAACTAGGCACCATAAACCCATGTTTATGTAGTAAAATGTGTTTGTCTTGACCCAAGGAATAATACTATGTATGTTTGTCCATAGGGGTGCAAGACACCCTGTATATCTTTCTGGCCCTATTCCTGAAAATATTTAGTACCGAGATCTTTTTAATGATATGATTATCTTTAGCCTCCAAAATGTTTCTAAAAAAAAGTGGGTAGTTGTTTCAGTACACAAAAACAAACGTTCTTCCCCAAAGACATATCGATATTTGTATCAACATTACAAACTATAACCTATAACCGAAACATTTAGCATTCTCTCAAAATAACCCTAAACTAATAAAATATTCATGCTGAAGCGGCTTAAGCCTCTCAGTACGTCTTAAAATGCAACAGTCAGATAGAAAGCTTTTCCTAGAGAGCCCTGTCAAAACACATTGAATGATTAATATTGCGTATAGGAGTTGCCAGACGAGTTTCAATGCCTGCCAATACAGTCTCCCACCGTCTAAAACTTAGTTTAAAAGACGAATAAAATACTTTTTGTGGGTCTAAAAAAATTTGCTTGTATGGTTCATTATTTTACAGACTAATAGTATTACCGATGAACAAAGTAATAACAAGGTAATTACGATGTTACCTGAACAAAGTAAAACTTACTTGATTTACAATTCAAATACAGGTCTTAATGTGTATAACCTGTTATTGGTTTGAAACCTACTCATGAATTAATCATGAATATTATTTTTATTTGAACTAAATAGTGCCAAATTTACAGTACATTTTCGATAACATTTTCGACTTATCCATTCGCGTCTATTGTTTAAACTACACTACGTTTCGGGAGGTGAAGAAACTTGCCTCACTTCGCTTGGTTCCTAATTAATTACTAATTTAATTAATTAAGTAAAATTTACAGTATTATTAGTAATAAGTATGATAAATGTGTCTTTAATTAGGGTCATTTAATAGCCAGGGAAACGTAGTGTAGTTTAAACCTTTTGAGCAAATGGAAAAGTCCAAATAATTCGGCATTAATATCAAATTCTTATGTATCATGAATTTTTAAAATACAAAATTTTTTATTTAAATTTGAAATCTATCGCAACAACCTGTGGACAGGACAAGGCGGTGCCGGCGGCGGACGAGCAGAACCTCTACTCGCTGTCGTTCGACGACTTCTCGCTGAGCGACGAGGAGATGCTGCTGGCCGCCGTCAGCATGTTCCTGGAGCTGGGCCTGGTCAAGCGCTTCAGCATCGAGAAAGAGGCGAGTTCAGTCTGTAAAGCTACGAGATTATGTTGGTATATGTGAGCGATGCCATTGACTTTGAATCGGAAGTAACCTTTCTTCGCATTAGAAGATGTGTACCAGGTTTTGAGTGACACAGGATTAAAAGAGCTCCTAGTTATAATGAATCCCCAACAGAGTGTACTGATGTCACTTATTAATTTAAGTAATAGGAGCAGGTAATATATCATTTAGTGACACATTAAACAAGCAATAGTCAATTAATTATTGATTTATGCAACGTGGAATACAAGTTGTTTAAGTAAATAGCTAAAATAGTTATTGAGGGGTTGATAGAAGCACCCTCTGTGGGTAATTAATTAAACTAGGTCAACTTTAAATCCTGGGTAACCCAAAACAAACTAGCAACAGCTGGACCATAAGAATGGGAGGTCTATTAATTATTCTTAGATGCATGCATTTTCTTGGTACTGACGATTGAGATTTGAATCTATATTTGTACGCAAACAATTCCAATATTGTGATTACCGAAGTTTTGTTTTCGTTGTCAAAGTGACCTACGTGACTGCCGTTCTGGATGTTTTCAACGGATTAAAACGGTCAAGAACTTTACCTGGAAAAGTATTTTCAGAAAATAAAATACGTTTGCTTTAAAAAAAAGTCAATGAAAAGCGAATTTTTTGATACGGTGTTACCAACGAAATATACAGTAGATGTACATTTATTAAAACTCCTTAAAATATATTTAAGAAGTGGATGGTCTTAAAGCCAGGCTATGTATTTATTTATTGCTAAGGAAAACTTTATTTTATAATATGTTTAAGTTTTGCCAGTTTATAGGATGAAAAACATAAACTTCAGGATATTTTTTCACATTGATAATTTTACTAATGAGGAAAAAATAGAATGGCTTCATTAATGAACTTTGAATGCTAGGTTAATCGTGATAGCGATTAAAGCACATCGGCATTGATTTGATTAGATTGTTAGCGAGTCACTGGAAGCCCGATAAAATAATTAATATGAAAAAGTAGGTTTCATGGAATTCGTAGTATTATATTAAACCAGAATAAAGTAGAGTGCTGCATATATAGTTTATGCATCGGCAAGTGTGCAGTGTAACTGTAAACATATAGGTACAATTAACTTATAAAAAATTTAGCTTATTATTGAAATTATTTCATGGAACTCTTCATTGTGTGATAAAACACGAATCAATCAAACCATGTTTCAAAGTATTTCATAAGTGAGTGCAAATATTAACAAGAGTATGGGATTAATAATAAGTAGTTCAGTTAAATTTGTTAAATTAAAAAATAACGCCAATCAATATTATGACGGAATTGTCATACATTTAAAGGATACATAGGTCCAAAACACCGCGGAGAAATCCTCTGAGGGGAATTTGGGAACGTAATATTTCAGCACGATCTAGAAAATAATAGCCACTTAAGCCTATTACTCGGCCTTGGTCACGATATATCGTCATTACTGAGAATGTAACATGAGTGGCTCCATGTACTGTGGCTGATAGAGATAAGAACAATGAGATACGCCAAGGGAAATTACTCATCGTATCCATCTTAGCCACAGCCACTGTCTCGCCTTTACGTTAACACTAATAGATTAGTAAAGCAAGTAATTAGGGAATTTCCAATGGAAAAGTAAACTATGGCATGAACAGCAAGGTGGCTCTGAGACATGCTGGTTGGGTCAAACTCTATTTGTAAAAACAAATGTACATACTGTTTGTATCTATGGCTCTCTAGCTGTTCTAATATATCTTGAAAAAGTTCGCTGTCCTAAAAAATCACAGAATACCTAGCCCCATTTTTGGAGGGTAAGTGGTCCAATTTTGGGGGGTTTGGGCCCTTAAAGCAATGTTGGCCCCAAAGGTAATTTTAATAGTATTTTTCGTGATAAATCGAATATGAATACGAAAATTTAAAGTTCTCTCCCAGAGTTTTAGCACAAAAATAATCTATTTATGAAACAAAAGAGGATTTCTAAACCAAGTAAGCCCTACGTTTTCAAGAGGATTTTTTCGGCAAGCGGACGCAATTACCATAAGATTTCCTTTAAATTAAGAAAAAAAACAATAACTTTATTCACCATTGTTACAACTTTACGTTTGAATTATAATTGACAATAAATATACAATTTATTTTACTTGAAACAGAAATTCAATAAAATTTTGATGAATAATTTGGTTCCCCTAGTCAAATGCCCATAAGAGGTAATTTGGTAGAGATATCATTTTCTATCATCTGATTGGCAAGATAAATGGGGAATAAATAGGAATTTATATTTTGGGGGATTTGAGGCCCCAAATTGTTGGTCTTAAATGGACACTTTAAATAGTTGAAATTGAAATTCGCTCCCTTACGCCAGCGAGCTGTGTGTGTACTCATTTGTAGTATTACATCCTTTTCAAAGAAGTAACCTCTACACTTTCATGTGGTGTCTTTTTTTCGCATAACTGTCTTAAAAATATGGAATTATTAATTTTGAAAGTAAATTTAACTGGGTGTGTCCTGCAACAAGATTTAAGCAAAATGAAATTGAACAAAGACGAGGAAAAATAAACTATAACTGCCTCCACCTTTAGAGAGGTGAAATGAACAAAGGAGTGATGGATTGGCCCAACTTCTGAACAAAAGAAACAACTCTTTAGAAAAGAAATGTTAATCTTTAGTAGCGAAATAGTTTTGATTGTAGGATAATTATTTTATTTCATGATGTTCTATGAAATGCTTGATAACAATTAGCCAATTGGAGTTGATTAATTGTTTCAAATATGACTGAGCACTTAATCGTAGCAAAAATTTCATTAATTATGAAAACCGGTTGAGTTTAATTTAAAACTTTTAAGTTAAGCATACGTCTTCGACTATTTCCTTGTCAGGAACAGCACTTTAGCTGCCTAAGGTGAGCTGTGCGAGCCGGTCAAATTAAGGAACCCCTCCTCTCTCCCTCCATGTTTAACCCTTGAGATGTTTAACAACGAACCTTAACTGTTAATTAAGTCTTTTGCTCTTACGCTGCTGTCTTACCCTAAGTTTTCTTTTAAATAATGTACTCTCAGTAACAGACGTTATATGGACATGTGAGCTACGGTAATAATTTTGTTTCCACCTTTGAGTGTTTGCATTAGAATATCTCTGAAGTGTAGGCTTTATAAAGTTTTTAAATTTAGTTTGTGTACCGTCCCAGACGTTGTACAGGTTCCTGATAACAGTGAAGCGCAACTACAGGGACGTCCCTTATCACAACTGGCGACACGCGTTCAACGTCGCCCAAGTCATGTTCGCCATTCTGATGGTGAGTACCTTTTAATAGTAGTTTATTTAAAGAGTAGCTTTAAGGCTGATTACCTGCAAACACAACTTTATCTTCGACCAGCAATGCAAAAAAACATCCATCGGAGTTAAAAAAACTCATCACTTTCACTCATGATGGAACAAGTCAACTCACATTTGAGGCTAAGCATATAAATCATGAATCGTAGAGAAACAGCTGATGTGCGAATTGCGTGATTCCTATTATGACACTTCCTTTGTCAAATGCCGAACTATGATTGGTCTACAACGAGTCCCATATCGTAAAGTTGGCAACTGGTTCTGGTTTATAGTTAGTTTAGTGGTGTACCTCTTTATGGCGTTACTTGTAATATCATTATTGGTGCTTATTTCAACGGTCGTAGATGAAAGATATTGTTATACTTCAAATGTGCGCGAGTATAGAATCAATTCTTCAAAACCAATAGAGATTTCATCATTAAACTACATGTAACACTTGGTCTCTATGATTTTCTCATGTTGCAGGGTTGTGAGATGAAGGGCACGTTCAGCGACCTGGAAGTCCTCGGGATGTTTGTAGGCTGTTTGTGTCACGACCTCGACCACAGGGGGTACCAACAATGCCTTCCAAGAAAAGTAAATTCCCTCATTATTTATATACCATTATGCCCATTTTAACTAACAATATGAAAGCTTTTTTATTTTTACATTATTTGCTGCCTATGTTTTCTGTTTATTTACAAGATTTGCATTATAAGTGTAATAAAACTCAATTTGTGCGACTTGCGTATTACCAGAGTTCGTATATGGTATTATATACAAACGCGGGGAGTGCGGAGAATGCCTGCAGCGCCGGGCGGATCGATCCCAGTGTAACATTATTCTAAAGAAGCTTTTGTTGTGTGCTGATTAGCTAGCCGTATTTGGCTCTCCGTGACGCTGGCCAATGCATATTGTATGCATGAACTGTGATTAGCACTTTAGGAACTAACTGATGGATTTGGTAAATCAAAGGATTTACCAAATCCATCAGTTAGTTCCTATTATGCGTATTTCATTGTTCTGTACTAAACTTTTAAGTATATGAATTTCTGAAATAACTGAACAATCCAAACATGTTTTAAAAGAGTTTATATGTGCTATATTTATAATTAAACCCAAATAAACCTTTTGGAAATTCCCAAAAAATAATATAATTAGGCCTACAATCAAACCTCGTGTTTCAGGGCCGGGTCTCCTCTGGTGCAGCTGTATGGGACCACCAATACCATGGAGCACCACCACTTCAACCACGCCGTCATGATTTTAAGCAGTGAGGTAAATAGAACATATATTTACTTGCTATTATCAACAGATTTTTTTTTTTGAAAACACACATTTACAAGGAAAGACATCGGACATAGGCAAAGGTTAATATGAACTATGTGATGGTGTCCCGTTTCGCTGGGAAAAAGTAAACAAATAGTTGTAAATAATGTCAAATTTGTATGCTTTTGAGACTTTTGTTATATTTTTGCCTTTAGGGAAAATTTTATCAAGAAACCAATAACTTTCCTAGTACGTATTTTCTCACAGAGACCTTTCATGCAGTTGTAGGGTTGATGGGGTTCAGACTTATGATTTTCTCAAAAGTTATGGGTAATTTGGTCATAAAATATAGATATGTTACAATAGCGGTAAAAATAAAAAAATCTACAAAATGTAATATATATATATATATATATATATATATATATAAAATGTTTAAAGACCTCAAGTACTATGAATACATATCAGACTACCACCGTGCTTCGAAAGGTAGCTTACTGAAGTGTCGACATGTCATTGTCAGAGGCGCTAGTGTGACGTGAAACCTGAAAACTCTTGAAACCAGACCTTGCCCAGAAGGTCCCATGGCATCATTATAGTATAATAACAATGCATTCACAAAAATCAATCCTTATTTTAAAAATAGTATATTTCATTACAAGGACCTAAGTGACACCTTTCGTACAAGGTCAAGTTTTACAACCGAGGCTGTAAGCCGAGGTTGAAAAATGACCGAGTAACGAAAAGCAGCTTTAGGTCCGTGTGATGAACTATATTTTTCGTTATATTGCTCAATACAATACGTAAACTACTTAAGAAAACCAAAATGTTACAGCTTGTTTACCTTTAAAGATGCCTTCAAAAGATGCCACCGTCTTGTTCTTGCTATTTGAAGCAATCAGCTGATTGTCTGTTTCATTTGTGTTAGGGTAGACTGAAAACAATAAACAACTATCGACGTATCGAACGCACGTAATAATCGATTGGTGAAATGAGCGAGTTTCACATTTTGATTAAACTGACAACAATGAATGTTTCGATAATAACGATGAATGTTTCGATTATTTGTAATCGAATGAATATTGTTCGATTATTACGACATACTCGGTAAATAAAGTCGACATACTCGGTAAATACGACATACTCGGACTATAAAAGTCAAAAAGTGCCGAGTACGTCGTAATAATCGAACAATATTCATTCGATTACAAATAATCGAAACATTCATCGTTACTATCGAAACATTCATTGTTGTCAGTTTAATCAATTGTGAAACTCGCTCATTTCACCAATCGATTATTACATGCGTTCGATACGTCGATAGTTGTTCATTGTTGTCAGTCTACCCAAACACAAATGAAACAGACAATCAGCTGATTGCTTCAAATAGCAAGAACATGACGGTGGCATCTTTTGTAGGCATCTTTAAAGGTAAACAAGCTGTAACATTTTGGTTTTCTTAAGTAGTTTACGTATTGTATTGAGCAATATAACGAAAAATATAGTTCATCACACGGACCTAAAGCTGCTTTTCGTTACTCGGTCATTTTTCAACCTCGGCTTACTCCCTCGGTTGTAGAACTTGACCTTGTACGAAAAGCGTCACTTTAGGTCCTTGTAATGAAATATACTATAAGCTACTCTATCTATCACACATGCTTTGGACCAGGAATTAACATAACCCTTGAACAGCTGTTACTTAGCAACACTCCCTCAGTGTGAACCTTTTCTTGCAGAACCTCAACATATTCTCGTCGCTCTCGGCCGGCAGCTTCTCGGCCGTGATGAAAGTTCTCAAGCACAGCATCCTCGCTACTGATCTCTCCACATACTTCGAGTGAGTACAAGATATCTCTTTGATGAGGGTAAATTGTTAACTAACCAAGCAGAGATTTTATTAATTACGTTTGAATAGTTTCACTCAGAACCTAGTGTTCTGTGTTCATCATATTATGTAAAGTCCTTTTTCAAAGCCATTTGTGTTTGCTGTAATACGCCTATTAAACAGGTAAATCCTTTGGATTATGTTAGAATCGTCTTTCTGAATGTGAAATGGGCTATGAGGGCTTTGGGCTATAGGTATTTATGATTACCAATAAACCTAATAAAAACTTTAACGCAATATTTCAACGATTAAAAAAATAGATTTACACATTTATCAAATGTTAAATAAACATGGTTTTTTTAAGTTTAGTCATAATACGAATATCTTCACCTGTTTTTGGAGATTTAGTTCCAAGACGTTTTTGTATCACAAAATGTCCACAAAACGTTTAATTATTCACATTCATCCAAAAGTTTAAAATTACAAAATAAAAACATGTTACAAATAAATAACACGTCCTTTCAGCTAGAGATGATTTAGATTGTTGTGTATAACAAGATATAATGCGCATTCGTTCCTAGAATATCTTACGAACATCATATAAACAAATCACGCTCTCGCTCTTTTATCTGACAGATTTCTTAGTTTTATTACATTTTCAAAGACTGTTTTATAGACAGAATAAATTACTATAACAAATGGATTGTTTGTTAAATTGTAAGCTGAATCTAAATTTTATTTGAATTATCTGATATTGAAACCCTATTCAAACAAAATCTAACCCTACGTTGTTGTTCTTACAAGATTGTTGTAATTGTTGGTCTACAATTACTTAATGTCCAACCAAATTCATATTTTGAATAGCCAGGCTTTTTATTAAACTGTTATATAAATTTCATAAGCTACAATCAGAAAGCGCAAAACAACTTCTTGGGATTATATTTCAAGAAGTGAATGCAAGAAATGCTTTGTTTGAATTGCTTTGCAGTCCTCGTTGAACTATCAAACTAATTTGAGTAGGCAACTTTAATTACCCAAACAACGAGACCAATGATAACAAGGAGCACCCACACTTCCCACCATAAAAGTGTAATTTTGAAGAAAATGTATTCAAACTTTGACTTGACACTTTACACCTACTAATGATGTAACTCTTGAAACTTTCAGTTAGAATTGACGCTCCTTTAACTTTATAATTACATTTTGTTCAACAAATCTCCTAACCGTATCTTTTTCAATATCGAGCCAAGTGTTCGAAGTCATATCCGGACCCAAAAGTTGAACTGGGTGTAAGTTTAATACTATAGAGACATGACAGCTAGACCTTGACTGGGAAGGTGGCGTGTCCTGTAACTAAGGTCACAGAATGTGGATTGTGGATAGTTATAAGTTATGGCTTGTGGGTGCGATATTCCCTGGTGGGGATTAAAGTCCTCACCAGTAATTACTAAGATTCGTTAGGCCATCCTCATAATTAGACCAATTAGTGATTCTATGGTGAAATTGTGGTTCGGAACCCACGTTAAATTGAGGTCCCTAGTTTCCATTGGATGTTGGGCTATTAATTAACAGTCTTGTCTAAGTAACATGTTGACCTTAGTCAGTAACAGAACTACAATACCACGTCACAGTCATCGTATAGTCCTCCCATTGATCCTCAGCTTAAAATACCTACCTGGATAGGTCGCCATTTCAAGCAATGTATAATAGTGTATATCATTGAACAAGACTACTAATCGTGTCCTTTTCAATCTCGTAACTGATATCGGAAGTCCTAACCAGCCCTAAAACTTGAGCTGCAGTGTGAGTTTAGACTTAAGTTCCTGAGTTAAATACTATAATGACGTGGCAGCTAGTTCAAGTACTCATCTGCGACCAATCGTAATCCTGTACAGTACGAGTAAAATAACACTGCCCAGGCCCATAAGTCCAATATTAAATTTAACACTATGCTTACTGGCGGACTGGACCGTGAAATTTGACTCGACCTGTAACATTTGTCCCCAGATTGCGGCCCAAGTTCTTCTCGCTGGTGGAGACGCGCCAGTACAGCTGGGAGTGTGAGGAGCACCGCGAGTTGCTGCGGTCCATGACATGTGACTCGACCTGTAACGTTTGTCCCCAGACTGCGGCCCAAGTTCTTCTCGCTGGTGGAGACGCGCCAGTACAGCTGGGAGTGCGAGGAGCACCGCGAGTTGCTGCGGTCCATGACATGTGACTCGACCTGTAACGTTTGTCCCCAGACTGCGGCCCAAGTTCTTCTCGCTGGTGGAGACGCGCCAGTACAGCTGGGAGTGCGAGGAGCACCGCGAGTTGCTGCGGTCCATGACAAGTGACTCGACCTGTAACGTTTGTCCCCAGACTGCGGCCCAAGTTCTTCTCGCTGGTGGAGACGCGCCAGTACAGCTGGGAGTGCGAGGAGCACCGCGAGTTGCTGCGGTCCATGACATGTGACTCGACCTGTAACGTTTGTCCCCAGACTGCGGCCCAAGTTCTTCTCGCTGGTGGAGACGCGCCAGTACAGCTGGGAGTGCGAGGAGCACCGCGAGTTGCTGCGGTCCATGACATGTGACTCGACCTGTAACGTTTGTCCCCAGACTGCGGCCCAAGTTCTTCTCGCTGGTGGAGACGCGCCAGTACAGCTGGGAGTGCGAGGAGCACCGCGAGTTGCTGCGGTCCATGACAAGTGACTCGACCTGTAACGTTTGTCCCCAGACTGCGGTCCAAGTTCTTCTCGCTGGTGGAGACGCGCCAGTACAGCTGGGAGTGCGAGGAGCACCGCGAGTTGCTGCGGTCCATGACAAGTGACTCGACCTGTAACGTTTGTCCCCAGACTGCGGCCCAAGTTCTTCTCGCTGGTGGAGACGCGCCAGTACAGCTGGGAGTGCGAGGAGCACCGCGAGTTGCTGCGGTCCATGACATGTGACTCGACCTGTAACGTTTGTCCCCAGACTGCGGCCCAAGTTCTTCTCGCTGGTGGAGACGCGCCAGTACAGCTGGGAGTGCGAGGAGCACCGCGAGTTGCTGCGGTCCATGACATGTGACTCGACCTGTAACGTTTGTCCCCAGACTGCGGCCCAAGTTCTTCTCGCTGGTGGAGACGCGCCAGTACAGCTGGGAGTGCGAGGAGCACCGCGAGTTGCTGCGGTCCATGACATGTGACTCGACCTGTAACGTTTGTCCCCAGACTGCGGCCCAAGTTCTTCTCGCTGGTGGAGACGCGCCAGTACAGCTGGGAGTGCGAGGAGCACCGCGAGTTGCTGCGGTCCATGACAAGTGACTCGACCTGTAACGTTTGTCCCCAGACTGCGGCCCAAGTTCTTCTCGCTGGTGGAGACGCGCCAGTACAGCTGGGAGTGCGAGGAGCACCGCGAGTTGCTGCGGTCCATGACAAGTGACTCGACCTGTAACGTTTGTCCCCAGACTGCGGCCCAAGTTCTTCTCGCTGGTGGAGACGCGCCAGTACAGCTGGGAGTGCGAGGAGCACCGCGAGTTGCTGCGGTCCATGACAAGTGACTCGACCTGTAACGTTTGTCCCCAGACTGCGGCCCAAGTTCTTCTCGCTGGTGGAGACGCGCCAGTACAGCTGGGAGTGCGAGGAGCACCGCGAGTTGCTGCGGTCCATGACATGTGACTCGACCTGTAACGTTTGTCCCCAGACTGCGGCCCAAGTTCTTCTCGCTGGTGGAGACGCGCCAGTACAGCTGGGAGTGCGAGGAGCACCGCGAGTTGCTGCGGTCCATGACAAGTGACTCGACCTGTAACGTTTGTCCCCAGACTGCGGCCCAAGTTCTTCTCGCTGGTGGAGACGCGCCAGTACAGCTGGGAGTGCGAGGAGCACCGCGAGTTGCTGCGGTCCATGACATGTGACTCGACCTGTAACGTTTGTCCCCAGACTGCGGCCCAAGTTCTTCTCGCTGGTGGAGACGCGCCAGTACAGCTGGGAGTGCGAGGAGCACCGCGAGTTGCTGCGGTCCATGACATGTGACTCGACCTGTAACGTTTGTCCCCAGACTGCGGCCCAAGTTCTTCTCGCTGGTGGAGACGCGCCAGTACAGCTGGGAGTGCGAGGAGCACCGCGAGTTGCTGCGGTCCATGACATGTGACTCGACCTGTAACGTCTGTCCCCAGACTGCGGCCCAAGTTCTTCTCGCTGGTGGAGACGCGCCAGTACAGCTGGGAGTGCGAGGAGCACCGCGAGTTGCTGCGGTCCATGACAAGTGACTCGACCTGTAACGTTTGTCCCCAGACTGCGGCCCAAGTTCTTCTCGCTGGTGGAGACGCGCCAGTACAGCTGGGAGTGTGAGGAGCACCGCGAGTTGCTGCGGTCCATGACATGTGACTCGACCTGTAACGTCTGTCCCCAGACTGCGGCCCAAGTTCTTCTCGCTGGTGGAGGCGCGCCAGTACAGCTGGGAGTGCGAGGAGCACCGCGAGTTGCTGCGGTCGATGCTGATGACGGCGAGCGACGTGGCGGCCAGCAGCAAGCCGTGGTCGGTGCAGGAGCGGGTGGCGCGCCTCGTCACCGCCGAGTTCTTCACCCAGGGCGACAAGGAGCGCACCGAGCTGAACCTGCAGCCGCAGGCGCTGATGGACCGCGAGCGCCAGCACGAGCTGCCTCAGCTGCAGATCAACTGGATCAGGGACATCTGCCTGCCGCTCTACACGGTAATCTTCATAACAGTTTAATATTAAAATCCTGATCTAATCTACATAAAAGTTGAATCTTCACATGTTGATCTGACTAAATTAAATATTTTCTGCAATACATTGAGTTCAGGAAAAATCTACAATTTAGAAAAGAGCTCTTTAAAAGCCGAGTTCCGATTTGAATGAGTTCTTACCCTGCGGCACAAGAATCGCCCTTTTTAATCCTGGTTAGTGAAGAAACTAAAAAAAACAGCCGTACGCAAACTAGAATTTTTTTACCAGACAACCAAGAGGCCTATCATCATTTGACGTTGCTTTCCGACAGACTTGAGATGCGAACATAAAAAAACACGTAGTATCAAAAAGGTCGTAGAAGCCTCAAGAACCGTCTATAATGTAAACTGACTAACTAAACTAACAAAACATCTATTAACTATGACGTATTAAGTAACTATGCCACTAAACTGACTAAAGTAGATGAAATTATATAAAACTAGAAATAAAACAACTAGAAACTAAAACTAAAATATCGGCTCAACGTTTCTGATATTTACTTTCATAATTCAATACTTTTAAAAATAAAACCCAGAGGCAAAATTCTAACTTAATAGAATGCTCTTTAGCGCGTTGTCTGTTTATTATAAGTACTTTTGATACTTTTTAATATTTTTCCTTTAAATGGTGACCTACAAGGTATTTTAAGCCAATTATGAATGAAAGATAATGAGAGTGTTTATCTTATTAATATTTAACAGAGAACTGTGAAGACAAAATAATGAATTATGTTCAATTTCTAGCTAAAATGTACATATGACTCAACAACGTGTTCTATGAAGATTACCTAGCAGATACAATCTAATAACGTAATAAAATGTATTTTGAAGGTATAAAATGTTAACATTGGCCTTATGAGTTGCCATGCTGGCAAATAATTAAAGAAGGAAAATGTAATCAAATAAAGTCGTCATATTTGCAAACTACAGTCATCTATGAAAAATACAGCGCGTGACATGAAGATTACATGGAGTAATAAAAAAGTGGGTTTGTTGGTTTTGAATATTACATATAGATTTTTTATAGTAATTGGATGAAATGGTAAACATAAAACAAATAATACCGAGCAAGGCATGGATCACCAGGTACTAATTAAATAAGGAGGAAATGTGATGATATTCATATTGAATGCAATCAGTTAATGATTTGAATTAGTATTTAAGACGCCAACCTGAGGTATGTATAACTTTCGAATATGTTCTAACAGAAAACACTGCTTTGATCTCTGATCACGTTTTTTTCGAATACTCCAAATCCAGAGTACCCAAAAAATAATCTACTATATATTTGTCAAATACCACTCAGTGGAAACATCGTACAGCCCAAACTACTTGACCTAGAACCTTGAAACTTTGCATGGGTGTTCCTCTTAGGGCGTAGACATCCGCTAAGAACGGATTTTACAAAATTCGTAGTATAAAGGGGTTTTTGGCGAGGCCGAAGTTTTCAAATTTTCCCATTTAAAAGTATGTTGGACGATTTTTGTTTACATTTTTAATGTTCATAAAACAATCAGCTGGTAGTTAGCTTCGGAAATGTATACGTTGATACAGATGATAATAAATTGATTTCTTTGATCATGGCTTCATTGATTTTTGTTGATTTGTTTAAAGGACATAATTATGTACTATATAAAAGTTTTATTTAGTTTAGATAAAATTCACCATTTATTAGTTAAGTGGCACCATCTATATTTCGGTAGCGGGAGCTATCGTTTGTCCTGGAGGCGTTCGTAATAATTTTTTTATTATACTTACTATTACTTATTATACTTATTATTACTTATATACTTTATGTTATGATTCTGAAGTTTAACACTAAAAACCAATAAATGAAAGTTGCTTTAAAATGAATCTATAATGTTAGATGCAATTACTTTTATTGTTTTGCTGGTGCATTTAGAAACCAATAATATTTCGGCTTTGAAGGTTAGTTTGTGTGCATGGGGTGCCCAACCCCCAAGCCTCAAATTAATAGTGCTCTCTCCCCAAATTTGGTTAGCCCCCCCCCCCGAAAATGGGCTGACCCCCTTCGTTATCAGCAGTAACCTGAACTTAAAACACTGTACACCCCCACAATAGAACGGATCAGCAATCAGAGACTTCTAGTATTTAAAAGAAACAGAGTTCTTTATCTAGAAATATCAAATACAAATAAGCAAAGAGCCGTTTAATTTGATCGCACGCATTTAACGTTGACGCGTAGTCGGCGCGGCAGCGGCGGAAGTAGGTTTGCGAAAGACGATCGCGCTTCTTTATTAGGTCGCGGAAAAATGGCCCAAGTACATAACTTTAATTCAATATAACTATGCGAATTCCTTTGCAAAATAAACAAACGGCCGTAAAATTTCATCACGCGTGATTGACGATCGCGAGGAATAAATTAAACATGCTAATTAGTAATTATTTTCAGTAATAATTCCGATTAATCCGAAATATTTGCTAATCTTTACACTTAACATATCCTTAAAGCCTGAACTGTGGATAAAATGATCAATTGAACATATTTGTCATCATACTAACACAGAAACATCTATTTTCAGTTCCTTTTTGTTGGCTTGAAAGTTACCCATTGCCGGCCTAGGCCGGATGGCCTAGGCCGGATAAACGTTTTCCGGCCTAGGCCGGATAAGACGGAAGTAAACAATCAGCTGATTTGCAGCAAACCGACGTTTAATGCTTGTTTTTGGTGGTTTATTGGTTTCTTTTGAGATGATTGTAGTGGCAGCTCTACATAGATACTTTATATACTTTACTTGAAATGGCGACCTACCCAGGTAGGTATTTTAATCCTACATTTGCATCCGTAGCAAATGTTTGTTCTGCTTGTCATAGGTTAGGTCTGAAGGTTTGAGAAGTATGTTTATGCAAGGACTACGTTACGATTGGAAAAGTAGACTAAGTTTTTTTCTGCGTAGTATGATTTAAAATATCGTACATTACACGGCCGGGAAGTTTTGCCGTCGTCGCATGACAAACTATCATGCTCGTCAGACAAAATAGTACTTCCCGGCCTAGTAACGTAATAAACTATACGCACCTTAAAATTATAACAAGTTTTTCTTCTGTTGAAATAGAATACAGATTCCTAGTATTCGACACTTTGCTATGGTATTTCGTTACCAAACATAGCACAAAATTAAATTGTGCAATTTACAATCTAAAATATTTCGAAAATTTATTTCCGACCTTCCGTAAATGGTTTGTAAAGAACTTCTGATAATATCCTTCTCATTCCTTATAGCTACTAAAAATCAATTATACTTTCGTCCTCCATTTATTTTCTGACAATTAACATAGACGTCGAATACCCACGAACGGTAAATATGCGCGATTAAATTACACGGCTTTGCTTATTTTAAAAATTAAATTTCACAGTCGCTAACATTTTTTGCAAAGTTCGTTATTTGCGATCGATACGTTCCGTCTACGCACCCGCGCTCGGTAATACAGTTGCACGAGATAATTGCTTATCTACCACGTCAAAGGAACATAAAATATTGTGTATTTTTACTTTCTCCCCCCTCCCTATACATAGTATATGGAGAAAGTATTTTTTTCGTAAAACCTTTCGAATTTGAGTTGTTAGTGGATATATTCGTTTTAGTGCTCCTTGAATCCAAAAAAGTGCTTTTCGGCGTTGTGTCTGTCTGTCTGTCTGTGTGTGTATGTAGATGTATGTGTTTGGATGTAAACAAAGCTAGAGACTACATCAGTGGTCCGATTTTCGTGAAATTTGGCGTGTAGGTATAAAGCCGTGGTATCTGGTCCAGGTGTAATTTTCATTTTTTTGAATTTTTTATTTTTCAGGGTATTTACCCCATAAAACCCATAAAAAATGACAAAAATCCAATTCTCTCAAAAACGGCTCTAACGATTTTGATAAAAAAATTTATGGTTTTTAGTGCTTAAGATGACAAGCAAAATGACACCACACGCATTTCTGTAAAAATCAGGTTCAGAAGTTATGGGGGTTTAAGTGTTAAAAATTCATGTTTTTTAAATTTCATAAAATCTGTAACCTCTAAAGAAAATATACGTGCAACCATTGAATTTGACTTAAAAAGCTAAATAATCCAGTACTTTGAATCACTAGTTTACGTCAACTGGTTGCGGAGAGATTTGAAATTTTAATTCGGCGGATTAGTCCAAAAAGGACTAATGTGTTTATATAATGAGTATCTTGTGGTCCGAGCCTTGGTAGGTATCATTTCATGTTTACCAGTTCATCCAATTACTATAAAACATGTTAGTGTCACAATTTTTATAAATGCACATTTTTAATTGCTCCATGCGAACTTTATCCCACATGCCGTATTTGTCCTACATGGCTGTAGTTTGTATACAGCTGTACGGTACATTAAGGTTATTTGTTTTTTTTTTTGTTTATTTGGGTGCTAGCATTGCAACTTCAAATGTAAAGTGTTTCAACTTTAAAATTCAATTCATTACCTTATTAGAATTTCTCTAGCTAAGTAGCCTACATGAGACTTTTTTAAGTCAGAAATTAGATATTTCAAGACTTTTAACACTTTGAACACTAAGCCCGAGTATAGCTCGGGGCACGGCGTATGTCGCCGTGTACGAAGCCCGAGTATAGGTCGGGCTGCGAAATTAAATTCCATAGCAACGTATATTCGACGTATTTTCGCTAATCGTTGCTAGGGAACTCTTCCTTGATCATCTGGCATTGATTATAGTATCCAAAGGTCTCGAAAAAGCCATCTATTTAGCAGCAGAAAAATAAATCCAAATGTCTACAGCTGATCCTTTGCGTCACCGGCTGACGACGCTTTGTTGTCTGCAGTAATGGCTGACTTTGTTTACGTTTGTGTCGACGTCCAATAAAGTGTGATTTTACTTATATTTACAAGTGTTTTGAGTCTAAGATTTGTTATTACTTTATTACGTAATGTTTTTGTCATGTTTAATGTAAAATATGTGAGATATATTTGATATGAGTGATGTATGTGACTACCGTCACAATTTTGTTTTCTTCATTTTTTTATGTCCGTTTTATGTGGAATCCTAAAATTGTTGTTTGTTGTAACTGTAATAAAATTTATATCATTTGAAAGGTTATATTATTCTCTTAATTTTTATATATAATTTATATGGGTAACAAATATATGTATTAAGCTAAGAATTTTAATTTGAACCCCAAAATTGGCCAGTAACGCACGTAAAAAGAGATTTTAGCGCCCAGGGTTCAAAGTGCTAAGGTAATCCTGGTAGCCGTTTTTAAGATAATTGAGCAAGCAATTATCTTATCTTATTATTGTATTGTAAGGTGCTATTCTTATATATTTATTGCTCATAATATAAGTACGGGTATAGGATTTAATCATTTTTTTGTATTAAGAAATGAATTTACCAAATACGATATTTTTCCTTTATTGTCGAAAATGGGTTGTATTTAACTTTTATCAATTTAAATTAATACAATCTGATGATTAAAAATCACATTATTGGCCCATCAATGGCTAATATTAAAATTCTGCCTACCTCATATTTAATTACAGAAGGTAAAAAATGAAACACAATTAAAATTCTTGAGATTGCAATATTAATTTTTAATAAATTACGTAGCATATTTAGTTCAAAAGGAAATTAATTACATTATTCAACAATGAGTGCAGAAAAACCAATTATGATCGAGAAAAGGGTTGGATCAAACGTAAAATTATTCTTAAATGATATACAATCTGATAATTTAAAATCGCAATACTAGCCCATTGTCATCGTCCCCTTTACAGTGAGCCAATGAGAACAAAGGGGAGGAGCCCGGTACAGTAACGTTCAAAAACAAAACCGTCTGGGTTTGGCGCCGTCCGACTTTGTCGTTTGTGGTCTGAAATGAAACTGTCCGGGTTTGGCACCTGACGCTCCCGCCAAATCGCGACTGTTTCAAAACAGTCCTGAGTTGGCGCCGTCCGACTTTGACGTTTCTGTGCAAAAATGAAACAGTCTGGTTTTGGCACCTGACGCTCCCGCCAAATCGAGACTGTTTCAAAACAGTCCGGGTTTGGTGCTGTCCGACTTTGGCACTGTCCGACTTTGGTGTTTTGGGAATTTTAAACAGTCCTGATTTGGCGCTGTCCGACTTTGGTAGCGTCCCGTGTGATAAATCTGGCTAATACTAATACGCCATGATCCAGGTACAATTTTTGTTCAAAATTTTCCACCATTCCCATGTCGATAAGTACTCTGGCTTTTAACCATAATATTTGCCTATTTTTAATATTTGCCATAATATTAAAATGTATGTAATATGTTTGATATTCAAAAAGGACTTCATGGAGCTTCAAGTATAGGTTTGAAAAATACTATTGTCTCAACGCGAAATAATTGAAGCCACAAAAAAAAATATATATACATATATATTAAAATATACAATAACTAGAGAAATATTAAATTATTCCCTATCTCAATAAATCACAATCATCAATATATTTATATAACTTTATACCTTGAAGAATTAGTTCAGAACATGTTAAATGAAGACATATTTAACACTTTACTAGCGCAAAATTCAGTTTTAATTTCTTCAGATTAAGAAGAGGCTAAAGGTAATTTGGTGTCACACTCGCAGCACTATATATATATATATATATATATATATATATATATATATATATAGACGATACTCAACTGTCTTGGTTATGCATTAGGAAACAGTTTCGGTGAATTCCCTGGGGACTTAACTTCACAGACATTCAGAGTTTCCATCTTAATCTGATCTCATAAACAGTTAGTAGCAACAGGGATAATTAAATATTCACTTATTAACATCTTGTGTAAATAAGACCTGATGTGTTTATCATCAAGGGTTGGATACAGTCATTTGAATAAAATAGCCTGGCATTAACTTAAAAAAAATAAAACAGAAACTAGTTCTTCCAAATGAAATATTCCGATTTAAAAACTCTACCTAATCCTTTTTTGAGGGCTGGAATAATTATGGTCTCAGTTCATTATGAATCGGATGCAATTATTTTCTCAATTTTATCCATTTAAGGAAAAACAGAGACCCAAATTACTTGGAGTGTCTCGGGATAATCTGTATTTTTTTACAACTTAACTGAACAATCAACAATAAACTCTTATCGTCAGCGTTAGGAGGTTTCATGTAATGTTTGATTTTCAGTCTTTGGGCCAAATGAATCCGAAGCTCAACGTGATGATGGAAGGCGCTCTGGAGAATATGAAACACTGGTCAGAGCTGAAAGACAAGCAGACTGCTGCAACGCAGGCCAACGACGTGAACGGCGTAGAGCATGAGTCTCCAGATCTGAGCAACGCCGCATGATGTGTCCCTCACGAGCAATACCTCACATCCTGTATATCGCTTGTACTTTAACTTCGTGTACATACAACTGTAATATCTATCAAAACTGCAATATTATTTTTACTACGAAAACTTTGAAGCACCTTCGTTGTAGGTTTAGGAAAGAGACTATGACTATTTTGTAATTAGTGGATTTCCTAAGGAGTGAAATAGAATTTGTTCTATCCTAACCATTTTATCAACTAGAATGAAAGAAAGCTTACCATGATCTGATGACATTGATTTATGAAGTAGACTTTTCTCTATAACAAGGAACAACACAAATGATACGCTTACACTTAGCGAGTTTCTACGGTTAGATAACAAATTTACTCTGACGAAAATCCTTAAAAAGTGAACCACACTTTGATCTCACCTTCTTTTTTAATTTAGTATTAAACATAGTAAATATTAACAGTTGTATTTAAACTTCATCTAACTACATAATATGTTTTGTAAAGTGTATTAAGTTTGACATTGAAATTTAGTAGCAACGTTTAAGACTGATTCAAGATGACCAGTTAAGAGAATGGCACTGTATTAAAAGGATATTGTAGATATAATTATAGTATTTATACAAGTAATAAGTTGTGTGTTTTTATACATCCTAGTATAGCACGCACCTCAGAAGGTCTTATAGTCTAAATACATAAAGTTTGCTTCATCTGTAAGAATTAAACTACGAAGACTTGTAACAAAATGTTTCAAGAAAAAATAAATAAGTCTCTTAGTCACTTCAACAATTATTGTATGACAATTGCAAGGAGAAAGTAACATTTAGTCTTAGTGTTAGGGGAGATAAGAGTAAGATCGACAATTTAACTAAGAACCAAGAGACTAAGTAGAGTTAAGTAAATAAAACAAACATAGAGAAACAGCGTTATCGTTAACAATAATGTCTTCTACATTCTGTACACCAAACCTAAGTCAATTTAGAGAAACGAGAATACTTGAGAGCCCACTTTTGTTCCTATATATGTTTACACTCATTCTGCCATGTGCTGTGGTGGTGTCCGACAGTAGCATAACCAAATTAATCTAACTAATCAATTTTCATAATATATTTTCATTGATTTAAAAAATACAATTTTCCCCCACCTGCAATGCTTAGACGCCTTTTCTCTTTGTAATGAATGAGTGAAATACAGTAATGTCTTATCTCCCAACGGAAGTAAAGTGATTACTTTGTTTCCCGTGGGAGACAATGTAAACTCATAAGAATTACATTGAAATTAATATTTGAAAAATCGAACGCCTTCAAATTTCCACGCAGACGTGCAAATATGCTGAAGCTCGACAGATTGCAGGCGCTAAAACAGCTGATTTAGTGGCAGGGATAATCACATAACAATAACATTGACAACAATCAGCTGTAAGAACGTAAGAATTTGTGTAATAATGTTGCAACAATAAGCTGATCGCTGGTGCATGAATGGTTGCAGCTACTCGGATACAGGCACTATTTGCAGATTGAATCAAAATGGATATTGTTTGTTAATTAATAAGTTAAGTTAATGAAATATACGTTTGTAGGTTGGGTATTTATTATTACAGGTGGGGAGAAAATGTCGTGTCTATTTCGAGAGCAAACCACATTGTCTCCCTTGAGAAAATTTTTGCCCTCGGGATGCTCGGGCACATTTTCACTCGTGAGACATTTTGTACTTTACTCATTTGACACACAAATAAAATACAAATAATAATAGGAAAGCGGTTATCATCTATACGTATATGCGCAAGGCAAATTATACATATAGATTTTGGACATTTTAGCAAAATTTTACTTTACTTCAAACAATATTTGCCCCAACAATGTTGGTAAATGTGGTGTTTTTTCTTGTTCATATAATCTAAAATACGTAATGATTTTGCAAGTTTGAATGTTGTTCAAGTAAAGTCAATAAACAACAAACAAAATATTTGCAATCATTATTTTATCAAGTATGGTGGTGTCCAAAATTTGGGGATTTTAAGACTAGACTAAAAACATATTTATTTGGGGTACTGTATATATATGTTAGAGTGAAAACAACAATAATAAAAAGCAGAGATAGAATATTGACCCTAGCCTTCGGTCTACGAGCAAGTACGCTTTCAATCAAACACGACATTGCGCGGCTGGATAGTTTCATGCGATCGTCAAATAACAAATATTGTCGTATCCCTTTGTCAGCGAATATTGTGTATGTACTACCCGGTGTACTCAAAGAGCCGTCATTGCAGTTTTAATACTTTGACCAATCATGCATTACTACGCAGCTATTGATTTCCTGGACCGAACAGTTTTTTATGCAAAACCTCAACTTAACTTGCAGTTAAAAGTGGATGGAAGTTTTTTTTTATTATTTATCTGTAAGTCAGTGGACAGAAATCCAATAAAAGGTCGTTTGATACCTATATGTCCTCAGATTCTGTGAAAGACATATAATAAATTTTCGTATGTAAATAACTAAATCGAAGACCAATCGGAAAAGGTGTTATTTTTCAAAGGTGACAGATTTTAATTAACGTTATTCCTTTTGTGTTTGATTTTAGGCTACAACAAATTGATTATATGGTAGTTTGCATTTTACTGTCAAATTCACCGCTAAGATGCTTTACTGGTATGTAAAAAAATATCCATGAACAGCTTACCAAAAAGGTATAGGATTTTGTATGTGAAAGTAGAAAAAAACAACCATAAAAATCAAATTTCAGAGTTTTTTATTTAATTTTTAAATGGTTGCTATATTAGCGAATTTCCCCTATAGGGAAGAAGCTGTTACCATAGTACTCATGGTAAGACCTAAGCCCGAGATCATGATAACTTTTCGTTTTGGGGCCCCCAGAAGCAAAAAACACTATTCGTTCATTTTCATAAATATATATATATCTATATATATATATATCTATATATATATATATCTATATATATATATATATGTGTCTTTAAGCACGATAACTCGCGTAAAAATGGTCCAATCTTAATGAAATTTGGCATGGATGTGTAAAGTAGTAATTATTCGGACGAGTTCGTAATCCAGCCCAATCCGACTACCGGAAGGGGGGGTAAAGGGGGGTAAACCCCCCCAAAAATGGGTTTTTTGAGTTTTTTACATATAAAAATAAAAATAATCCGATTTTTGTTGGCACCATTGAATTCAGCTCAAAAAAACAAACAATTTAGTATTTTGAATCACTGCTCTATGCCCATTGGTTACCGAGATATTGAAAGTGGTAAACACAGTAGTAGGGTGATAATCTATGTTTTACCCCCGCACCGAGCAGCCGGAGCAGCCGGAGCAGACCTTAAAAATAATGAAATAAAAGTATTTTAAGAGATTTTTTTTATTTATTTAAGACCATTGGAAGATTTAGTCTTATGTAGGGGAGTAATTACAGTACAAACAACCTTTATAGTGTTTAGTAAGTTGAAATTTGTAAAAAGAAATTTAAACTTCTTTTACAATACTGATTTTATTTCATTCAATCGCAAGTTCCTCTTTATGCTCGAGTAATGACAGATCATTATAAGATTATACGGTGAACGCCGTCTCGGCCGGCCCTAATCCGCTTAGCGCTCGGCGTAATCGGCAACCCCCCCCGATATTTCGGGGTGGTGAAAGCAAAGCTAAGTAACGGTTATACAAGGTCGCAGACCTTGCAATTTCTGTACATAACGGGTAACAACAACAATCCTTGTGTGATCGCTGAAGGTGTTGAAAGTGTTTCTGCACCGTTATTAGTACTTTCATCCCTCAGTGCGCTGAGAGCCTACCACCGCATTAGTTCCACTGTTCCCCTTGTCGTTGCAAGCACCGTCTGACCGCCGCGCCGCCAAGATCGCTGATAGAAGTCTTCAGATTGGCTAAGGTAAGGAAATTTATTTTTTTCATATTTCATATAGCTTAAATGTATTTATGGGTAATTGTCACCTGATTTACTATTGAGCTAAATAACGTATGACTATAAAATAAAATAAAATATTTAATTCTTATTTTTGTTTCTTGTAAGGGTGTATACTTTTATGTCTATTTCTTAAATTTTAAACTTAAAAATATCTTACTAATAATGATAGACAAATTTGTAAGTTTTATACTATTTCCGAATGTTTTTTCGCTACAATAACGTGTTTTTATAAAATCAAACATTTAATTATTATTTGTTTTTTGCAAGGACGCACACTTATTCCTGTTCGTTAAATATTAAACTTAAAAATATTTTATTAAGATTCATAAACAAACTTGTAAATGTTATACCATTTTCGAATATTACTCTGACACAATAAATTTTAACAATGTAATAAAAACAATAACCTCTTATAATTTGAAAAGGTTTTTTTTTTGTTATGCGCAAGAGTCAAGTTATAGTTAATTATTAGAAAATCACATAGTTTACAATACTGATATTAAAAGTTATGCATATGACCAGAATTAATGTTAAAATTATATATGTGCAACACTAAATAAATACTGAGTAGGGAAGTTAGCAAAAAGGTAATAAAAGACTAAAATTAAAAAAAATAAAAAATTTTTTTTTTATTTTTTTTATTTTATTTTTTTATTTTTTTTTTTTTTTCATACAACCAAAATCATAATCACGCATGAGTATATTTTTATTTACCTACAGTTTTTCTGATAGTAGAAACAAGTGTTTTTGGTGATTTTAGTCTTAGACAGTACATTATAAAACTTAATAGTATTTACAAGAAGACGATTAAACTAACTTCCTCCAAAACAATTGTAAACACTACATAACTTAAATCTGGATACAAATAACGGAATGCAGTACAAGCAAATATTGTAGCATAATAAGAGGGCTTTTTCGTCAATAGAGTTTAGTCCATCAAGTTCTAAGTTATGTAAGAAAACAGTAATAGCTTCTGTTATTCCTTGATCTTCGGATGTTAAACTAAAACCAGCATTTTGAAGATGGTCTAATACAAACAGACTAATTGTATTAAAATGCGTCTTTGCCTTTTCTGTATACTCCAAAGCTTCCTCGATTGATTTAGATACACATCGATGCAGTGTTATAAGTGTATCCCAATCTTGTTTCTGGATTTCGATAACATCGGGAAGGTAAGATCCCTGTTGACTTGGTTCAGGTTTACAAACTATCACAGTTTGTTTTCCGTCGACAAACAGAAATAACAAGATTATAGTACCTAGATCGATTTGTTTGGTATTATTGTCAGTTATATCTTTAAAGTAGGTAGTTATTTTTTCAGAGTTCAACATAAATCTTGTCCATTCGGTTTGAGTTAGAGCTACACCAAAACGATTGATTCCATTATTATGTACAATTTGAATTTCTGTTGTAAACATCTGGTCACAACCGTTTAAACCAACTATAATTTCTTTTGAGTGGTTTGTATTTAATGGATAAGATCTATTCATCAATAAAGTTTCCAGCTGGCGATGTGGTAATTTATGGAATTTTTCATGGTCCATGGTTGTTGATGTAGGATTTTTGTAAGATACGTCCGGGGATGTCTCTGCAGTACTTTTACTTGTTGAGTATGGAGTATAACGTTTATAGAAAGAAGCCATTTTAAGAATGTAATGTGTTCTAGTATGTTTAAGCTTCACCAGAGTACTGACAGTTTTGTAGAACATTGCAACTATTTATTAAATTCGAATGAAACTATGGTGGAGGGGGAAATTTTAACGAGTTGAAATCTTATTAAACACCTTATCTTATTATGTATTCGATAAACTTAAATCTCTCTTGGAACGGATGTTATAGATGGCCTTTGTTTGTGATGATTGCGGGACCGCTTTCACGTACAAGAAAAACCTTATTCAACATAGAAAGAATAAGCATGAAGGTTCGACTGGTTTCAAATGTGTGGAATGTGAGAAAGACTTCACAACAAAATTCAATCTCCAACGACATTCATCGACACACTCAAGTAAGTTGATAACAATAATAATTACTTTAGAATCATTGAAAAATATTTGTTATATTTGCAGCTGTAATATAGTATGTATAAAGAAATGTTTTTCTTTAGCTAAATTCGAGAATGTTTTTCTTTGGTTAAATCCGAGATACTATGAAAGTAATTAAGTTTTAATATAGATTGTTATATCTTTTTTGTTTTATTTCATGAAGCAAAAATACAACCAAATGTGAACGTTTCTAACTTGTGTTTGTTATCATCGATGTAAATAAATTATGTTTGTTATGATATATAAGTCAGCTTTAACAACCTGCCCATCCAGACAGATGAATGTAAATAAATAAACCCCCAATTTTAATTAACAGATCCAAAACCAGCTGTTTTAAATTTTTGAATTTGGGCGACGCCACGGGTAAAATTTGGAATTTTCTAATGCCCTGTCATGTTAAATGTAAATTGTTTATAATTTTATTTTAACTACATTTTTAAGGATTTGAAAGATTAATATAAAATAACTGAGTCGGAAATGGGGTTTTCCAAAGTGATTAATACAGACGTTCTTACAAATAAATAAATCCATGTCTATATTTCTTACAGAACGACCTAGGAATGTCTAGTGATGTTCAGCCGAGTACATCACAACCTGTCGGGCCGTCGTCTACACCGACACCGGGCGGCGAGTTACCGTCCCCTAGCCCGACCTCATCGCTGCCATCCACCTCGTCATCCGAACCGACTCCGCCGCCATTCTTCCAGTGTGCTGACTGTGACAAGGTTTTCAAACTGCGACGCAGTTTCATTCAACATTCGAAGCTTCACAGTGGCGTTGGTAATTTATTTTACTGAATAATAATAAACAGCATAAAGTTTAAAATCGTAAATAACAAACACCTAATGAAATATATCGTAAATAAATAACGATATCAAACATGATATGAATATATGTATTTTTTTAAATTATTAGAACATTTTTCATTTTGATTTTCAAATACATACCGCCCCTCATGCAAAACTTAATTTATTTTTGTTTTGTATTTTACAAATAAAAGGATTAAAACAAAGATATTTTTATTGAATCCATTTGCTACTAATAACAAACAAAGAATAAAAATCTAATTTAAATATTGTTACTATAACTTACCGCATTAAAATGTTTACAAAATATGGAATTTTAATCAAAAGAAATTCATAACTGTCAGATCAGTCAAGCTATATCATTCATAATTCTTGTAATGAATTTTTATACTGTTTGGTTGGTAGATTCCTTCAGTTGCGAGCATTGTGGGACTACCTTTGTGAGGAAGCATGATTTACTGTGACACCTTAAATTCACCTGCCCCGCCAAGAAGGAGCAAAATGCAGCGCAGCCATCGACATCACGGCTGCCCACCAGCTCCAACGGTGGGGACGAGAAAGAGGTGTCCGGTTTCAAGCTGACGGAGTCGGCCTTCGAGTCGCGGCTGCGGACTTACGAGCTCAAGAAGAACTTCAGCCGTAAGTTTACGCTGCCGCTCTTCTTCACCTTCATTTTTGAACACCTGGTAGGCTTGCTCACCAAAGTGCTCAATATGTACGATGCTGTGAAAATTAACGTGTTTATGGAGTGTGAGTTTGAAAATCATAAGGGGGAGACGTGCTTTAAAAATTTCAAAACTGTTAACAGTCCTCTCCTGCAGGCTTCAGATATTGAACAGTTTTGCTCTGACGTGTTCGCAAAACTCCTCCGTGAGAAGGAGGAATGTGTCATGAAAGGGTCAGGCTGGTCTTTTTTGAAAGTCACAAAATTCGAAGTCAGGGTCAATCGGTACGTTCCACTCAGGGGAGGATCAAGCTATATGTCGCTTCCGAAAAGGTTTAAAGGTGTTGTAAACATACGCAACGACGACAATCGATGTTTCATGTATGCCATTTTGGCTAAGTTTGTAACATCCAGGGACGCTACAGATCCCAATAGCTTTCCGCGTGAATTGGCTGATAAATACAATTGGCAATGTATTAATTTTCCGGTCACACTAAAAGATATCCACATCTTTGAATCTGAGAATAATGTTTCAATCAATGTTTTTGGCTTGGATGGAAAAAATAAAGTTTTCCCATTGAAAATTAGTGAAAATCCTCTAGAAGATCATAGGGACTTGTTGATGTTGAAAAATAAGGATAACACACATTATGTATATATTTCAGACTTTAATCAATTAGTTCACTCTCAGCTAACAAAAGACTGTAGACGCATCTATGCATGCAAAAAATGTTTCGCATTTTTTCAAGATGTTAATAATAAGTTAGGATTAAGCGGCCAGCAGAGATTGGATGAACACGAGAGATTTTGTATATATAAAAAGCCCTTGCGCCTAGACCTATCCCCAGACCCGACCATTTCATTCCAATGTCCCGAAAGGTCTCAGAAACAGCGTTTTGTTATTTACGCAGATTTTGAGACCTACCTTTCCCCAAATGATCCTGATCTATTGACTGATTCACCAATCACCCACAACCATGTTCCCTATTCCTACTGCTACCTAATCAAAGACTCTCAGGACGTATTCACGGAAATCCGCCAATACAGAGGTCCCAATGCTGCGGAAAAATTTGTTGAGTCTGTGAAACAAGATGTTTTACACATTGGTGAAATTCTGTATGGTGACAGGCAAATGACTCCACAGCTCTCCCCTGATGAAGAGGCCGCGTTCCAAGCCGCAACCCACTGTCACATCTGCGGCAAAGCGTTTACTGATAGTGATAAAAAGGTTCGAGATCACTCCCATACAACACCATACACGTTCCGAGGTGCAGCTCATAACTCGTGCAACCTTAGGTTTCACGAGCAAAACATAATCAATTGCTATTTCCACAATCTTTCGTACGATGGCCACTTTATAATAAACGAACTTGGCCGCGATCATAACGAAATTTCTGTCATCCCCACTTCCGAGGAAAAGTATATCAGTTTCACAAAGTACGTGCCCTTTAAGAAAGCCAACCGTGGAGTTTTAAAGCTTCGTTTCCTGGATTCATTTAGATTTCTCCCTTCTAGCCTGTCAAAGTTAGCCGAATCCCTCCCGAAAGAATCCCTTAAGGAGACCAGGAAACAGTTCCCTGTAGATGAGCAGTTTGAACTGCTAACTCGGAAGGGGGTGTTCCCATATGATTATGTCACGTCCCTTTCAACCCTTGATGAGACCCAGCTCCCTGAAAAAGCCAAGTTCTACAATAAAATGTCCCTAGAGCACATCTCTGATTCAGAGTACAAACACGCTCAACGAGTGTGGCGTACATTCAACGTCCAAAACCTCGGACACTATAGCGACATCTATTTACTCACTGATGTCCTGTTGCTCGCAGACATCTTTGAGAGATTCCGCGAGGCGAGCTTGCAAACCCACCAGCTCGACCCCGCATACTACCTGACCCTACCTAGCTTCAGTTGGGAGTGTATGTTAAAACACACTGGTGTGTCCCTTGAAACCCTACAGGACGTAGACATGTACTTGTTTTTTGAGAATTCTATCAGGGGAGGAATTTCGCAGGTTTGTAAACGATTGTCTAAGGCTAACAACAAAGACTGCGAAAATTATGATCAGTCCCTGCCGTCCAAGTATATCACATACTTGGACGCCAACAACCTGTACGGTTGGGCTATGTCGCAATTCCTTCCAACAGGAGGGTTTTGTTGGCTTAGCAAAGAAGAAATCGAGTCCCTCAAAGTGGAGTCTGTGCCTGATGATTCAGACGTCGGATATGTTCTGGAGGCTGACGTAGAATACCCAAAAGAGCTTCACTGGCCACACAAAGACCTACCCTTCCTTTGCGAAAGAAAAATCCCTCCAGGTGGCAAGATGCCCAAATTGGTGACAACTTTAGAATCTAAGAAAAACTACATTGTCCATTACAGAATTCTAAAACAAGCTTTAAATCATGGTCTCAAACTGAAAAAAATTCACAGAGTACTTCAGTTCAACCAATCTCCCTGGCTCAAACCGTACATTGAGCTCAACACGAACCTACGTAAACAGGCTAAAACTAAATTCGAACAGGACCTTTTCAAATTATTTAACAATTCAGTATTTGGCAAAACAATGGAAAACTACCGGAAACGAATGAATTTTAAGCTTGTGTGTGAGGACAGCAAGTTAGAAAAGTGTATTGCTAAATCTAACTTTCTGCACAGCACCATTTTCAGTGACGTATTGGTCGGTTGTCACTTTTCAAAATCTAAAATTGTCCTGGAAAAGCCGATTTACGTTGGTTCGGCAATTCTAGATATTAGCAAAGAGCTCATGTATTGGTTTTACTATGATATTCTAGTCAAGTATTATGGGCCTGAGAACGTGAAGCTTTTGTACATGGACACAGACTCGTTTGTGATTGAAATAATCACAGACGACCTGTACGAAAGCTTCTGTTCTCTGATGGAACATCTTGATACGAGTGGGTTGAGCACTGAAAACCCCTCGTATAGCCCTGATAATGCGAAAAAACTCGGAAAGATGAAAGACGAGATGAACGGTATGTTCATTCTCGAATTTCTCGGAGTCCGGACAAAGGTTTATTGCATAGTTCCGGAGGTTAAGGACCAAGCCATTAAAAAATGTAAAGGCATAACAAAGTCTGTTGTAAAGAACAAACTAAGAGCAGAACACTTCAGGACTTGTATTATTGAAAATGAGGATCATTATACAATGAATACAACATTCAGATCAAAAAAACATCAGGTGTCCACGAGGTGGGAAAACAAGCTCACCCTCAGTGGGTATGATGGTAAAAGATATTTGTTTATCGATGGGGTAAACACTGTACCCCATGGCCACTTTTTGGTTCCGCAGGGTGCAAGTTCAGATGTGGGTATCTTTTAGAACATGTCTCCCCCTTATGTGCCACCCCCACCTACAAGAAAACAGTTAGTCTGCAGTAACCTATATTATTAAAAACAGTTAAGTTAGTTTGAATTTTCTCGGTCTCTACAATAGTTAAAAATTGGCTTGGTCCCTCCAACATTCAGTTTGTAAATATAGATTTGTATAGATTTGATGTATATTTGTAGTACACTGTGATAGTTCTGTAATAAGCTGTATATATATATATATATATATATATATATATATATATATATAATTCATATCAATTTCCTATATTTATTTTTCTTCATAATTTGATGTAAAATTCATTGTAAAAAATATTGTATAAAGAATTTATTGTTTTGTAAAACTGGATATTTCTATATTTTCACTCAACATTTATATTTGATTCTTTATCAATAAGATATCACATAATTATCTTTTCCGAATTGATTATGAAATACTTTGTTTTGAAATGTAAGAAAAAAAACAAGTTCACTGAACCAAATTTCCTAAGGAATGGATAATATAATAAACATTTTTATCATAACAAGAAAGTCTTTTATTCAATAACCCTTAAAATTACTAACATAGTTCAGGTATTTCTTTATTTTAGAACATATACAAATACTGAAAAATTTCAAACATAAATAAGTCATTTTTCATTAAGTTTTCAGAAAACAAGTTTACAAAATGTGGCATTGAAAATCCATTTGTCCTAAAAAATAAATATCCTAAACAATAATGTCCGCACAATGATGACTCAAAGTGTTGAAGTATGGATGAGTTGTATGTGTAGTGATGGGAGTTCCTCCTAATGAATCTTATGTGATCTGCAACAAATGGTGGCTGTCCGAAGCTATCAAAATATTCCAAATGTCCATTGCGATCCAAATAAAATGCAACCCAATGTGTACCTTTCTTGGTGTGAGGATCGGTATTCACAACGATTGCTGTTGAAGGAGTTATCTTTCTCGGAAGGTAGTCAGCAGCATAAACCCCCACATTTTTTGTTGGAAGTACTTTTAAAAGTGAAGAGATCTCTGATGAGTTCATTTTTGAGATAGTAAATACCACTTACGCAGAATAACACAGTTTGAAAGAGCACACAAATGTTCAATAGATTTATGACTGTTACACCGTAAAGAGTCTGATGCAAACACACTATTTAAAACATCAAGATTCAAACAGTTTAATTGTTCTAAATCCACTATAGCACACTGATCCGGCAAAACACATTTCAAATACTGAACTTTTTCTTGTCCTTTTACGTATATTGTAGTGAAAGAACTAAAAATCAACTTTATCTTTTGCAAAAGTACTGGGTATAAAATGTCTCCTTGGTTCCACTCAAGGCCGTGGTAATATTTAGAAACCCAATAACTTTCTCTTAATTTCTCCGCTTTCAACAGCCTACGGTCGTATGGTGGACTAACAACATGATGTAGCAGTAAACTTCCAGTCTGAACATTAATTGCTGAAATTTCCTTGATTATGAAACAATTATTATTGTCCTTGAAACACTGAATATCCAAAACAGCACTGACTTCACGATCCATCTTTATCAAGTTTTTGATGTGAACTGACTAATGTAACCCCGGAACTTTGTTATTTAGCTGCCGTAATCAACCGTTACATTTCTATTTTTGTCAATCTCTATTATATTATCAAATTCTGCATAAACTATACAGTTTATTGTTTCACCCAAGGCCTCAGAAAAGCCAAGTTCAATTCTTAAACTTCCATGACGAATCAGATTCCAGTGTGTTGTAGCGTTAGCAGAGAGGTCTGGTGTTAGGTCAAACGCCATTAAACAGTGGCCTTTGGCATATTCAGTTCGTGGAATATTGTTTCCCATGTTTAAGAAGTGGATTCCTGTTCCAGTGAACAAAGTATGATAAGACAGCACTGACAGTTCATTAGCTTCAGAGTAATCTGGTTGTAATGGTTTGGAGGGGATTTGTACTCCATCTACATACAGGGAGAAAAAGTTCACGTGGTACGACTGGAAATTGAATGGGTTAAATTTAAAATCACCATTAAATGCTTTGTTGCTTACTAATCCCACAATTATTCTTTTTGGTAGTTGACCTAAGAATACATTATCCAAGGTTTTACCTTGAATACCTGATGGAATTGTAATCGCTTTCACTTCCACTCTAGTTATAGGATATTTAGCAGTGCCACTTTCCAAGGTTTTACTATGTGCTAACAGCACTGTAGGATTGATTTTGTTTTTGCGAACCATTAAGTTAGCTTCTTCAATTTTCACTTTGTACTTTTCAGTTTTGGACATGATACAAAATGTGTCTCTTGAGCGCACTAACCTTAAACGTAGTTCGACTCCATTCAGCATAAACTTTTCCTGGTTAAATAAATCAACATGTAGGTGACCAATGAGGTCAACAACATTACTCAAATTGGTAAAATACCTACGATTAATCAAACCTGTATTCTTGTTTTCACAATCATCCATATCGCCAGCCTTATCATCATACCAAAGAGCACAGCTAAGGTGTGTATCTTTTGCACTGTCATCATAGTTTAGTAGAGTTTCAATATATGACCTATATGCATAAGTGTTGTTTTGCGGTGAAACCAGTTTCTGATTTACATACAGGTCCACTTGGCTAAACAAAGAATGTAACCAATTATTCACTGGACCAACTGCGGTATCACCTGCATCGAGCTTATTTCCATCAGGTTTTAAAATACGAGCTTTTATGTTGATCATAGTGTTTGATAAATCAACATATTCATCTCCATGACCGGGAATAACAAATTCTATTGGTGAATCGTCTGTGAGTGAAGAAATTGGTTTGTATTGAATCCATTTTCCACTCTCTATACTAGTTTGTGTTGCAGGTAAGGTGAATAAGTCTAGTTCTGATTTTACACATTCGCATGATTGATGGTGGAGAAATGCCATTTTAGCTAAATATATCCTTCACTTCCTTGTTAATTGATGTGTTCTTCTTCTTTTTCTTCTTCTGTGATTTTTTAGCTGGTCCAGGACGCTTCCGAGACTGAGGGTGGTGGCGGTGTGCAGCTAGAAGTCTCTGCAAAGACTGAGGTGTAACACTAATTCGCTTCCTCTTATAACCAGAACCTCCCATAATACTATCAATCTTATCATCAGCTTTTCGTTTCAAATTGCCTGTAAATTCTTTAACCCTTGATGAAATAGCTTCATTAGGAGGGACCGAGTTTATAACATCTTTCAACACATTTATACCAGACGTAAGAGCTTCTTTCCCCATGGTCTTTACTCCAGAGCGAAGAAGCGGAGTTATTGTGCGAAAAAGTCCTCCAAGAAAACTACCTATCCCATGCCCTCTTTGGTAAGGAGAACCTTTGTACACAACACTTACACCACTTCCCAACTGATTTTTGTAGTACGCCAAGTAAGGATCGTAAACATTTAGAGCCATTTTTTTTTATTCTTGCACACTTTTTCTAAAGTGTAGTTTAACACAAGAGGTTCCAAACTGAAATGGGAGTTTTGATCCAGTGTTGTCTCTTAAATCGACTTCCAAACTTTCAAAACTTGTTTTCATCACCGATACATAGTGAGGACTGTAAAATTGCATAAACCTACTACCACCATATTCATAACCAGCTGTGTCAATGTTTATCATTTGCAGTAATGGTGCCATATAGTCCCCTACAAACTGTGGTTCCACTATATCACAATAAACATACATTTGGGAAGGTAGACCAACTCGGAGATTAGCCGGACGAATCGATTTATTATTGTTTAATAAATCATTTTCTCCTGGATTGAATCCTAGCTGAAGAGCTAACTTGTCGGATAACTCGACTTGAATAACATGAGATTTACTTGAAATCTCAACTCGTTTAGTTGTTTCCTCATAGTTGAAAAAAGTATACTCACGGACAACATTATGTTTATTTATCATATCCACTACTTCCTTAATATCCGTGTAATCACCAGCTGTTAAAGAAACTATTTCCATAATTGGAATTATTGATGTGAAATCTGGTTCCTCTTCATTTTCCCAAGCACTTGTTTTGACTATTTCATATTCCTCTTTTGGGTATGCATGAATGTAAATCGTGCTGTTTTCACATAATGTAAAAAGTGAGCAAGGATAATGTACCTCAACTAGGGCCACTTCCCAGGTCCCCTCTAGTTGTACGGGTCGCGATAGATGTGTTATATAATTTGACACTGTATTCTGAGGATAATATTCCATGGAACTGTTGCTGGGTAGAGTAAGGTAAAACTGATCCCTCATATTGCTTCCAAATCCGATGCAGGAATCCAACTGTTAAAAGCGTCACTATAACCGTACCACTTGACGAAATATTTCTTACTGCCTCCACGTCCTTTGGTCGCTAGTATTTTATCAATTTTGAATACTTTCTCATTGGTGAAATTCACTCTCTGCAGCTCCTGCTCATAGAAAAATCCATCAATTGGTTCATTATTTAGGTCGCATAATGTGTACATAGGCTTAGGGAGGGTAATAATATCAGTAATCTTGTAAATTTCCTCAGACCAATTAGTTTCATAGCCTTTTTCAAAAGTACGTTTGCTTTTTGAAATTCTTACAAAATCATCGACATGTAGTTTAGGTTTAACAATTTTTTCTTTTTGACCATAAAGGTTCATCCAAACGTTGAAAGAATTAGATTTATTAACATCATTGGGCCTCATTTTTATACTTCTGTGCTTGCTATTGTTATAGGATTCAACCAGCTTTTCTAAAACATCTATGTATCGGTACGTATTTTTGTGGGTAAGGTAGCGCCACATGCGAGTTTTCAGAGTCCTGTTAAATCTTTCCACTACAGCCGCTTTCACATCGGGATTCTTAGTTGTGAAATAATTTACATTGTTATTCTTGAAAAACGATTTCACCTCAGCAGCTGTAAATTCAGTACCTTTGTCAGACTGTAAATTCCTTGGAAGGGATTCGGCCTCTGAAAATATTGAACTAAAGGCTTTTACAACTTCACTAGATGTTTTTCGCTTTAGAGGTTTTACATAAGCTCTTTTACTGAACACATCTATAGCTGTTAGTATATAGTTTACACCATCGTTGTATTTATTTAACCCCCTCATATCGTTGAGGTCACACTGCCAAAGCTCGTTAATTGAATACACAACAAATCTATTTCGTGGAAATCGTTTCCTAACTGGTTTATGAAGTGTGTAAGTATCTTGAGATTGAAGCCAATTTTTTACTATTTTATGATCAATTTTATTCTTAGTTGACAGTAATAAAGGGGCGATTCCACAATATCCAGCAGGATGTTCAGGATCATAATATATATTTTCTAACGTTTGTGTCATATTACTAAAATTTATAAGGTTCCCACTTTATATCTTTTCTCTCCCTTGTCGGTCTTGATATGGGTGTTAAATTTGATGTAGTAGGAGTATCAAGTGTTCCCCTATCGCTAAAATGTTGTTGATCAGCATGAAAGAAAATATCGCTTTCCTCCAAACGCGATGGTGTACCTTTTAAACCGATGTAGTATTGACGAGCGAATGGATTGGTTATAAACTCTGTTGGAGTACTTATATCCTTTAGAGCATGTATAAATTGTTCCCACCCTGGAGGTTGCGTTGCTTTCTTCGCTCTTATTATATCATGTAACAGATCTATTATGTTTGAGTTAGATAATTTATCACCATCAATGTAAACTAAACCGTCATCATCCCAATCAATTTTGTCAGGTCTTCTTCCTATATGATTTAGGATATTTTTCACATCTACCTTATATGTTTTAGTGAAAGTACCTATAATTTCCTCATCTTTCAAAACATTATGTTTAAGCTTTACATTATTGACCAAATCAATCACTGGAATGTGAATGGGTTTTCGTTTTTGGTTTGCAAAATGTAAGTATCTTTGTAATACCTGTTGATACTGGCTCCATTTATCTTGGTCACTTAATGTTTTATTATTTAGAAGGTTTAACATTTCACGGTCAAGCTCACTAACAGTGTCACTTCTCCCAGAGTTTGATTTAACTTGTTGTTGATTTGAGGTCTGCATCCGATTTAGGTCTTCAGTAGATATAATAATCATTTTTTTGCATTTTCCATTTTTTAATTTAAAAGTGTTTGTAAAACTGCACTTATAAGTAATGGTAACACTACACCACCACCCTGTTGTATGATATAGCGTTTCTTTGTTTTGAAACCTTCGCCTTTTTTAATTAATTTTCTCAACACTGATTTATACTTAGATAATTTCCGCTTAAATTGAGGAGTTATATTAATATTGCCTTGTAGCAGATTGTATGCACATTCACAGACTGACTGGATCAAGTCCTTGTCAGCTGTTTTTAAAACACTTTTCCGCTGTTTTGGGGACATTAGTGAAAGCGCTCGTAACAGGTTAATGTTCTTTTTCACCGTGTGAGACATTGTGTAAGACTGAAAGACTTTACTATATACACCGTGCTTTTATTTAGTTTTTCGTTTTGGTACATAAACATAATTTTGCGGATCACTTGGGAATATCATTGTTCTAAACCTAATCTCATCGGGTGTGGATTGTTTCATGTCAAGTAACAGGTAGCCATGAGGTAGTTTAGTAGCATCATTATAAGCCTCCTGAATAAACTTTGGATTTTCTGGAAATACCTGTTGTGCTAAATGTCTGATCTGTGCCTTGTCCCTAGGGTTTTTAAAGCAAACTATGTAATGTGCATTAAGAGAAATATCTCTCTGACCCCTACCTTGATGAAAAAGATTTTGTGTTATAAAAAATACACTGATATTTCTGTGATGACACCCCTTAGTAAATAAGTCTACCACTCTATTATCTGATTCACGCATAAGATCATCTATAATAATTAAATTTGCTTCGGTACCATCAAAGTCACTCATATTCGGGATACCTTCCTTGTACACAACACTTTCTAAATTGTACCCCGGCTGCCACTCAGCATAATGCCAATACACATTCATAAACACTGTGTCACACATAGAACCAATATACTCAATAAACTTATTTACAAAATGTGATTTTCCGCAACCCGAAGGACCAGCTATAATCGCTGAAAAAGGATGTTTCCACCTTGGATCCATGATAAGAACTAATATTAATAGCATTTTTAAGTTTATTTTAAAGATATTTTGAGGAGAGTGAAAAAAAACATAATTCATATATATCAAATAATACGTTTATTTAAACATAAAGAAAATATGCATTTACTCACACAAATTCTACCCCTTTACCCCTCCCAAGGTATTGAAGCGACATTCTCGAACCCTCCTCGTTGTTGTAGTCCTCGATGACAGCATCCGTGAGGACCGCCATGAAGCGCGACGGTAGGTAGACTCGGAGATAGAAGTCGTCCCCGACGAGCCCCTCGAGCGTCGCAGCGACGGTCTCCCCGATGCGTGTGGTGCACCGCTCGAACTTGACGACACGGTACGGTGTGCAGGGTCGAAGTTCTGTGACCCTCGTATACTGCGGCACGCGTAGGCTGTTGAGAGTCTCTTTCAACTCAAAGACGTTCATCGTGGTGGTGTTCATGATGTCAAGCGTGTGTCAGGTGAAGACAACAGTTATGTGTGTGTGTATGTGAGTAGTATTCGCTGACTTAGACTTCACTTCAAGAGCGTCCTCTAAGCCAAGTGTGTGCCTTTCCAAGCGCAGAGCTAGGTTTATATAGTAAACATCTACCCTCAAGGTTGTTTACTTTAGGGGTTTCTAATTTGGCCGGAATCACCTTCGCTTTCACCACGCTAGGGTGTTTACCTGTTTACCATTAGATGGTTGTGCAGAAATAACTAATACCACACTTTCCCTCATCGCACATCAAAATGAAATTTCTAAGATCTACTCAATCACATCTATATTTTAGAATTTCTTCTTAAAATGTAAATTAAACAAAATATTTACTCGTTTACTGATACTAATTCAGGGGTTGCTGGATACACCGAGCACCGAGCAGATTAGGACCGACCGAGACGGCATCCACCGTATAAGTCTTTAATACATACAATTATTTACCACCACTCAAGCATAGAAAAAAACTTGTGATTGAATATAATAAAATTAGTATTGTAAAATAAAAAAAAAGTTTGAAATAAAAAAAATTGGTTGTTAAAAATTTCAACTTACTGAACACTATAAAGGCTATTTGTACTGTAATTACTCCCCTACATAGGACTAAATCTTCCAATGGTCTTAAATAAATAAAAAAAATCTCTTAAAATACTTTTATTTCATTATTTTTAAGGTCTGCTCCGGCTGCTCCGGCTGCTCGGTGCGGGGGTAAAACATAGATCATCACCCTACTCACAGTACGTTGTCCCAATGTTAACCTTATGGGAAATAAGTAAAATTCTACATCTCGCTTATTTCTCAACACATCTTGATAAAACTTGGTAAGTGGCTTCTTCTAGTTCAGATCTACTAAATAGTGAATTAAAACCACCCAGTTTTAATATACCCGTAGCAGCAAACCTGCATACTCATTCCCCATGTTATTCTTATGGAGCTTTCAAAAACCTGTAAAATCTCGCTATGTTGGATTGAAATATGTTGTTTTGTACTGGAAATTCGCTGAGTATGCAGGTCTGCTGCAACGGGGGTATTTTTCAATAGCAAATGTACAGACATATAAAGGAGACATCTCCCAGAGATAAGTTCCGTTTACGACAATCACATTAAATCTACAGTGACATTATAACTTCAAACCCAAACGTACACAGAGCCATTTAAGGTTGGAACAATAAAATTATTTCTGTATATAAGCCGTAGTCACAAAGAAAAATGGTATCCTTGCAAGTTTAAGGTGGAAGAATAGGGTTGTACTAAAATGTAAATGGCAGAAGTATGATCTCCTTTTTACAAGTTACAATCGACTTGTAAAGATATACTTTAAAAAAAAGCAAATGGTTACAACTGTTTCTGTTCAGTCAAAGAAAAGCCGTTCCTTTCTTAAGGAAAAGTCAAAGCAAATCAGCCATTTCTGTTGAAGGCATATGAATGAGTATTCAAGTGAAAGCTGTTTTTGCTGTCTGGAAACTTCAAATAAGGCTTTTTGGGAAGTACAATTTTACTCCAGGAAATAATTTATCCTTTTTAAAAAAATCAGCTAATAGGACGCCTAATAAAAACAGTATTTTCCCCTCCAATATTTCTGTAATTGCTTTTTTAAATTTTCTCAGGCCAACACAATTTTATGTTAATATTCTTATTTTATTATTTCATTTGTGTTATGAATTCATATCATAAACAGCCCTTTAATTGATTTGAGGCCAAAGATTTTATATGATATGTTTACTTGCACTCTATAAGAATTAGGTTTCCCTCCTTTGGCCATTGGGATTTTCTCTAAATTCCTTCATTTTATCCTTTCTCTTTTATTTTTCCCCCTTTAAATGTTTAAAGAATAAGTATATCCTTTTCTTTAATATCAAAAGGCTTATACTTTAGCGATTTTAGGGTAAAATAATTCATACTTATAATATGAAATACTATTACTAAAGTATGACTTTGATATTGTATATTTACGAGTAATTAAGTGGCTGAAATGAATAATATAATCTACTATAATGTTTTGTACCGGGTGGTCAAAAACAGGGTCAAATTTTAACTAGTTTGCTGACATAATTTTCTTCTATACGGTAACTTATGTATCCATTGACGATTTTCAAGATCTTTGGATTGGGAGGTGAGGACCAATGACCACTAAAGAGTCCAAACCAAGCTCCGATGGTTTTGTCTGTATTCTTCTTCAAGAAAATCGTGTTAGGGGAGATAAAAAGCCTGATCCTCCTTCGAGAGAGGATAAGAGATGCTGTAGCATATTTACGCAAGAGATGCTAAAGCAAGATGTTATAATCAAGATGCTATGTTGCGTTATAATCAAGATATTGTAACGCATCTTTACTCAAGAAATGCTGTTAAATGTTTTAGCGAGAGGTTGAATTACGATTTCTCGACTGCAAAGTTGTCATCAGGGACACGTCAAGATTTATTCATTACCACTGAGAACCTTTTGAGTTTTCTCATCCGTACTTAAATAACGTTTCCTATACCGTTTTAAATGAAAGTCAATAAAATCTTTAAAGCCGAAAACATATTAGGTCTTCATAGTGTACTTAAAGTCCGGTCGCCGAGCCATGGGACCTTGAAGAAGAGTCCGACTTAAATTTTATGATTGATTCTAGTAATATTTGATGTATTGAACAAGAATATGGCGGATGCCAGACTGGCATCCTTGGGCAACGTCGAATATCGAAGGTCAAAGTTCAAAGGGCCGAAAAAAACAGAAACAGAAAAGACAGAAAATTGTATTTGTGGAATCCAAACAAATATACCCCAACCAATTGATTTTAAACCACCGCCAATAGTTGCTGGGTGGTAAATAGTACTTCATTTTGGTTGGGCATTAATTTTCAGACGCCATCTTGGATCTGCCATATTGGATGCAAGATATTTTTTTAATATGAATGTAATGTTGTGACACATTATTACAGACTAGATGTTCACGCTGACTTCAATGCGCAAACTGTTTTTGAAAATATTCGTTTGCTCTCGAAATATACTCAAATATAAAAATTCTTCCCTGTACAATTTCTTATGGGCGTTTCCAAATTAAATGTAAATGTTTTATTTTGTTTTTATTCAAATCAAATCAAATCAAATTATCTTTATTATCAATGCACACTGATGCATCTCAACAGCGTCAATACAAAATAAAAAAACTTAACCTAATAAAAGAAAAAACATATCGTTACTATTTTTTTTACAATTCAAAGTGTCCCATACCGATCACCATCATCGCTTCATTTAAGAGGAGTCGAAAAAATCATCCAGGGAATATATAGCCAGACCAACCAAATACTCCTTCAATAACCTTTTGAATTTTCCTAAATTTTTTTCATCCTTATTTTTTTGAGGAATTTGATTCAAAAATTGTATCCCCATGTAAGATGTTTTTTATTACATCACCGGCTCTACTTACATCGTAAAGCTCGTTTTGGTCTTGAAAGATTCAGTGATTTAATGGCTTTAATTTAAACTAATAATCATTTAAATACGACCAGTCAGAGATGAGTTACAAAGCAATATTGAACATAAAATGTTGATTTTTCAAAAATTAGTTTTACTTAAAGGTTTATATCTTAGGTTATAAGAAAGTCTAAATATTAGGTTTGGTCTCAAGATTCTCATTTGATCTTTGGATTTCATTTAAGATGAAATCAGAAATAACATTTTTATGAGCCCACCAAGGCCTTTATTTTGGACCAATCTTTATGTCTAAGGTGAAGAGAGTAATGGTTATAATAAAAAATCCACTAGAGAATAACACAAATCCCTTTCTCTTTGAGTTTAAAACTCTTAACCACCTACATATTAAATCAGTTCAGTTAATTACTTTGTTGTAACACCACTTTACTTCAAACAAAATTATAGTTATATGATTTATATCCTATCCGTATTCAATATGACGGCCTAAAATAATTTCCCGGTGAAAATTAAGTGCTTTCTTACTACAGATAACCTATAATGTTATGAACAAAGCCAACTAGGCGGCCTACCAAGCACCTAAAAAAGCAATTTTTTTGGATTTTCAGGATTTTTTTCTTTTTGGAGTTGTAATTAAAAGAGGGACAAGAAGGGCCAACAATGGGATTTATATCGGGCAAGGGGAAGATCCGTCCTTTAACAAAACAACAAAAATAACGTGGCGAAAAGCGCGAAGTACATTTTATTCTAGTTTAAAATTTTGTTTTATTAATTATTTTGATACCTTCAAATTTTAAAGATTTTCAGCCATTATATGCATGATATCATAAAGTCTAAATAAAATTGTTAATGCTCCTTCTCCTACACAAAAATCAACCAAATGTTATTAGTTTTGGCCAAAACACAATTCACTATAGTGAATCCTGCGCTGTTGTCAGTGAAAGTAAAAAAAAACACTAAAATGTCTAGTTTTGTAGACGGTTGATGGCGTGCTCACATTTTCATTGTACCGGTATTTTCTCATACTAACTTTCATGTAGGTAAATAAAAATATACCCTGGATGTATACAGAGCGTTATTTTTATTTTGGTTTTTGGCCGCTTAAGTCTATCATTTAACCCACTGTGTATGGGCCAAGTTATTTGACTTTGACTGTTATATGATGAAAGTTCCGAGTTCAAACACCTGACATGGTACATTAATTTTTTTTTTATTAATAGATACCCAGTCTTAAAAGTTAAATCATGGGTTGACTTGAAAATTTTAAGACTAAATTTTAAAACTTGGGTTTACAATTTTTAAGACTAAATTGTAAAATTAGAACATGTTCGCCAAAGATAGACAATTCATACCACTCGCACATCCTGAGGGAAACATAAGAGTCTACACAGGAAATGTTTCACCTAGTTTTACCCTCTCTTATTTCATTCGGGGGTGTAATTACTATCGGAGCCTTAAGTGTGTAGTTAAACGCTTACAAATTATAATATAGAAATGAGATTAAAATGAATGAATTTGGTAATTTCTAAAAATTTCACCTGCAATTAATGTGTAAAATAACTTAATATTTTTGTTATCTTTTCAGCGGGCAAAGCCGTGGGTATCGGATAGTTGTTTATACTTTTACCTTAAGTTTTAACTTAACGTTTTCACTGAAGTACTTTGAAACTTCTTACTTGCTGTTACGAAGTTTAATAGTTATTCAGTTTACTAAATAGCTTGGATTTTGTATGAAACTAATCTAAATAATTGCATAAAAACTTAAGACTCTTATGCATTTTACTATAGGAAAAGGAATAGCTTTTTGTGCAAAGTTGAGCTTAATTGGAAATGTTTGTTTTCTCCGAGAGTTGACGCCCATTAGCAAGAAACTGCTGACAAAGTTTACTTCAGTTAATTTAATTACAGTTCTCCTCTGTAGGTGAGGACTTTAGCATTAAAAATTATTTTAAATATATACTTTATTTTATCCCAAAATTAAAAAAATATCTTTTTAAGAAATTAATTTGGTTTCTTAAAATGTATGAATATACTTTCTTTTTGTAGTATTCGTCCTATTCTATAAGAAAGATATTCATACCCAAGAAGATTGATTGGTAAATAAATAATATTAATTATTTTTTGAAGGACAATAATTTTTTAAACCTGTTGCATCGTTTACACTATATATTCTTAAAAATGTGTTTAATGTAGTCAAAGCTATTCATTATTTTGTATTCAAGAATAAACTCATACTATCATACAAAATCCAAAGCTAGTCGTGATTCACTTTAATTATTTGAACTCTTACCAAAACTCTCACTGGTTTTACTTCCTTACTTGAATAACATTTTTTTTTAATTCACAAAACACATTCTCACAAGTAAAACAGTCGATTACAACACCATTAATCGTAGGTGAGTATGCAAGCAATGAGGGTCTCATTTTGGTTTTATGAGTATTAACGGCAAGGAAAAATGTGTCATAGAGGAAAAGTTAATATTAACAAGTTCAGCCTCCTAAAGTAATCCTGACCCCGCCGTATATCACCGCGTGTCAAGCGCTCAAATCCCTTGCTCGACGTTAACCTCTTCTCGCAATACACATGTCTCATGTTGCACGTCAACATTTTTATCTTTTTCCGTCTCAAAAAATATTTATTTTATTCAAAAAATATCTTCTTAGCTCGACATAAACATTTAGGCAACATGAAGCAATGGATTTATAAAACTGAATCAACAGTTTTTCTACAATGTCAATTTAAGTGCACTGTCTATTTTTGGGAGAACCAAATAAGGCGAGTGAGTGAGTGCGCTGCTGGCGAAATTATTGTTTATTATTTCTTTGGTTAGTTAATTTTAATTTAATGACTGAGTCGGTGGCGTTTGCTGTAATCCAGCTACTTGCAAGTCACGAATTGTGGATAGTTATGAGCGATGGCTTGTGGACGCTGTGCACCTCGTGGCGATTAACGTCCGCACTTTTGAGAACTACGTTCATAGGACCGTCCTCATAATTAGACCAGTTCGTAAATTGTAAACCAGGCTAAATTTTAATTCAGATCCCACGTTAAAATGTAGGTCCCTTAGCTACCATTGGCTGATGGGGTATTAATTATAGTACAGTGCAATTAGCTTTAAAAATGGGAAAACCGGGACATCAAAAAAAAAAAAGGTTTCTAACCAGCGCCAATTTGTTCAATACACCTCCCCCAATATGTAAACAAAAGTTACACTGATTTGAGCGTCGGGTTTGGGTGGGAGGGGGCTTAATAGAGAGGGAAATGTAATTTTTTTTTACATTTTAGCAAATATCTTGAAAACGGTGCGTTTTTTCTAAAATATTATACTTTGCAAAAATATTCTACATTACATGTCTATATTGACATTTTCCATTATTTTAAATAATATTTTACTTCAGGGAATCATTTCAAGTCTAGGGAAGGATGTTTTTGGTCCTTCTAAATTTTTACTCCCTCCATCTAAAAAGTGGGACGTAAAACCTTTTGAACAGAAACCCTACCATGTTGTATATCATTTTAAAGGGCACGATGAAAGGAGATGAATGGTGAAAACTAGAGGTCTCCAAGTTGATCCTAAGAAATGTTGCAGCAGTTTTTGTAAAACTTAAAAATTTGATTTGCTGTAACTTTGCTTAGTATCAACGTAAATATCTCTAGTTTTCACCATTCATCTCCTTTCATCGTGCCCTTTAAAATGTTATACAACATGATAGGGTTTCTGTTCAAAAGGTTTTACCTCCCACTTTTTAGATGGAGGGAGTAAAAATTTAGAAGAACCAAAAACATCCTTCCCTAGACTTGTAATGATTTCCTGAAGTAAAATATTATTTAAAATAATGGAAAATGTCAATATAGAGCATGTTGAGTGGATATTTTGAGACATTTGGTTGTTATAAAATAATAATAAATTTACATTTACCCCTCATTACCTCAATAACCGTTCACGTTAGATAGGTAACATATGGTATCATTTTGTTCGAAATTTAATGTAGATTATCTTTGCAAAGTATAATATTTTAGAAAAAAACGCACCGTTTTCAAGATATTTGCTAAAATGTCAAAAAAAATAACATTTCCCTCTCTATTAAGCCCCCTCCCACCCAAACCCAACGCTCAAATCAGTGTAACTTTTGTTTACATATTGGGGGAGGTGTATTGAACAAATAGGCGCTGGATAGAAACTTTTTTTGGATATCCAGGTTTAGGTCTAATTGCACCGTACTATTAACAGTCCTGTCAATGGATCAGATCGGCCTTAGTCAGTAACAAGACTACAAAATCGGGCCACAACTCCTTCTACACTCATCCTTCACTCATATTCGCCTTAAAATACCCCTGGTGGTCGGCATCTAATATGATAATCTAATATAATCTAATCAACTATATATAATTATTTATTAAAGTAACCACAAATTTAAACTTAAAAGTAAATGAAGTTTTAAAAGTTCTACAAAAACATTTCATCTAGTTATTTTAGGTGAGGTTTAGCAGTCAATTTGACGAGTTTACAGTTTTTGCCGACCACCCTTTTTCGTGCTCCCAATAATAGTGTGGTAATTTTATTACTAAAAAAATAAAAACAGCTTAATTATAAGCTGGAATTAGCAAGTTGTTTCCAGCTTATTCATTTTTTCCAGCAACTTTCTGATTTCGCAGATTGCTCCCAATTTCTAACCACTCACATTAAGCAGACATTAAGCAGTTAATTGTGTAACTCTTCAGTAAGAAAATCTATAAGTTTATTTCCCCACTGCTCTGTAATTTTTCAAACATCAACTCACCGTCGCCATGGACTAATTAATTAACCTGTGCGGCGATCTAATGACAGCGAGGTACAGTAGTGGCAATAGTCTCATAGGTCAGCCCAGTGACGACATAGTACAAATAAACAGAGCATGCCTATCTTAGCAATCTTACTAATGTTTGATCTTAGCAATCTTAGCGTATCTTAGCAATCTTATCGTGGTTGCATGCAATCTTACCAGCATTATTACAAATAAAGCAGAGGCCGCCATCTTGTATAGGTATAGAAACATAAAGCGTCGTTTAGAACCGCGTAATCTGTCGTTGCTCACGTTTCAAATAACTAGTAGTTTATACCATTCGGTATTGAAACAAAACGTTTAAATTTTTCATGTGAGGAGTCCTTTAGTTTTGAATGGTAATAGTTTCAATTATATTTCTAATACTTTTTTTCTATTTTAGAAAATGAAAAAGTCCTAAGTTTTCCTTTAACTTTAAAATTCGACATGAAAAAGGTGCTTGGCTGCTACTTTTTTATTTTTTGGTCAGGTAGAAAAAATGGTGGAAATAGTTGCTGAAGAGTTAAATTTTTATAATTATATTTTTATAAAAATAATAGTTACCGTAGGCTGCTTGATAACTTAGTTTTTGTGAGAGAGTATATCCGTGCGGCGCCTGCATAAAAACAAAGTCAATCCTAAACTGCTGTTTACAAAAGTATACTCAACTACAAAAATACAAATGTGGTATCAAATTAAAGGTCTGAGTCTCAAGAGAACTACTATGGCACCAATTATAAATAGTTTAAACACAGTTTACACATTATAGGAACGTTACAGGTGCATTCCGTAGTGGCAGCTTCTCTCAAAAAATATCAGGACAAGCTTCTAAGTTATCAGTGTTTACGATGTGTAGACTGCCTGTAAACCATTAATATTCGGTACTATGGTAACTCTGAGATTCAGACCTTCAATTTGATACTATATTTGTAATTGTATACTAGTTTGTTTTTCCAATGTATATAAATTTATCGCTTCAAAAGAAATGTAGGTATTCAAGCCTCGCCTCGTGTGCTATTTGTACGATGTGGTCGCTAGGCCAGCCAGAGATAAGTCCTAAATGGTGGAACAGGTATCGAACGAGCGACGTTTGACTCACGAGGCCAGCGCTTTACCTCTGAGCTACCTCTTAGGTAAAGCGCTAATAGGTTGACAGTGGAGTGATGTCCTGATTTAACAAAAGGTCTCCATCAATAGCTTAGTTAACCTACTTAACAAATGCACGAAACTGAACACACAAAAAAACAAGGTAAAATCATAACAAAACTAAATACGATTTGGAAATAAGGGTTAATTTCAAAACATGTTTCTTATCAGTCGGTACGGTTAGAAATTATTGTCTTTCAAACTATTTTAAATAGTTGTCCAATAATCCATCTCACTTAAACGACAAAACATACACGCAAATACTTCCAATATATTTGAAATATCATTCAATCGTTAGTAAATCTCTTTAAAACACACGGGCCTATTTTAAAACTTCATAAAAAACAATTTATAAATGTTTTCCTTATTGTTTGTGTATTCGATCAAGTACATTGCTACGATCTAGGAATAATCCCAAAATATTCAACCACGTGCGCAGGCACTCGTGCGGTCTCAATTTGCAAAGTGCACTATGTCGTTTGAAACTGGAGTTTTATGTGGTCTTATTGCTATGTATGAAGCTCAATTTTCAAAAACGTTTTAAGGATAGCCCAGAATAAAATATAATGGAATGGATGTTTTGTCGATACAGTGGATAGAATTACAAGTGTGAAAATAAAATTTCCTTCCGTAGCCTACCATTTTAATGAGGTAATGGTGTCCGGAATAAATAACTTATGTAAAATTAATCTGATTACAAGTGTTCGTAAATGTTTTAAAACTGAATAATGATGGGAAAAGAGTTTCGTCCTACCATAGTTATTGTATATTCATATATGAATTAAAGCACTGATTAAAAACTACAAGGGGGAAGCATCGTTATTGAAGGGGACTAAGGAGTAGCTTGGTCAAGAATAACAACTCAATCAACTTCTAAAGGAATGGCATCTCAATCAGCTATATTTCTTAATCCAATTTTCAAAAAGTAAATATGATTTTGAATGCCGAATCTTTTTTGACAACTCAAAAATAAAAAATGCTGCCAACCCAGTATTGCATTTTCTTTAGCTTAATCAACACGAATATGTTTATTTTGTTATTAATTTTATTTAAAAAAAGAGTCGTGCGATCATGAAAAGTTGATGAAAAAGTTAATAAAGAGTGCTCTACTATTAGTATTTACCCTCCAAGAACAGAAAAAACTGTGAAACAAAAATGTCTTTCATTATTACAAGAAAACAAAGGATTGTAGTTGGGACTCATATTTTCCTGTAGTTCATTGGGCAACAACAATCACACAGACAGCCATCTCACAAAACACGATTATATCTCTGTCATGGACAAAGCATCAGGGGCGTCGACCTCCCCGTTATTGCGGATTCAGCTTAATGTTCAATGCTCATCCGAAATTGATATTTATTGCAAAGTTGTATTCACCTGATGAACCCTTCTAATGCTTTACGATGAATAGTCACTATATTGGCTTTATCCATGGAAATTCCATGGGAATTCAATAACGGGTTTCTAAATGTATTGATACTACTAATTTTTTAATAATGCATAATGAAAATCATGTTTATGGAAGCCTAAATAAATTTTTTGTGAAGTTTTTTTCAGAAATATTAAATTGGATGACAACTGTCAAAACTGTTCCACAAAATATTATCCACATTCGTAAAGTAATACTCATATTTTTGTTGAATTTCTCCAATTATGATACCCTGCGTATTTATTAGGTCTATGAATGTCAGTGCAACAAAATTTAAATGAACCCTAAATATTACGCAATACCTGAGTAATTTCATAATAATTTACAATTTATTAATACAACCATTAACGAAATATACTCAAATATATTGTTTATGTATGAATTTATCTAAGTATTTTTTAAAGTTTGGTATACTAACGGCTTACCAATTTATTTTACAAGGATGTTTGCTAAATATGTTCCATTCTGCCCATGAACCACGTTCACAGCTGAAAGCAGCAGTTATTCTCGTCTGGGATAGAATCGATGGGTTATATCACCGTACTCAGTTTTATGTCCTTCCCGAGTCTTTTCATTGCCAAACAAAATAACATAACGGCACGGTAACTGCGGGGGCGGCACGGCGGTCAACGTCCCCCATGACAGAAGTCATCCTTACAGTATTCGATCCTTCCTTTCAGAGAAGCGGAGGGTGGGAGAACGAGGTACTCATCGTTTATATAACGATCAATCTTCCTATTTTCACTTTATTCTGCGTCTGTATAACCGCAATATATATTCTGCGAAAGTATATTCAACCCCTATGATATAAATTAAAAATGACATAAATTACATAGGGACCTAATTTTTACAAATGCAGACAACGGTTTATGTTAAAAATGTTTAATTGGCTAATACGTAATTTCTGTATATTTTGTATGATGAAATTGATTTTGACATAAACGTGTCACTAAAACTTCCGATGAATATACTATACTGTTAACACAAGTTTTGAGAAAAGTTATTTCATTAAGTTGCACCTTTAGTTCCTCTTACGTGTTTGGTTCCGTTCATAAGTCTATTATGGCATACAAAATCTTTCTTATACATAATATAACCGGCCTATACAACCAGAAATGACTATCTAAAGCTTTTAATTATCAACTATAATGGTTATAAATAAATTTATTTAGTTTGGATTCAATCTACATAATATGTAGATTTTTATCCCTCTAAAAGCTATATTATAGCTTTTCTAACAATATCGATAAAACTGCACCTAACTCAACCATTTTCCTACTTTTAATTGGTCTTGAAAAAAGTATTGTTGTTTTGTCAAAAACTTGTTTAATTGTTTGCCAAAAACATTTGCGAATGCTGAAAAAACTGTTGAGTTATAATTGATTTACTCCTTATACATTACATTAACATGTTTCATAATATCATGCGATATCATTTAACCACATAGGCGAAACGAGCGACGTTTCGCCTATTAAAGATTACAAAATCTTCTCTTGTAATCTATAAAAATATAATAGATTTAAATTACACAAACATAAAGTATTTGTGAAGTATATTTCGTTGGGCAACGCTTAACATTTTGAATTCTGTTAACATGAAGAGCTAAGAGAAAATGAACATGTAATTCAAACATATTATTTTCTTAGAAACTCGGAATTGCACATTTTTATTTCGAAAGTCTCAATTGTTATGCCACACATTCACATGGACAATCCCACAGTTCGCTATAAGACGAACAGTTTTTCTCAGGCTTAACTGCGACTGACGGTTTCATCATTTGTCAACTCTCTCATCCTTCCCTCCAAAACCACATATTTCATCGTCCTCGTCTTACAAATATATACTTGTCCCTGTCCTTCGTGAGCTTGTTTTAGTGATGACGAATTACTTTATCATGGTCTAAAAAGTATTTCTCTTTCATAAAATGTAACCCTGGATAGTTATGAATTACTTTCTAATTATGTAAGCCTTATCTATAAAAGAGATTGCTTGGAAACACTTAAAACATATTTTAAAAAATAACTGCGAAAATGTGGTCTTTCATTTTAATTCAGATAATAATCACCTAATTTTTAAAATATTAATAGGCCTATATTTATATATTTTTTATATGTCTGTAATAAATTCAAGTAATTTCTTTATCTTTCTTTCAAATTATTTCCTCTGCTGATTTTGGAACTTTTACAAAGTATATATTGACTAAAATAAAAATATATAATATACTACCAATAAATAATACATGTTATTCTCAGTTGCCTTGTTAGGTGTCTCGGACGCAATTGCCTTGTTACATTATGTTTTTGATTGAAATTATACATGACAATTTTTGGGCGGGGCGAATATATTATTTGATATTCTTGGGCAACGCCCCCATAATTAAATGATGTGCTGATCCTTGTCAAATTGTTAATAATTGTCACACACTAACACATATACCGGATCGCACAAAAAAAACTGTCCCGACGTTCCGCGCGAACACTGAAAACATCACGCCTCTTCGGGGGAATCAAAAATCTTGTCTATGATGTTTTGCGAGAGTTTTAATTCCCCCGAAGAGGCGTGATGTTTTCAGTGTTTACGCGAAATGTCGGGGCAGTTTCTTGTGCGATTCGGCATGTGTTCGTGTGTGACAATTATTAGCAACTTGACGACAATCAGCACATCATTACGTTAAGTAGGGTGTTGCCCAAGAATTTCAAATAATGTTATATATATTGTGGTCGCTGTGTGGTCGCAGTTGCCTCGTAATATTATGTATGGTCACTATGCGGTAGCAGTCGCAGTTGCCTTGATATGTCGTTATGGTCGATGTGTGGTTGCAGTTGCCTGGTTAAATGTTGTTATGGTCTCTCTCAGCTACCGCTAACGTGGCACTTAAATAATAAATATCCCTATTTTTAATACTGAAATAATGGGAAATGTATTTTGTGTTTCACAATTTGATAAACAATAATAACATTATATTTTCATAATCAGAAATTAAAAGACATGTGATCATTCCTAATTTAGACACCATGGTGGAAGGACTTCCACTATGTTAGACACTACTAGCAGTTGCCCGTGGCTTCGATCACGACAAAAACTATAACACCCGCTGCCTAAATGAAGATGGTGCCACATACTGAGTATATGATTAAACGCATAAGGTACAAAAACTAATGATGACTTTATTTGAACTTTTATAGTACATATTATATAGTACAAATTACCTTAAGGAAAAATCAACTATGAAACAATGATAAAAAGAACCAAATTATAAATCAACTGTAAAGACGCTTAAAACGCTTCTTGACTGAATGAAAATTGAAACTTTAAACTATAGATATCCATTAAATTTATGTGGAAAATTTTCAGAGCTTTTACCCCGTCGAAAAATCCTTAAAACTTCGAATTTTGAAAACCCCTTTCTCAGCCCTAAAGGAACGTCCATACAAAGTTTCAAGCTTCTAAGTCAAGTTCAAGTAGTTTGGGCTGTGTGATGATAGGTCAGTGGTACTTGGCAAATAAGTAGATATACTTTCATGAACCACAAAGATGTTTTAGGAATTCGCTAAGTACGCAGGTCTGCTGCGACGGGAGTATTTAGAACTTTTGCTGTCCCCGCACGAGGCCTTTTTATTAGGCCTGTCTATACTACACATGTGAGCAAATTCAGCGCCCCGACGACAAATCCCCTAAGGGTATCGCTGTCTGGGAAGGCTTATACCCAGAAGGCCTATCGTTCAATATGATCGCGCATGATATGTGTGGCCCTCAGAGGAAATACCCCCGTCGCAGCAGACCGTGTGTACTTAGCGAATCAAAGCAGTTTTCTGTTACTTGAAACTAAATGTACGTAGAATATAAAATGAAAACAAAAGATTTTCTAAAGTTTTTAGGGTTTACTTTAAACAACAACAAAAAATACATAGTCGTCCCGCAATTTTTGAAAATTATGTACATAAATTAAATGGTTTACATTAGCTCTTTCATTATCAACTGTTATTAGGAAAGAAGGTCTTTTAAATATATCGAGTCAGTGATTTGTTTTATGTTCTATTCATGACAGCTAGTTTGTAGATCTACTAAATTTCTTACTGTTTAAATATAAACATCCCATCACCTTACATTCTGCTAAAGGGAATATAATATGGATCAAAACTCATCCCCTTGAAATTAAAAACAAACGTGGTCGAAATCAAATAAAATTCGGTTTTTAGAATCTTTCTGTTAAAGTTTAAAGAGACTTACGCTACTTTTAATCCGTCTTAAACCTTCTCATTTGTGGATAAAATACATAAAATAAGATTCAGCCATACCAGTACTCTAGTTTTTGCGTGAAAAGCGGTCTAAGGTGTGATGTTGAGCGTTACCAACAGGTATAGTGACAAATTTAGATAAGGCTTGATTCGGGTTCTCTGACCTACGAAACGCAAAAATAACCAATTATTTCATTATTTTAAGCAATGTTCAGAAAAAACTCTAATTTTATTTATATAGAAGAAGAAGATATATATACTCCCAAAATACTCTTGGGTACTTTCATTCTGTTTTCTTCTGCTTACTTGGAAAATAATCTTGCTAACAAGAACTGGGGCTGCTAAATTGAGCATGAAAACTTCATTCATCAAAGTTCAGTTATCACTGACTCAAGCAGGTTATTATTCTATCAACAGTTAAAAACTTTGATGGAGCTAAACTGATTTCATTTTGCAGTAAGGGGATTTTATTTCTACAGCTCTACTTCTTTTATCATAACAATAAACGGTATCAGGAAACTGACGGATACTTTCTCCCTTAATGTCATTCAAAACCAGAAAATTTATAAAGCGAATTAAAACAAATTAACAATTAATTATCACACAAATTACCAAATTTTATCAAAATCGGTTAATAAATAACAGAGATATCGGTTTTTAAATATTTGCCATAAGAATAACATTGGACAACGTACTGCATTTACCGCCGAACTAAAATATCAACTATCTCCGCAACCAGTTGACGTAAACTAATGATTCAAAATACTGGATTATTTAGTTTTTCAAGTCCAATTTAATGGTTGCAAGTATATTTTCTTTAGAGATCACAGATTTTGTGAAATTTGAAAAATATCAATTTTTTAACACTTAAACCCACTTAACTTCTGAACCTGAATTTTTACAGACATGTACGGGTGGTGTCATTTTTTTTGTCATCTTAAGCACTAAAAACCATGAAATTTTTATCAAAATCGTTAGAGCCGTTTTTGAGAAATTTGGATTTTTGTCATTTTTTATGGGTATTTATGGGGTAAATACCCTTAAAAATCAAAAATTCAAAAATATGAGAAATACACCTGGAGATACCATGGCTTTATACCTACATGCCAAATTTCATGAAAATCGGACCACTGGTGTCGTCTCTAGCTTTGTTTACATCCACACACACACATACATCCACACACACACACACACACACACACACACACACACACACACACACACACACTCACACACACACACACACACACACACACACACACACACACACACACACACACACACACACACACACACACACACACACACACACACACACACACACACACTGACAGACAGACAGACAGACACCACGCCGAAAACCACTTTTTTGGATTCAGGGAGCACTAAAACGAATATATCCACTAACAACTCAAATTCGAAAATTTTGACGAAAACAATACTTTCTCCATATACTATGTATAGGGGGGAGAAAGTAAAAATGCTAAGCGAATGAGGCAAGATTTTTATACAACACAATATGGGTAGAATCTTTTCAATTTAGCTTTTCAATAGTCATATTTTTCATATGTATAATAAATAAAAATCTTTCATAGTGAGCGGATATAAGTCTTCAACTTGGGGGAGGGCGAACCTACTGCTGAACTTCCCGAACTAAAATTAAGATTAACATTTTAATAATAGTGATTAGAATAATAATTTACTGTCTCATTGGTGTTAAGAAATACACAACAATATGTAAAGAATACTTTCAAATTTGTAATGAATTTTGTAATAATCTTCTCATCATCTTGAATTGTTATTTGATTTATAAAAAAATTACTGTTGTTAATACATACCCATCACCTTTATCTAGAGATAAATTACTTTTCTCTTAAATTTTATACAGGTGAATCAGAATTTTATTTTGGATGAAGCAGGTAGAAACAGTATGCTTCATGACTGGAGCACTCAATTAATTTTAAGTCGATTGTTTAACTGATTTTTTTCTTAATTCAAATCGCTATCTTGTATTGTTGAATCGTCAGTCAGAATAGTTTGAATTAGTTTTACTGAGTAAACAACAAGCAGCCCTAAACATTAGAGGGTGCATTCATCCATGAAGATATAAACTAAACTTCGAATTCAGCATTATTAAAAAATTATAAATGTATTTTATCATCTAAATGGTTGAGGATTGGACCTTTGTCTAAAGGTTTTTTTTCTTTAAGTAAGTAGATTCCACTATTATAGTTTAATGGTATCACTAGAAACTCGCCCCATATAATAACTACTAAAAGTAGGTTAAGAAATGAGTACAACTATAAGCTATAATTCACTAATCATTTACTCTTCTCAAGATTTTGACAACTGATCAGTAAAAACTAATATTCATTCGGAACTTTGAAAATTAATTAATTTTGTTGTTTTTTAATTTAAAGTAAACCTTTTTGATTGAATTTACGGAATAGTTAAATAAAAGAATTTCGCTAACATTGTTAAAATGTGTCAAATCGAGTATCAGGAACAAATCGGATCCTAGGATTCAACATTCATTCTTAACAAGGAACATTGACAAATGTGAATCCTGTTTGTCTGCATATCTATTCCTGGCCAACTCAATTTATTGAAGATGAACAGGTTTTTTCCTTAAACATAGCCACATACTTTCTTTTACACTGTTATTTCACATTAAATTACAAAGTCTATTATATTAATACGAAGTTCATACACAAATAATGTTTGGAAAAATTTCAACACTCTAATTGTTAACATAGTTTACCGAACAACTTTTGTACCATTTACACCAGTGCAGTAAAGTCTTGCAAACCCGGCCTAGTGTGAACACCGAGTTTGTGAAATGCCAGGACATTACAAATAATACTCAAAAGTAAAAATTTGTATTTTTTTATTTTTAAGTTCTTATTGACATATTATCACTGAACCGCAGTGTAATAGTAAATCACAATTTACAAAATCTATAGCAAAACCCAATAAGATGCCAAAATTGCGGTTTAGATATGATTCAAATTACATAAAAATTACCGTTTTTAGTAGATAATTTTTCTCTATCACGACCGCAGAGTTATCGTGAGTTGCGTTTTTGTTTTGTTTTACCGTAATATTAAATTTCAAAGATACGCATTCAATTCAATTTCAAATGTATTATAGTGACCACCCAAGTCGTTTTCTTCAATTACTTATTATATTTTGCAAAAGTTAAAACTATTTTGTCAGATCTATTAACAGAGTGATATGATGGCGATGATCCTGGACGTGACCTGATACCAGAATTAGTTGAGTTTAATTGCTAGGAATGGACTGCGGCCGTCCTGTGGGAAATCTTTATAGTATATATCGAGGATCCAAGCAACTCTGTATAACTTTAAAATACAGTATGAATACTTTAAATCATATCATTAACGCTACGAAGCAGAGCATTATTTCTGTGAATATTCTTTTTTAGTATAATTTTTGAGTTGAAATGTACTTTTATAGAAAAAAATTTATAATTAGCATTTTCTAAGTTTTGTATTATTTAAAAAATGTGTTTTGGTTTATGTAATATAAAATATAAAGAAAAACAAAATCAAAAGCTAATAATTCAATGTGTTTAAATTAATGGTTTTTAAAATAATATTTAAGAACCGAAGCACATTATATGCTGAACACAATTATCGGAAACACATGATTAGAAAGAGAGGGAGAGAGGCACTCGTAGACCAAAATTGATGACGTCAGTGACCCACGCCATGCTGGAGTCATCAGTGGGGATGTTTTTGCTGGAATGAGTCACACTGAACACCTTCTTCTTTCTTCCAACCAGAATCATTCATTTTCATCAATTTCCCTCTTAATAATTGGGTTTGTAAATTTAAAGGAATCTGTAATGTGTCTTTCTAGACTGAAGCTGAATTTAAAAAATAAATTTAAAAGGAAAAAATACGTACTTATTTTCATTGAAATTTTGTATTTGGGTTTTTTCAATGCTTTTTCTGGTAGTTGTTTGGGTATTCTAATCAAGTAATACATTTTATAGATTGCCTATTATAATTTTAAAAGTTTTAACGACTGCATACAAATAAATGTAATAACAAGTTTTAGAGTTAAAATTATTTAATTTTTAAAATGTGAAAAAACTGTTTATAAAAACTACAAAAATTGTCTCTGATTGTTTTAATTAAAAATAGGGTGTAATAGCCAGGTTTATGTTGGATAACGGTCATCTTGTTGCAGTGAAATTTAAAAAATCCACCATGAAGCAGCTCACTGAGGCCATTGTTCATGTGAACAAAGCACGACAATGGAGGGCTTGCTTGCACCAGAGTTTTTGGTAGTTAAGTCAACATCATATTGTTTATTTACATGCACAGTATTTTAACCCAGAGGGATTCTAACTGAATCGAAACAAATTGTTTCAGCTGTACAAACTTGGTAAAATATTTTGCAAGAAAAACAAAACAGTCCCAAGGACTTTTTTTTAGATTTTAGGACAGCTTTATAAAAAAAACCTTTTTAGCAGTTAGATCTTTGGAACGTTTTAGCAGTTTGACGAATGAAAATTCTGATTTTGGTGAGTAGGGATTGGGAACCTGAGGCCTATAATAGTTTGATATTGTCCTAAGCTTAATTCATTCCATGTCCCTAGGCTTATTCTAATCAGCGAGGGTTTTCAAAACGAATTAGATAATGTATCGTATTCAACTATACTAGATAACGCGTAGCTCGAAATCGAGCAAAAATAATATGTAAAAGAATGAAGAATTACCAGCCTACTTATATACATTTAAAGTTTAATCAAAGGGCTGAATTCATTAAAAAAATTATGGCCTAACTACTGAAACTTTTAAAGTTAATTTGATCTACCGCAGGAGTTTCCCGGTAAACTTAAACGATTTTTTAGGGAACACTTTCATTTCCCCATGTCCTCTTGTTTCTGTAATGTATATTTTAATACCGACAAAAGATTAAGCTCTGCTTACAGCAACATTTAGCTGACCAAGAGCAAACACTGGCGCCGTGAGCAATGCCTTCCTTTGTTTAGGGATTGCCGCTGCAATTTATTGATAATTATCGCCAAAACAGATATTGTAGGGAACGGCTGTCTTTACAGGCAACCTTTCCTTTGTGGTAAAAACGCGTAAATGACCCATTACTCTACCAGTGTTTTCATTCTTGAAATACAACCCACCACAATGAAAAAAATTTTAGTTCCTTGGTCTGAGGTTGGAAGGAGCATAACATGTTACATCGGGAGGGTGATGCCAGCGGTTGCGATCGTGTTCTTTCCGACTCCTCCGACCGGTCTATGTTCGTCTTCTTCTTATCGGTGGCATTATAAATGCACCAAATCCAAAAATAGATTTGCTGAGGTTGATATAACTTCAAAAAACATTATGAGATATCGTAAACTACATTGTGAAACTGGTAACTGCAATGTGTAAGAGCTTTAAAAACTTCATAACATAACCTAAATTACATAATAAATCGTAAAAAAAGAAAACTGTTGAAAACAAAGCCAAACCAGCTGTACAAATAAAAACTGCTCTTTCCGAAAAATTAATTGTAATTCATTGCTGCTATCTGTGGTTTACCTGTAGAACTATTTCAGAGCTTGGCCATATGTTCAGTTTGGAAACAAAGTAAACTGAGCTTGCTCAAATGTCGATGAATAGCGCCACTGTTCCGAATTTTTAGCCCTTTACTGTACTTTAGTGACGCCCTTTTTTAAAATTCTGAGACTTGTCGGCAAATCTACATAAAAATTCCTTTAATTTGGTACCTCAAACGTTAAAATCGGTCCAGTCGTTGTTGCGGTTGGACTGTGAAAAGAAAACCGCTTGCGTATTAATATATAGATATATAGATATATCTATATCTACTATATATATCTATATGATATATGTTGTATTAAACTATGCATATCTAGTACTTTTTATTGCAAAGAAAATAAAACCACTATATAGAAACTTGAAACGAAAAAGTACACATAGGTTCAAAACTCTAATCCGAAAATTCTAAACAGATAATATTTTTAACATCTCATATACTCAACTCTATTTATTTTAAAAAAAAAGAATCGAAACGAGACTCAGCATTGGAATTTGTAAAAAACAACTTCTCATCGAAACAATTTTTTTTGCTCATTTTCAAAGTAATAATAAATTAGGTATGATGTGGTATATTAATTTAAATTAATATTTTCCTTGATGTTCTCTAAATGGTTTTCTTACATTACGTTTCATCTAGAAATGCCCAGTAATAAAAACTTGGGAATTTATGATTGGTCAAGAAATAAAAGTTATTTATTACTTGAGTAACCTTTTAACTAGATTGAGCTCAGTAGAGTCAGCAGTATTGGGGGCAGTAAGAAGCTGTTGTGTAAGGTCTATTACAGACGGTAGAAGAAGCTGCGGCCAAGGACCCCACCGTCCCATCGACCGCCGAGCCGCTTTCATCGTACAGTTGGGGGATTTAAAGGCTCCTGAGGGTCATTAAGTAGGCATAAATCATCCACAACTAGTTCAAACTGCTTCTCGATAATACTTATTCATTACGACTTTATTAAACTCTTTTATTATTGTTCAGAGTTTTTCAATAAGTCTTCAGTTATCCACCCAAATATTATTAAAGGCTAAAAAGTTTAGTTATTCAAAAATGTTAAATTAATTGTAATTTAATTTGTTCATAGCTTTTCTTCAAATTTAACAGTTATTTTTTATAACAAAAGAAGATAATGTAGGTCACTTTGTTCATTAGTGGGTAAAGCTCAGTACATGCAATAGATTTAAGTCAATAACTGGTCTCATGGTGACGGCTGCTTCAACGTTTGCCGGCTAAATGATTTAGTCCAGTGCCAATGCCACTCAGTCTATAGAAACTGTCAACATATTATGTTTACCTTGATAATTCTACTGAGGACAGATTCAGGGGGGAGAAAATCCAGCGAGTCGTAGTAAAGTGGATTCTCTTCCTACATTCTACATTAGATTTTGTGTTCTATGACACTAGCGGCAAATTTTTTAAGCTATTCCCTAAAAGGCCCATTGTAAAATGATTCAGACTTGCAGCGTCATTTAGCGTCGCTGGATCTAGGAAATATCAAAATTAATTAACTATTATATATAAAAACGATTGCTCAGTATTGCTTTTTTAACTTCATTTTTATTGATGCTTAAACCGTGCTGCTGCGGAGAGTAGTTACCCGCAGGCACGATCGCTGCGGTCAGTCTGGCGCGCAGAAGGTTTTTCCATAGTTTTGCCGGTCGTGTCCAGCATGCACAAGGGACGAAAAGAAGAAGGGGTCCCAGGTAAGGTCTTCGCCTTCGGGATCAGGACGAGACGAGCTGCTTTCCATGCCGAGAAGAAGATGCTCTCAGACAGACATGTGTTGTACATGTCTAAGAGAAACCTTGGATTGACCTCAACGACTAGCTTGAGCACCTCCGCAGGGATACCACCAAGGGGTGCTCTTCTGGTTCTCAGGGATCGGACGGTAGCGGTAATGTTTGATAGTAATAATAATAATCTACTGTATTCTTATTTTTTGTGCCAGGGTTTTTTGTGATCAGGGCTTCTGCTACGGTTCTGAACCGATTTTAATAATTTACGTGATGTTGGTAAAGTTTTGCAGGAAATGACATTTATGAAGGTTGAACTCCTAGACGCCTCTATAATTTCGTATCCATCCATATACGAATTAACTGAGAGTATAAATGTCAAGCAACGGCTGACAGTTATTGTTCAGCTGACATCTGAACATTGTGTTTTCAAAAGACTAAACGGAGACGTAAAGCTCCGTAATAATAATTGTTTATTTTTGAACAGTTAAATTAATTATAGAGCAAACATTGGTAATGTAATAATGCAACTACAATATAAAATTCCCTAATTCACTGGTTACAGTTTCACTTTTTACTCTTCATCTTATAAATTTTCAATTTTAAAAAGAGTTTTTCAAGCAAAACTGCCTTTTATTGTATGATAGAATAATAAAATAGTATCGGCTATGGAAATTTAAATTTTGAGTATTTTTTGCAATTTTTGACTAACAATAGGTTTTAACAACTACATAATTCATGTTTCAAAAACTTCAGAGAAGGTAATTTATTTCATTAATTTTGAAATTATTTTTACAATTATTAATTCCACAGTCTCTTGAATATAATTTTAAAAACGGGGTTTTAATATAAATATTTGATTCCAGTGGTAAGTAGCATTCCCCCAAACAGATAATCCTAAATTTCATCATCAAAAATCATTTGAAAAATTATAAAATACATCTTAAAAATAATGAAATATCAGAGAATCTTGAAAATCCTAAAATGAAAACAGAACTACTGAATTGATAACAAAATATTTTATTATAAGCATTGAAGTTTTAATTAGGGACTGTCAATTGTTATGCCAAAAAAAGTTACATTTTCTTTGCTTCCAATAAGGTTTCTCCAGCTTGATCATTTGTTACGGTTATATCTTAATTCTATATTCTGAGTTTTATTTTAATTTATTCAGGTTCATAATGAACATTATGTGAAATAGATTTTTATTTTATACAAGATTTTCTAACTTCATGTACATTATTTAAAAAAACATTCACGCATAATTTATTTTAACAGGAAGTTAAGAGTTAAAATGAAGCTATAAATAGAGTTGCATGCTAATGAGGTTGATGACCCGAGTCAATGGGATTATTAGTCTGCATCATACACATTATGTGTCATCTGGTTCACTGACAATAAACCACATATACATTTCTTTATAGTGTTGTCCAAAATAATGAACTTAAATTATAATAATCTTTAAGAACAAAATAAAATAAATAATAACAGAAGTTTTTTCATCATACTGTCCCGAAAACATCCGTTTTTAGTTCTCTAAATCGTACGCAAAATGATCGTTTTTAGATCACTTCGAATAGGACTACTGAAAAAACATATGGTAAATTTTGCCGTACTCTAATGTCAAAATTTGTTTATGTTACGTTTGAAAGGTTGAACGATTTCTTAACTTGTGTTTGAAAACAACTAATAGATGTGTAAATGACGATGACTATTTTGGATAACCTCAAAATTATGTAGTCTAATTTTTTAACGATTAAATGGTTATTTATACATAATGATGAAAATAGTTGTTCATCACACGGAGCAAAAGTGTCTCCTTGGTATACTCGATAGCATTTCCAAGCTCGGCTGCGCCTCGCCTGTAAATTACGATCTCGTACCAAAAAGAGCCACTTTCGCTCCTAGTAATGAAAACTACTATTTGTAATTAAGTATCAGAGTGTTAATGACAATAAAACAATTCCTTTATAAAGCAAACACGTTTTAAATAAATCAAAAAATATTAAATTTTGGTTAGTTAATAACCAGCACTGTTAATTAATAATTCACAAAAAATACGTTACAGAATGATTTGGTGAGATTAGAAAAAGGTGAAAAAGTTTAAAACGCGAAAGATTTTGATTAATTTTTAGTAAATTGAGATTTAAGTTACAGAAAAAGAGGTCTCCAAAAGCGGTTAATTTCCCAAGAGGTCTTCAGACAGTCTCAGGTAGTATCAGATATTAACCCCCATCTTTTTTTATGTTGTCATTGGAACACTATGAATCTACACCCATTTATTGTTGTAGTGAAATATTTAAATGTCCATGAAAGTTTTATGTAAAATGAAAAAGGTTGGGTACGAATATTCGCAGTGACATAAACTAGATATTGTCTAATAAAGACAATTTACTTACTGTGAAAATATTGGAGTCAAAGTGTTTTTTCCCTAGATTTAAATATTGAAGTGGACTTTCCTCCAATATAACCTCCTCCATACGTAAATTTGAATTTTTTTGGGTTTTTTGGGATTTCCAGGTTGCAAAAAACACACACAATTTTTTCGAAATTTTTTTATTGATCTAACTTTGAAAAAAACGATGTGTCAAATTTGGCACATTGGGTTCTAAGGTGTTAAAAATCATTAAAATAAAAAATTAAAAAATTTTTAAATGACATCGAAACATACTAAGATTTTATGGTACAGCAAGTAACAGTTCCTGGAACCAGAAAAAACAAAGATGGACTTTCGGACTTTACACGAAATACAGGAAAATCGAGCATTTGTGGTTGCGCACCTGCGGGAACCTACATAGGTGCCTGTTTCGGGCTCATAGGGCGTGTCGTTTATCCTTGGAAAAGGTAAAATAAATGGTTAGGCGGATTCTTCATCATCTAACAGGTCTTCGATGTTAGAAACTTCAGAAAATTTCTTTCGGTCTCTAAGCTGTTGCAGAACAACAGAAAAAATGAAATAACTGTAGCCTTTTGAACCCCTAAAACGTGAACTAGCATCTTAACGTAAATTCAAAACTACAAATTTTATGTTTGAATTTAAAAGATTAACTTTCAAAGGTAATATAATAACTTTTAACGATATTCAGAGGGGAAAATATGAAAATTAGTAAACCCCTTAGGCCCAGTGTGTCACATTTGACACATTTTTTTTCAAACAGCTGTAGACGACAGAAAACAAAAATGTCGTAGAACACCATTACCAACATTCAATAGCATAACTATTCAAGAATGCTTCCAATTTTTTTCAACTCATTATATCAACATTTTCATATAACTAATAATTATTTACTTTGAGAGGTAGAAGGAGGACTGTAGAATGGGTTGTCAGCCATTTTCGATATTTTTTATTATAAAAAAACACCAGTCAAATCAGCAACTGAGTACTTCAAACATGTGGTGGCACCTAGTGGTGAACGCTAGAACTATTTCTAAGTCAAGTTTATGCACAGTACAGTCGGAAAAAATTATTTTGTAACTGTATCATGTTTGACACTCAGGGTCCGAGGAGGATAAGAAGTGATATTAACACATTTTTCCTATAGGGAATAAGCTATTACCGTAGGTCTCATAGTAAGGCAAAGCCTGGGACCATGATAACTTTTCGTTTTGGTGCCGAGTGCAATAAAATTCACACAAAAGTGGTCAGATCTTAACGAAATTTTGACACAGATGAGTAACTCTTCGGGCGAGTTCAAACTCGGTCAATCGGAAGCGGGGGGGGGCCCAAAGAGGGATAAACCCCTCAATTTTTTTTACATATGAAATGAAAATAATCTAATTTTGGTTTACATTGTTGAATTCAGGTGAAAATATAAATAATTTCGAATTCAAAATAGATAATGCCTTGAATCATTGTTCTATGTATATTATTTACCGAGATTCTAAAATTAGTAAACATAATACGATGTCCCAATCCTTATGGATGTTAACCTTGAGGGAAAGGTAAAATTGTATATTTCTTTTCACCCGATACAGCTTTGACATTCTAAAATAAAATAAGGGAGAAGAGAAGCGGACGTCTAAACGAAGTCCATTTCTTTTTAGGGGAGAAATCAAAATGTGATAACACTGCAAAACATTCAATTTGTCATCGAATAGCGTTTGCATTTCTCCCGATTTAGCTTTTTTCCAAAAGCGTATGTCCCAACGTGTGCGCAAATGTGCGATAGACGTGTGCATAAAGTGGTGGGTGATACATGCAGCGAGACATTACAAATAAATGGAGGGAGCATAGGTGGCGCAGGGAAGCTTTAGTCTGCGCCAAAACTAACAAAATGGCGTAAAATTACAAATATGGTATAAAATTAATCATCTAAGCCTCAAAACTATGGTATCATTTTAAAATTTTTAGAGGCAATTTGGACAACCTGGAATTAATGATGTCCCGACATTCCTAACGAGACACTACACCACCACTGCACCTCTAACGTTCTCATACGTTCATACGTTCCTACGATGAGTAAACTGCCTCTAAACCACGTATAATTAATTAGTACCTTAGTATTAATACGGAAAAGTCGTATCATACATGTGACATGTTAATAGTCTTAGAGTTTTTATTAATATTATAGGCTGGGGTTAATTTCAGCCGGAGCACACCGGAGCGCAGCTCCGGTACGTTTTAGGACACCGGAGCATACCGGAGCGCAGCACCGGTACTTCTCAATTCACCGGTGTGGCTCCGGACCGTCTTTTCTGGCCACGTTGTAAACTTTGGGGGTTCTGAGGGAACCTTAAACGGACTGGTTCAGAACATAGGCTGTGTAACTCGCATGGCAAGTGAAAGGTGACACAAAGGAACGTAGATTGAGTGAACACACTGTAGAGCAATAATTTCCTTTAATATACATGAACTATTAAACATACATGGTGCACTACTTATTTACTGACCCTCTTGAAAATTATATTCTCCAAATATGTTATAGGTCACTGAGTGAACTGTTGTTCTTAGTAGAGTCAAATTTTCATAGTATTATATAAATTGAATACACATTTTATAGGTTGAAATATATTGTATTGATTATCATGTACGCTACAAGGACCTTAATAAAGATATTACATATTATATACAAGTACAAACCCTTTTACACAAAGAAAATCAAAATGATTCTTATATTTTGATAAGAATAAACGACAAGTTAACTATAATGTCTTTCACAACTATTCACAAATGGTTAACCTTATTTTATATTTACAATTGTCCTTTATATTTACAATTGTCTATCTCACTTCCCTTCCTAAGTGGAGATAGGATCTATTTCTTAGACAGTCATTCCTTTAATGGATTTTATTTGCTTTGTTAATAAACAGTTTATTTCATTTCATTATTATTATCTTTGTTCGATACAAGTTTATTATTTAATATTTATTTATTTAAATTATTATTATTCAATTTATCCCTTTGGGTTGGACTTTCAAATTCTTTCTCTGAGAGTTTAATTGAGCTTATAGTGCACCAAATTATTTTAATTTGATTGGGGACATACCCGCTGCATCTTTCCTGGTGGACCCGTGTTACGCCCGCGTCGCCAGCCAGTTGAAGGCCCGCGTGGATCCCCGAGTCGGTGTCTCCTCTCGGTGATCTCCACTCCTTTCGGTGGTCTGCGTGATCCTCGGTGGTGTCTTCGCCCCCTCGGTGGTGTGCGTTGCCTCCTGATGGTGTGCGTCGCCTCTGTGTTGGTCTCCGGTGGCCTGGGTCTCGTTCCGGTAGGATGTCTTCCGCTGGATGTCCCTCGGTGGTGCGAGTCTCGAAGCGAAATCTCGAAGTTCGTGCGTTGGGGAAATAGACTATCTCGAGGGTGCCGACGGGTGCTTAATACTGTCCGCGACGGTTTACCAACTCCTACTCAATTCAGAGTGGCCCCTGAGTTCCCCAACTTATTACTTCTACTCCTCCTCGAAGACTGATTTCCTAACTCTTCCTTTCAATTTTCCATCACTCTCCCTTCCATCGGACTTTTCCCCCGTAATGCTATTGTCACGCCCTCCTGCCAATCGGCGATGGCGAATCCGATACCTACGGAGCCATTGGGAGAACGACTGAAGTCCAGCCCTATTGTTCCGAGAATAAGGCGTGTCGCTGATGGTGAGTTATTCCAATTTTTCTAATATGATTCTTTCCACGGGAATCGAATTGATCTCGGTCATTTCCCTCCTTCCTAGTAAGACCTTGAAATATAATGCTCTCCTATTGTATGTCGTCTAGATACGTGCTTCCTCGTGGGAGCTTATAAGTTTTATTTTAAACAATTTTTATTTGTTGTACTAATGTGAGAAAACCATGAATGAATCTGTTATTAAGTATTAATTTTGGACGGAGGTAACTGATCTGATTAATAGTCGATTTCCGGATAGTTTATAACGTCATCTATTAATACTGTTCAGAAAACGAATTTTGCTAAAGTGTACAACTCTTTCCAATTTGGGAATTACTTAAGTCAACTTTACAGCCCTATTTTCCTTTACATAGACGGTAGCTTTTTAACCTTTATTCTGGATACTGATCACTTAACACTTAACAAACACGAGATCGGCTTAAGCGAGTGATGGCGGGAGTTCACTATTGTCGATCAAGGACGAATCCAATTCAGACCAATCCGAGCGTGTACTGGATGCGTTAGCCATTCCTCGTGTCTACGTTGTCCCGACAACGTAGACAACCAAAAAAACGTACATGAGGCCTATAGCCGCGGGGGGGCTATAGGCCTCATGCGGCAAATTTAGTTCGTCAAATATTTGGACAAATCAGTTGCGCCCTTGTCCGACTATTGTAAATTCCTACCTTGAGGCGTGAGTGGCGCTAACACAGGTAACGCTGGAGATCACGACCTACACAATTCCTATGGCGCAGGTTCACTCTAGCCGTGGCAGGGCAAAACCTGGCTAGCGCGAAAGTATATACGGCCTAAACATTATACACAATTATTGTCATAAACGTAACTACCCCGTTGCAGCAGACCTGCATACTCAGCGAATTTCAAATGCAAAACAATATACAGTATTTTATTCTAACATAGCGAGATTTGACATGTGTTTGTAAGCTCCATAAGATTAACATGGGGAATGAGTATGCAGGTTTGCTGCTACAGGTATGTTTAAACTGGTTGGTTTTAATTTAATATTTAGTAGATCTGAACTAGAAGAAGCCATTTACCAAGTTTTATCAAGATATGTTGAGAAATAAACGAGATATATAGAATTTTATACATTTACGGTTATGTAAACAGCGGTTACATAATACGGTTATGTAAACAGCTGTGAATACTAAATTTTGACAGTTCAAAGAGCAGAACTATGATCAACTGTAATTTTTATCGTGAGCGTAGCCACGGGCAATACGACAATGTATTGCTGCAAGCAAACATCTGACAAGAAATATTGTTTCATATCATAATCAAAACTTATCCAAATCAGCCCAGGTAAATACAATCTTAGCAGCTAATTCCAGCTAGAATAATAGTCAACGGATAAGTTGAACCGAATAAAATGTTACGTAGCATACAAAAGTTTAATGGAAATAGGAACTTCTAAACCTGGAATAGCCATCTCTAGAGACAGCCTTGCTAAAAAGCGTGCTTTTACACTACTTTGCAATATTTCAGACGAAAGCAGTACTGTGCTATTCATATTGTGTTTTGGAGCGATTAACAAAAAGTCAATCCGTACATGATTTCATAATCTATATATTAATACGCAAGCGGTTTTCTTTTCACAGTCCAACCGCAATAACGGCTGGGCGGATTTTAACGTTTGAGGTGTCAAATTAAAGGGATTTTAATGTAGATTTGCCAACAAGACTCAGAATTTTAAAAAAGGGCGTCAATAAAGTACAGTAAAGGGCTGAAGTTTCCGAACAGTGGCGCTATTCATCGACATTTGAGCAAGCTCAGTTGACTTCGTTTACAAACTGAACATATGGTTAAACCATTGACTTTAAATCTCTTAAAGAGATTTAAAGTCAATGGTTAAACTCTGAAATAAGTTCTACAGGTAATCCACAGATTGCAGTTCTTATAATTAATTTTTCGAAAGAGCAGCTTTTTTATTTTAACAGCTGCTTTGACTTTTAGAACGTGGCAACCAATTCTTTCCAACAGTTTTCTTAAAAGATTTTATTATGTAATTTAGGTCATGTTGCGAAGTGTTTTTAAAGCTCTTGAACAATGCAGTTACCAGTTTTACAATGTAGTTTGCGATATCTCAGTACATTTTAGCACAGTGTTTTTTGATGTTTGATGAACTTGAGCCAATTTATTATTTTGGATTTGGTGCAGTTATAATACCACCATTAAGACGAAAGCGAACATTGACAGGTCGGAGGTGTCGGAGGGAACACGATCGCAACTGCTTTCACCACCCTCTCTATGGAACATTTCATGCTCCTTCCAACCTCAGACCAATGAACTTAAATGTTTTCATTGCGGTGGGTTGCATTTCAAGAATGAATTGACTGCTAGAGATAATGCATCATTTACGCGTTGTTCCCTGCAAAGACAGCCGTTCCCTACAATAACTGTTTTGGCGATAATTATCATTAAGGTGCAGGGGCAGGGTTACCGCCCACGATCTCCGAACCCTCTATCTCCGCCACCCTCCATCTCCAAATTCCTGAGTGACCCTTACACCTGCCGGTCTCTACCTGCGTTGTTAGGTACGCCATCTCCGCGGCGGCCAACCCCGCCTCCCCTAATCCCTCCCCTCCCCCACTTATCCCCTTCCCAGCCCCTTTCTTGACAGACTCGTCATAATAGTTTATATTGCAAATGCACTATTAACTTTATGTTAATAATTATAATGGTTACATTGTTTTTGTGCAATTCAATGTCATACAGTGAAATAGAGCGTTGGTTACGAATTTAAAATACTGTAAGTACAGTATGCTGTTGAACATTGTTTAAATGCATAATATGTTTATATAATATGCTAATAGTGGGAACTGACTATATATATGACTGTCAGGACGATATGTCAGCATTTTCATTACTTGAATTAAAACAGGTAAAAAAATTATGCTGTGCTGTACATACCTAAAGATTCCAATTTCGAATGTTTGAAATTCTCGCAATTAAGCCTGGTTTATTTGCTGTTTGCTTGACCTTAATCATAATACAGCAGTGGCATTGTTTTTGCGCAAGCTAGTGTCATGTTGTAAAAAGGTGCGCTATGTATGAATATCAAACACTACCAACAATATGCTGCCGAAAATTGTATATTATACCAAGGAGTTTTATACTGTAAATGACAAATCAATATTATCATTATTGTAAAAAGTTATTATAACGGGTACTCATTGTAATAGTACGTCTGTCGGGGTCGGGACGATAAACTAATCTCCACAAGAATAACATAGGATGCGAGTGTGCTGGTTTGCTGTCACAGAAATATTAAAGTGAGGGATTTTATGCTATAGTAAAAATCAACAAGATGAAGCCGCATAACAAGTTTTGTCAAGGTATGTTGAGAAATAGCTATATACTTTTATTTATTTCCCACAACGTTAACATTGAAAACGTAAATACGCAGGTTTGTCGCCACAGTATCTAAAGATTTGGGAATTTCAGGTCATAATCAATTAGATCATAACTGTATGAAGCCAATTACAAAGTATCAAGGTATGTTGAGAAATTATTAAACTGTACATCTTTTTTAATTCCCATAAGGCTAACATAGGGATTATTTTATGCAGGCTTGCTACCACGGAAATTTAAATTAGTTAGGCTTGCTGCCAGGGACATTTGAAGTGAAAATTCTTGTTTTTAGACCTTAGTCCATTACATCCCAACCAGAGACGAGGTCAAATACCAAGTTTCATTAAGCTATATTCAGAAATTAGTGAGATAATAAATTTTATTTATTTCCCAAAAGGTTAACATTGGGACGACGCGACGTACTTTTTAACACTCTCAGTATCTTGGTATAACCAATGGTCATAAAGAAATGATTCAAAATACCAAATTGTCTTTTTTTAGCTGAATTCAATGGCGTAAATTAAAATTAGATTACTTTAAGTTCCCATGTAAAATTTTAAAAAACTTTTTTTGGTGGGGTTTTCCCACAACCTCCCTTCTGATGATCCGATCGGGCTGGTGTTCGAACTCATCCGATTAATTACTATATACGCCTGTGCCGAATTTCATTCTGATCGGATCATTTTTGTGAGCGCTATCGTGCTAACAGACACACTCACAATATAAAGACATTTGAACGAATGGTGTTTTTGATATCTGGGGGCCCTAAAACGAAAAGTTAACCTGGTCTAGGGCTTAGGTCTTGCTATGAGACCTACGGTAACACCTTCTTCATCCCTAAAGGTGAAATTCGCTAAAAACTGCTCTATATACATATTTTGCGCTTGCGAGTTAAAAGAATGATAAATTTAAAAAATGAATAAAGCGGGAAGAGCGCTGGGTACGAATTTCAAGTAATTTAACTATAATGCCTATGCTGTTACACATTGTATTTGTATACTATACTATGAGGGTTTGTATTGTATGATGTGGCATATATAGTAGATATTATTGATATTATTTCTATTATTTTTAGGTGAATTAATTTTCCCAATAGTCAAGGTGATAAAGTAAATGATCATTTTTGGATTAAGGCCTAATATACAAATTAAACAAAATTATACTATTCCTGGACTCGACAATGAAATCAATTGAATAAAGCGCTAAGTCTATGGGGTGTTGACCTGGAAAGTCCAACCGGTCAGCGGTCAAAATGATAACAATAGTTGTGCGATCTGCGCGAAATGCCGGGGCGGAAATGCCCCCTCCCTTTACGGGAAAGGGTGGTCACAGGTATGTTACTTTTTGGGGAGCTGAAAGCAAAAGTGTCATTTTCTTGTGTGCCGCTGACTATTCCACATAATGGAATATACAGCAAGTATTAGAGGTGGGCGAAACCTTATTTTTAATGGTTATCGTTACTATAAGAAACGCGAGAATAAGTCGGGAGAAGTGGTCTGGTGGTGTGTGAAAGAAAAGGCCCCGTGTCGCGGAAAAGTGGTCGTGAAAGAAGAGCAAGTGTTAAGGGAAGACGATCATCAATGTGTTCCAGACATTGCCGAGTTGGAAGTGATTAAATCAAGAGCTAACGCCATGAAGAGGGCCCGGGAGGAAGAAAATGTAACAATTACACAGGTATGTAAACAGTAAATTGAATCACATTTTCCATGTATTCATTTTTGGCGCAAGAAATCTCTCTCTTGACTGAAAGTGGAGCCTAAGCTTAACTGTATATTTCAGTTATTATGATCACTTTTACTTTCTCCCCATGATAATATATAAATAAAGTATTAATTTCATCAAAATTTAAAAATTTTTACCATTTGCTTGTTTGCCTATAAAAATTGACACCACCCGAATGTCTGTAAAAATGCAGGTTTAAAAGTTATGGGGATTTTCGGTGATAACAAATTATACGGATATACAAGTTTTTTCAAAAATTAAAATATACTTGCAACCAGTAAATTTGGCTAGAGAAAATAACTATTTTTAATTATTAGTCTACTAGTCCCGTCAAAATGTAGCTTTCACTGGAAAGTTATGGGTGCAGGTTGATTTTCGTTGTTTCTTATGTTTTTTGGGGCCCTGAATCCAAATCCGATGTTTGTTAACACAATTTCGTGACGGAACATTGTCAAAATTGCAAAATAAGGCAAAAAATATAATTTTCTTACGTATTTTTACTTATAGCTCAAAAACCATAAATTTTATGTGATAAACATCGATTTGCAAAAAGAAAGTACAGTAGAACCTCGATTAACCGTCACTCTCGGGACCGGGAGTGTGACGGTTAAGAGAATAGACGGATAACAGAAATTCAGCTATAAACCTACTCAATACGTAAATTTAAAATATTTTAGAAGAAATTAAACCCTATATAAGTGGATAATACATATTTATGTTTAAATTACATTCAAACAATGGTAATTAAAAACTTTCTAAACTATATGTTGTGCTCATTCAGTGTTCGTAAGTGAATTACATAACCTCACATTAAAAGATAGTCTGCCATCTTTTAAACCAGTCTGCCAACACCGTAAATCAGCGCGATACTTGTAGCTGTTTTGCCCTTCCTCAAACGTTTAGTAATTTTTATTTTCTGGTCAAGCCCTAGTACAACTCGTTTTCGTTTTTCAGCCATCATTAAAAATCAACAGTTACTATACTGCAGTTGATTCACAGTACGTATAATACATATAATAATACAGTGTATAATACGTATATACACTGTGTAACAGCAAACACTATGTAACGCTGATCTACGAGGTGTGCCATATAACCAAAAAATCAACATGGCAATGAGTTATAAATAACTCGCTCACCCCCATACTACTCCTTGCGTGGGAGTGATGATTTTCGGCGGAAACTCAAGGTCATTAGCCGTGGACAGATGCGTTCGATCACAATGGCGCTTGCACTTTCTTCCGTGCTTTGCGCAACGCCATTTTACAACATATTGCAAGCCCGGAAGCAGTGACGGATAACAGAGAGTGACGGATAAAAGAGTGACGGTTAATCGAGGTTCTACTGTACATAACATGTCCTACAAGATACACTACTTGATTTATTCCTATGACAAAGTCAATGGGCAGCGCTGCAAATTGAAAATTGAAAAATTTTTCCATATATAAGCTAATTTATCTACAGTATAAGGAATAAGCTATTCCAGTATGAGTTTAGTAAAACCTAGGCCCCAAGGCTACTGTAACTTTTCATTTTGATGTCCCCAGACCTCAAAAACACCATCCATGGAAATTCTTTTTCACATGCATAAACATAATATACAGTTATTTACATATAAATTTACACTTTTTTATTTATGAAGGATAACTTCCGTAAAAGTAGGTTGATTACATTAAAACTTGGTGAATATATTTAAAATTTAATTTAGTTAAATTTAAATTTAATTTAAAATTAAATTTAATTTAATTAGACCTGTTAAAAAATGAACCTAATCGGTCAATTCTCGAGGGATTAAAGGATTAATATTTGAAAGTATTTACTTTTAGAAACTTAGTGTTTCAAAAATTGGTGTTTTGACATTTTCACATGTAAAAATTAGTATATTTGAATTCTAAGTTTCATATTTGAGTTAAGCTCACAAAAAGAGTTAGAGTTAGAGTCATATATTAGTTGACTTAGTTTTTATGGGTCAATCATTGACGGATCACAAAACCCCCCTGAATAAAATCCGATTATTTAAATTTGGAGGTGATTGAAATGTTTCGTAGGATTTATAAAAAAATGGTATTATTTTCTACGATTTTTTTCTCCTGTTCAATTTGATATATAACGTTTTGATTTTTGATCGAGAATTATAGTCGTAAAGCGTTCCCGCACACAAGGGTGTTATCGTGGTTTTCAGGGGTTGCGACATCGCGCGGAACCATATCCTGATGTTATTTTAAAACGAAAACAATAAGCCACGTATCAAAATTAAAATTAATACATTTATCACAATAAGCAATTTTTATTTTTCCGCAATCTTAAAAAATAAATAACCCCGTCGCAGCAGACCTGCGTACTCAGCGAATTTCCATAGGATTTAATTTTTATATGTGAGTACTAAACACATGTAAAGGAAAATATCGTTTGAATATGTTTTGTAAATGATATATTTAAAACTTACATTTAATCATTCATGAGCTTTAAACATGAGGAAAATTTACAATGGGATCACATTGGTTTTTATTAGTAATATATATATTTTTGTATTTTATACAGTTCTTAGCCTTTTAATTTCAATAAATTTAGCCTTGTTATCTCTATATATCTACTATATATTTGTCAAATACCACTCAGTGGAAACATCGTACAGCCCAAACTACTTGACCTAGAACCTTGAAACTTTGCATGAATGTTCTTCTTAGGGCGTAGGCATCCGCTAAGAACGGATTTTACAAAATTCGTAGTATAAAGGGGTTTTTGGCGAGGCCGAAGTTTTCAAATTTTCCCATTTAAAAGTATGTTGGACGATTTTTGTTTACATTTTTAATGTTCATAAAACAATCAGCTGGTAGTTTGCTTCGGAAATGTATACGTTGATACAGATGATAATAAATTTGATTTCTTTGATCATGGCTTCATTGATTTTTGTTGATTTGTTTCAAGGACATAATTATGTACTATATAAAGGTTACATTTAGTTTAGATAAAATCCACCATTAATTAGTTAAGTGGCACCATCTATATTTCGGTAGCGGGAGTTATCGTTTTTCCTGGAGGCGTTCGTAATAATTTTTTTATTACATCTAGGCCTGTCCGATGATTTGGTGTTTCGTATAATTCGACGTACGCAGTTTTAAACGTAAAGAGCATACTGCCTTTTGTGGCTGAGTCTTGAGACTAAATCCCGGTAAGATGGAAAGAGAAAAGCACATTATCAAACAGAATGTGCTGAAATGATATGATTCTTTGATCTATTTTTGTAAAAATTGATAAATTATTCAAATCAAAAAATCAAATTCAAAATCAAATTCAAAAAAGAAATATAATTTTAAGTATAGTTTATGTGGGGATTATTTTTATCAAAACCCAAAATTTTTTAAGGTATCAAAAATTACTTAAATTTGGAGAAACAAATAACAATTTTATACTTTGATATTTTTGAACATATTAGCTTCATATACAGGGGTGCTGAAAAGTCCCGGAACGGCTAAATATTTTTTGAACCGAATTGGTTTGAGAAATCAAACTTTGCACATTCACTCCTATGTAAAAAAAATACTATTTGAGGTGTTTACTGACTCTTGGCCCCCAGTGGGGGACGGCCCACAAGGAGTCGGTACAAAATCTTAAATGTAAGCATAGGTCGATATGCACATCATTTTAAAGGGCTAATCAAGTAGAGTTCAATGCCGCAAACCGCACTTCAAATTATGCAAAGTTTTATGGTGATATTCAGAAACTAGCGCTGTGCGAGTACTCGAGAATCGAGCTTTTTTCGAGCCGAGTATACACTACTCGACTTGACTCGACTTATTGCAAAATACTCGAAAGTTCTACATCATAAAAATATAAAATACATCATAAAAATGTACCTGTGTGAATAACTAAAGGAAATATTTTAATCATGAATTGAGTCAGGTTTGTTACTCGAGTCAGGTAATTGGTCATGGCTTTATTCATCAGTGTTTTCATTTCATTTCAAAACTCAGGTAAGCCTTAAACACAAGTTTGGCTTGAAAAATATATCAAATCAAGAATTATTGTGACTTTAAGTAAGTTTTCTTTCTTTTTTGGTATAATTTATTTGTATATATGCTCTTAGTTCGGCAACTCTTATAAGTTTAATTACCTTTAAAATTGTAATTTGTATTTGAGTAATGATAATAATTTTTTACCATTATGTAGAAACATGATGACTCTTATACAGTATAATAAATTAAAACACATAAATGAACTCCTTTCAATTTATTATATTGATTGAAATTGAAACATAAACATAAATATTAGACATGTGAAAATCTTAACAGCTGACAATATAACCAGTACACAATACTCTTATATTATATAATTTAAAAAAACTCGACTTGAAAAAAGCTCGAAACTCGCGGGTATTTTTCAAAACTCGGGTCGACTCGACTCGACTTCAAAAATCACTACTCGCACACCCCTACCAGAAATATAATATTTTAAAACTAGCCTACCTCACTAATATGCAATATATGTTTTTCAGATCTATAAAGAGGAGTTTGAACCTGTTCAACAAGCGGGATATGAGTTCGTTACTCGAGTTCCGCAGTTGTGCAGTATAAAATCAAGCCTTCAAAGAGCGCGGAATGCTTCCAAGGGCGTTCAAGCTGAGCCCTCCAAGAGACAGGATGTAGATTTGGACCCAACAACTTTGACGATGTCTGATGGGACAAACTTCCTGTTAGCAGATAACTCCGAAGGCGTGAGGATCATAATTTTTGCAAGCGCAAAAGGAAAGCAAATGCTGGAGAGTTGCGAAGCCTTTTTCCTTGACGGCACATTTAAGAGTTGTAGTAAACAATTTACCCAAATCTACACCATCCACGCTGACTTAGGCAGCACAGAGCACGAAACTAATGTTGCACCAGTGCTATTTGCTCTTCTCCCAAACAAAACTAAGGAAACCTACATGAGAATGCTCAAATTAATTAAAAATGCTGTGCCTAATTGGAATCCTACGACGATCTCCTTGGATTTTGAAGCAGGAGCTATAGCAGCAGTAAGGGAGGAGCTTCCAAACGCAGAACTACACGGCTGCTTATTTCACTTCGCCCAGTGCAACTGGAGGAAGATTCAAGAGTTTGGGCTAGCAAAGACTTACAAGGAAAATGCTGACATGAGGCAGTGTGTTAGGTGAGTGAAACTGTTACACCAATCAACTTAAAATTCCCAATTACTGTGCGTGATAAAATAGCGTAAACCTAGTTAAACATGTATGAACAATATCATTAACACTATATTTTTCCTGTATAATAAATAGACAGGAGCGTCAACCCCGCATACCAATCGCGGCGCGTCTTGTAATCTCTGATTGTCTTAAATAGATTCCTGATATTTTGGTGAATATTAAAATTGTTAATGAGCTGTTTCCATTTATGAAATACATTTTTACTATTATTATATTTAAATGTAATCTTTTGCCATTTTGTATGTTGATATCCAAAGAGTTAAGAAACAAAACCTCTCAATGTTGTATTAATATTTAAAATGTTTAACTTTTTAATTTTAAATAATGAATCAAATTACATAAAAATATCTTTCTTTATTAGTCACAGGAACGGTGTAAAATAGTGTCAAAATAAAAAAAACCCGCATGTAAGTGCCTTAAGTAACAATTGGCACATAAACTGTACTTCTGTTTTTAAGAACTTTTTTTAGCATATAACATGAATTTATGTATTTAGGGGGGCGTCCACTTAGATCTTGTTACCTGTATAAGAAACTGGGAATGGAATAATAAATGGGAACAATGGCTGAACCATTTTGCAGCCGACCTTCGCTGCTATTATTACGCGTGATTTTCGCTCTTCGCGGCGTTCACAAAGCGCCGGTGTTTTCCGCGTTCGATAGACACACGCGTAAACATTGTACATGATTATAAAGTATAATCATAGTTCAATAACAATAAATTAACAATATATTTCTAATGTTAATTCTTCCGAGCATACTCGAATTTCAAGTAATTATGGTCACAAAATTGTATACTTTTTTATCGTGAAATATTTTGTTTTTAATCCAAAATAGCGAAGGATTTGTATTCATTATTTAATATTTTGGACTTTTTCTATATAGGGAAAGTCCAAAAAATTAAATGCTAAGTAAAATATACCCTCAAAAATTCTTTTGGTGACGCCTTCAGCGCCACATATTCTTGGTACCTGTAGATCTACATTCTGTTCAATTGGGATTCAGTAAGTTTTATTATAATAGCGGTTATTGTTTTGTTTTAGAATGTGTGTGGCGCTTGCATTTCTGAAGCCTGACGACGTTGAAACCGGTTGGCTTGAAGTTTACGGTCAAGCTCCAGTAGTTGCAGATCTCTACAAGTTCTTCGATTATTTCGTCGAGCAGTGGCTGGACAATCCTAACATCCCCATTGAGATGTGGAATTGCCACAGGAAGCGTCACCGGACCAACAATCCTGTCGAAGGGTGGAATTCCAGACTAAATCAACTGGTAAGACCTCACCCACGTATTAGGGATTTAGTTTACAGATTAAAGAAAGAGGCTGAATCTGCAGATATCCAGATCACCAGAATGTACTTGAATCTAGAAGGCAATAAACGCCGAAGAAAGTACCGCTCACTCGACGAAAAAATCAATAAATGCACAATTAAGTATGAGTCTGATGGAAACATTAGGAGGTTTTTAAAAAATTTGTCCTATGTCCTAAAAATGGACTGAGTCGGACAAGGAACAAAGGAAAAAATACTGAATGACATACATTATTGTATAGTACAGTAAAAACTAACTTTGTCTGAAAAAAAATTAGCCCCACCTTGAAACTTGGTACATAGGTCATCTTTAGGCTCTAGTTGAAGAATCCGATGAGTCCATAAAAATTCAGGGGGTGGAAGGCCCCTTTTTCGTGGGGGGAAGGGGGGGAAGGTTGTATTTTTTTGTAAATGTAATAACTCCGGTGAAAAAGATCCGATCCATTTAAAATTTGGTGTGGGCTTTTAAAACAGTATATTTTAACACTACAGAAAAAATCAATTCGATGGTGTCATCCTAAGGGGTTCAAAGGGGGGATTTAACACCTCAAAAATGGGGTTTTTATTTTTTGGTACCAAAAAATTAAAATCATGAAAATTTTGTTTTATTTTTTTGAATTCAGCTCAAAAAATCAAACAATTTAGTATTTTTGATTATTAGTCTTTGGCCATTGGTTGCCGAGATATTGAAATTGGTAAACACAGTACGTTGTCCAATATAACCTCAAAATATACAGAAACTTATAAATCCCGCTTATTTTTTATTATTTATCAATGATATTTTGTATTTGGCTTCCTATAGTTGAGTTTTAATGGATTATGGCTCATAAGTCCCACTTTTCTTCATCCCCTTGTCAGCAAACCTACATACTTATTTCCTATGTTATTTAAATGGGAAAACATTATGATATGTCAATTTCTCTTATATTTCTGGTTCTAATGACAATATAATGAAACAGTTTTAGACTTAGTTTAGTAGGAAAATCTTTGGCTTTCAGAATAACCATTAACAGATTAATTTGGTTGGGTTTAAAGCTAGTTGAAATGCTATTATCAATGTTGTGTTTTTTTAATTATTTTTGTTTTTGATTGTTAATATTGAATATCTCAGGTCTTAAGAAAGAGAATGCATTTATTTTGGTCTTGAATTGCTCTGTAAGTTATTTTCTCTCATTTGACCTATAAATCATGTAGATTGGTTGCTATTGAAGGGAGTTGTAATGTTTTATCGTCATAAAAACAAAATTTTTCAAAAATTTTATTTTTAATTAAAGGTTTATAGCTCCTCTTAAAATTAACGGTTTCAAATGATCTATAGCTTCAATTAAAGCAATGGTTCACTGAATGATTTAAGACCATAACAAACGTTTTATCTCCTTTAGAACCGGAGGTATCATCCTATCACTATGTAAGTAAAACTTTAAAAAAATTATTTTTTCATTGAATTACGCATTATAACTGAGCCAAACCAAAACGAATTTGATCAAATAATAGCTCATTTTAAAGCTGATACATTCTTGTTTAATTTGAGGCCAAAACTAACATTTTATTTTCTTTAGAACCGGAGATATCACCCTTTCACTGTAAGTAAAACTTTAAAAAAAATTGTTTTTTTGATTGAATTACGCATTATAACTGAGCCAAACCAAAACCAAATTTATCGAATAATAGCTCATATTAAAGCTGCTACATTCCTGTTTAATTTGAGACCAAAACTAACTTTTTATCTCCTTTAGAACCAGAGTTATTACCCTTCCAGTGTAAATCAAACTTTAAAAAAATTATTTTTACCGTGAATTACGCATTATAACTGAGCCAAACCAAAACCAATTTTATCGAATAATAGCTCATATTAAAGCTGCTACGTTCCTGTTTAATTTGAGACCAAAACTAACTTTTTATCTCCTTTAGAACTGGAGGTATCACCCTTTCACTGTAAGTAAAACTTAAAAAAAACTTATTTTTTTATTTAATTACGCATTATAACTGATCCAAATCAAAACCAATTTTATCAAATTATAGGTTAGATGAAAGAAAATAATTTACGGAGCAATTCAAGACCAAAATAAATGCATTCTCTTTATTAAGACCTGAGATATTCATTATTAACGATTAAAAACAAAAATAATTTAAAAAAATACAACATTGATAATAGCTTTTCAACTAGCCTTAAACCCAACCAAATAGATCTGTTAATTGTTAATCTTAAAGCCAACGATTTTCCTAGTAAAATAAGTCTAAAACTGTTTCATTATTGTCATTAGAACCAGAAATATAAGAGAAATTGACATATCATAATGTTTTCCCATTTAAATAACATAGGAAATGAGTATGTAGGTTTGCTGACAAGGGGATGAAGAAAAGTGGGACTTATGAGCCATAATCCATTAAAACTCAACTATAGGAAGCCAAATACGAAATATCGTTGATAAATGGTAAAAAATAAGTGGGATTTTTAAGTTTCTGTACATTTTGAGGTTATATTGGACAACGTACTGTGTTTACCAATTTCAATATCTCGGCAACCATTGGTCATAGAGTAATAATCAAAAATACTAAATTGTTTGATTTTTTGAGCTGAATTCAAAAAATAAAACAAAATTTTCATAATTTTAATTTTTGGGTACCAAAAAATTAAAAACCCCATTTTTGAGGTGTTAAATCCCCCCTTTGGACCCCTTAGGATGACACGATCGAATTGATTTTTTCTGTAGTGTTAAAATATACTGTTTTAAAAGCCCACACCAAATTTTAAATGGATCGGATCTTTTTCACCGGAGTTATTACATTTACAAAAAAATACAACCTTCCCCCCCTTTCCCCCACGAAAAAGGGGCCTTCCACCCCCTGAATTTTTATGGACTCATCGGATTCTTCAACTAGAGCCTAAAGATGACCTGTATACTAAGTTTCAAGGTGGGGCTAATTTTTTTTCAGTTTGGTCTTTTTTGGACAAATTTTACTGTACTATGTAGTTTTCGTAATGTATGTTCAATGATTGTTTTTAATGTGTACATAAAGGTTTTCTCAGTTGTTTTCTTAATTTGTATATGATTTGTAATTGTTAGGTTAATTTTAGAGCCAACAGAGTAGAACCACAGAAGAGAAACAGATTATTTGTTAATTTTCAGTGATATTTGTGATGAGGGTATTCATACTAAAAGTGTTTCAATTTCGGAAATTTGTTTTACCAATTAATTGGAACCTTTTAAGTGAACTTAACAGATGAGATGTTTTAATTAAGTACGACTTTAAAACCTATGAGCATCTTTTTTGTTCTCAACTTTTGATAATTTGTTCTTTCTGTGTTATTATGTAATCTCTCGGTATCGCAAAACATGCATTTATTTTAAGACATTTGTATAATTGCAGTGATGAAAGCTTTTGGGTTACAAAGTTTGACTCTGATATTCTACTGTACATGCAGGATTTTCGGTTTATTGCCCAAAGTTTCATTTGGCTTTTCATGGAGTACTTTAACATTAACAAATTTGGATACATACATAAGATATTTGATTTGGATTTTCATTCGCTGAGTAGGGCTGCAAGGCCTATTATTAATAATAACATAAAACCGGTGTATCTTGTTTTTTTACAAATTTTTTAATGTCGCCCTCTCAAAAACTTTTATTTGGATTATATAATTGGGTACTATTTTTCAAATTAATTTTTTAACGTAAATTTTATTGCCATAAGGTGTCGAAATTGATGTTTTTTTTTACGCTGGACGCGTTTCAGGCGAATGACCGCCTATCCTCAGCAGCGATTAAGATCATTAAAATTAGTCCATTGTTATTCGAACGGTTGTCAAAACGCACGAAAAGGGCATACACGATCCTGATTTACGTGGTAATTTCAACTAAAACAAAATTAATGATTTAAGAATAATATTTGTGGTAAAACAAGTTTTTTTGCGCTTATTGTATTTTCCAATTTTTTAGTCTATTTTATTCTTATTTTACCTTCAATTGTACATAATAGTTAAGAATGTTTAATATGTAATGTGCCTGATATTTGATTGATTTATTCTTACATTTATTGTTATTTTACTTTTGTTTGTACATAATAGTTAAGAATGTTTAATACGTACTGTGCCTGATATTTGATTGATTTATCCTTACATTTAAACTTTTTGATTTTTGATTTTTTTGTCTGATTTGTAATAAAACAGTTAATTATTATAAAAATGTTAATTTCTTTTTTGTATATTTAATTAAATAAATGTATTTGATATGTATTTGTTTCTTTTTTTTAATTATATGTGTATTTATTTTAAGACTATTAATTTTTGACCGTGTATGTACCTGCTGTTTTTATTGAAATAAAATACAAAGCCAGAAGGCCACTTTTTATATTCCTAGATTTGATTTGTAAATTTAAACCAAATCATTCTAGTAATATTTAAGTGGACCCAATATATCAACCAAGTTTGCCTGCGACCATCTAAAATTTTCAGAATCGGGTAAGTTAAATCAACTTCCATATTGTCAAAACCAAGATGGGAATATAAAACTGTTTAACAGTATGTTACTATACAATTAAATAAATTTTTGCCAAGCGCTCTATTTTTGACTGCATGCTGTTGAATTGCACTAAGTGTTGCCAGATTACTGCTGCTTAAAACCACTTTCATCATTTAGAAGTCTGGTGCGGGAGGGGAGGGATTAGGGGAGGCGGGGTTGGCCGCCGCGGAGATGGCGTACCCAACAACGCAGGTAGAGACCGCCAGGTGTTAGGGTCACTCTGGAATTCGGAGATCCCGTCTCGGATTTGGGCTCGGAGACAGAGGGTCGCGGAGATCGTGGGCGGACACGCAGGGGCAGTCCCTAAACAAAGGAGGTCATAGCTTACGGCGCGGCGCCGGCGCCAGTGTTCGTTCTCGGTCAGCTATTTGTTGCTATGAGCAGCGCTCGATCTTTTGCCGGTATTAAAATATACATTTGAGAAACAAGAGAACATGGAAAAATGAAGGTGTTTCTCAAACATTCTTTTACCGGAAACTTCTGCAGTAAATCAAATGAACTTTAAAGGTTTCAGTAGTTTAGCCACAAATTTTTATTGGAGTTTTATTAGTTTTACCTTTGATTAAACTTTGAGAGTATATAAGTAGGCTGTTTATTCTTTATTCTTATACTACATGATTTTTTGCTCGATTTCGAGCTACGTGTTATCTAGTCTATATATTAATACACAAGCGGTTTTCTTTTCACAGTCCAACCGCAGAAACGGCTGGGCGGATTTTAACGTTTGAGGTGTCAAATTAAAGGGAATTTTATGTAGATTTGTCAACAAGTCTCAGAATTTTAAAAAGGACGTCACTAAAGTACAGTAAAGGGCTGAAGTTTCGGAACAGTGGCGCTATTCATCGAAATTTGAGCAAGCTCAGTTCACTTTGTTTCCAAACTGAATGGTCAAGCCTGTCAAGCTTTGAAATAGTTCTAAAGGTAAACCACAGATTGCAGCACTTTAATTTTTTCAAGAAAAGTTTTTGTTTTTCAAGCTGTTTTGACTTTCAACAAAAAGATTTACTATGTAATTTAGGTTATGTTATGAAATGATTTAAATGGCTTAAACATTGCAGTTCCCAGTTTTACAATGTAGTTTACAATATCCCAATACATTTCAGCATAGTGTATTTTGAAGTTTTATTAACTTGAGCCAATTTATTTTTTGATATGGTGCGATAATAATGCCAATAAGAAGAAGGCGAATATTGACCGATCGGAAGTAACACGATCGCAACCGCCTACAATCACCCTCCCGATGTAACATTTGATGCTCTTTCCAACCTCAGACCAATGAACTTACAATGTTTTCATCGCGGTGGGTTGCATTTCAAGAATTAAAAGACTGGTAGAGACAGTGCGTCATTTACGCGTTGTTGCCACAAAGGAAAGGATCCCTACAAAGACAGCCGTTCCCTATGATTCCGGTTTGGCGATAACTATCAATAAGGTGCAGGGGCAGTCCCTAAACAAATGAGGTCTATGCTCACGGCGCCAGTGTTTGCTCTCGGTCACCTACATGTTGCTGTAAAGCAGAGCTCGATCCTTTGCCGGTATTAAAATATACATTTCAGAATAAAGAGAACATGGAAAATGAAGGTGTTTCCCAAAAAGTCGTTGTCCGGAAAATCTTGCAGTAAATCAAATGAACTTTTAGAGTTTCAATGGTTTATCCATAATTTTGCTATTGAATTTAGCCCTTTGATTAAATTTCAAAAGTATACAAGTAGGCGTTTATTCTTCTTTCTTTTACTATATGATTTTTTGCTCGATTTCGAGCTACGTGTTATCTAGTAGTACTTTATAACAACCAATAAAAACATAATTTTGAATGAATGAATGAATGAAAAAAGTCCTTTATTTATACAACTTATTTTGTTTCCGTACATTATCTAGTGTAGACATTCAAGTAGAACAATTTAGAAATTAACAGAAACATTATAAATAACACTTAATGACAATGGTCTTTTATGGACCGTCTGTCAGGTTGGCTAATAGTCCAGTCCACTGAATCCTTCCATTTCTTCTAACTTTGACAATCTGTTTAAAAAGGAAACAAAGCATCTATTAAAATACAGCTGATTTGAATTACCACTTTAGAATAATAAAAATAAAAACATATTTAGTTTAATTGAAACTTCATCACACCTAGAATTTACGAAATAGAACTATTAAAGAATCAGAAACATTATTTTTGAAGGTTTTTCTCAGATTCTGAGGAAAAACATAATTTTAACCTGGCCTTAGACATAGATAAAAATGTTTTATCTATGCTTTATTACTCCGCTGAACGTTTCATGTACATTTCAGTTCGTTTTTGCTTGTGTCGTGCATATTTAGCCTGAAATATTGCACTTGTATAATTAACCCATTCAATTTTCATGACAGGACAGCAACTTGTAAACCAACGCGGGGACGTATATAAACGTCCAGGTGCAAAGCGTCCAGGTTAGGTTGGATTTGTTTAGGTTGGATAAGTTAGAATAGATTGGTTTAAGCTTTGAATAAGGCTTAAGTTAATTTAGTTCATGTTAATTTTTACTGATTTTATAACGTACCTGGACGTTCTGATCCTGGACATTTTTAAACGTACCCATAAACGTCGCGATTTGACAGTTTAAAGAAAGGGTGTGTTACGAACGATTTTGTATCTCGAATTAAATTTGCTGAATAGTTGATTATCACATGCATGACCCTACTAAATATCCGTGCAACAAACATGTTTAAAAAATTAAAACTCGTTATAGTATGCTCATATAGAGAAAGCATAGTAAACCTAATGTACTGTGTCTGGCTACGTCAGCTGAGGCTTGCGACATTCTTCTTGGCCCAGTGGTCCAGTTCTTAACCCCAGGAAATAACTTTATTTTCCAAGTTATGATAAACTGTGTTTTAATTTCGATGAAAAGTGCAGAGTAATTTGTGCGTGAACTGTTGTTTTAGTAGTGTTGTTTGCCATAATCGGTAATGGATGGTAAAGGAGTCAAGCCTAAGGAAAAGAGAAGGTATGTTGCAGTATGTTTACATGGCGTCTGCCTTTCTTAGTGGCTAGTCTAGCATAAAGAATAGGTCGATGATCTTAACTTTTGGATGTTCACAACCTAGGCCCTTGGGTTTTAAGACTCATATCTCCAGTGTTTTTTTGTAGGTGTCAAACTTAATGTTATTTCAGAATCCAGAAATGTGATAGCTTCTCTGTTCCTAGGCCTAGGCCTAGGAACTATCTGGGCCTAGGACTATCTGCTTATAGTCCTAGGCCTATGCTGTGAACCTGAGCCTTTTAGGCCTTGAGGCCTTCAGTTAATAATTGCACTGCTCTTTTCTTACATGCTAATGAACAGTACTGAGATTCTTATAATGTCCTCCCATACCAACAAAAACATTTGGTATTGGTAGTGGCTAGGTCCATTACGGTAAATTACATTTGAGGTAGGAATAAGTTCTGTATGAGATCCTCTGCTATTTGTTCCCATGGATTGAATTCCACATCCACATCTGGTTGGGAAAACAATTTCTAACAATCTACTGGTAATTGTGGAACTCCGGACATTGTGTGAACAGTTGTCGGGCTGGCTTTTTGTCCAACTTTAAGAAAGTGTAGGATTGTTGACGATCAAGTGATTTTAGTGTGGCATTCATAGCTGAGTGGGTAGAGTACTGGCCTACGACCCAAAAGTCCCGGGTTGAACTCCCGACGAGGGCACATCATGACAATTTAATTTCAGACTGCCACCATGCTTGGGAAGGCATGTTAAGCCGTTGGTCCCGGCTACTGTAGTCATTGAAAGGTCATGTCAGAGGCACTAGTTGCGACCTGAAAACTCTTGACACCAGACCTTAGCCAGAAGGTTATATGGAAACATAAAGCGAGTGATTGTGGTTGCAGTTCATTATAAAGTCCCATGAGTTTTATCAAATAACCTATCCGTCTCCATTGTATTTATAAATGTTCACAACTGCTCTTCTTGATTGATTAGCAATAGTGAAGAATTAATTCTAACCATAGGAATAATTGCAAACAATCTCACAAAGTAGGGCCTATATATGTGGTTAGCCTAATCAATTTATTATTCATCATTGTGGGTGAATACATGTTGCTCTACAGAATAGTGGAAAAAAAATTTTATTTGTGCATTTAAACAACTCTTTAGGCTATTAAAACTAAAACAACATAAATTAATTAGACCTTCAAAATGGCAAAAGTTTTCAGCACTCGTGACTCTTAAGTTGCAATCCTTAAAGAATCATGCATATGACAAGACACATGATAACACTGACGATTGATAATGGATCAAGTGCAAGATGGCAAACGATGTAAAATAAGTTTAAAGTACATCATGTTGTTATAGGTAGCCTAGATGAGTTATGATGAATTGACATTCAAATTTTTAATAACTTTAATTAATATAGGTTAGACTCGTACAGGTCTGGTTATGTTTAGGTTGGGTGTTGGTATGTTCTGTTGTTTTGTAATTAGATCACGTCATATAAATGAATAATATATTCGGGTACACATCCAATCGAGGTACCTTGACATTATAAAGTTGAGCGTAATCATCACCTTGGGATGAGGTGTGGGACAGATAGTGAACTGCAACTTTGAAAGAAGTTAAGGCTAAGGATTATTGTTGAATAGTATTTCAGTAGATCAGATGTCAGATGATGATGAAGAAGAAGGAGTTTTAAATTGTTAGTCACGTTTAATATAGCCTAGTTTAAATGGTTTAATATAGTTTTTCGTGGCTCTCCTGTGTTTGGATTAGTTTTGTTAAATTTAGGTCTGTAGGCTATGCATTCCATCTTTGGCGATAGAATCGAATAGGCCTAGACCTAATTGTATTGACGTTGATTTTGGCCAGGCTAATGGTTGTTATTGATGTCTATTCTTTATTAATTTAAATTAGCCTAATTAATAAAATGGCGCCACAATCATCTTTCACTCATCTGTCATTCATACTTGGCTTAAAATACCTGGGTAGGTCGTAAATTCAAGAAAACTATAAAGTATTACTGATGGGTGAGAACAGTATATTGAATAAGGCAAACATTGTAGGTTGATATTTGATTTCGGAAGATTAATGGAACCTACCCGGTTTTCCGGGTTTTTATACATTTTCTGTGAGCTGATTCTGATCAAACCAACCTTTTACAGCAGTGAGCCCCCTCTCCGTGACACAGTACACCTCCCCTCAGCTGCCCCCCTTGGACAGGGGGGCAGTGTCCTCAGCATATAGAAACAATTTCCTTTGTTATATCTTTCATATATATTAAGTACAGGAGGGGATCGAGAATGCTCCCTTGAATAACCCCTAATGTATTGGTATGGTATCCTTAATATCACTGCTATGCAATTTTTAAACCTTTCCTTTAAATAATCCTTGAACCATTGCATTTTTTGTGTAAGGGCTTACCCAATATATTGTAACTTTTTTTAATGTGTCTATCCAACATTTCAAAAGCTTTGGCCACATCAATGAAAAATAAAAGTGATTTTTCATTGTCAGAAATTTGTTTGTGAATTTCATTTCATTTGTAAGTAAAATCGTCATATAGGCCTATATTTTTATCACATCTGAATACAAATTGGTTGTTATTTGTGACCCTCCAAGGGAAAAGGGACATTAACTTAAATTTTTTTTTAAATTGAGGTATTAGTAGGCCTATATCCATAATCTAGGCCTACATGAAACACCAAACAAACTGGTGAAAGAATTTTCAAGATATCTTAAAAAATGCCTGAGTTATAAAAATTGTTGAATTTGAAATATTAAAAACGTCAATTTTAGGAAATCGAGGTTTTAAGTTATACAAATTTCTAACTTCCATTTTTTTGTTATTCCTTACATTATTGGTTATATTTTATATAGGCTATCATTTTGTCAGAAATTTAAAGCTTTGTATGAATCCACCATTGAATTTGTGTCAATTTTTCGTATTTTGTGTCAAATACTCAGAATCAGAATCAGAATATTTTTATTGTCCTTCAACATTTACAACAAATGCAACAGACAAAGTCAACATGTGGCAATTACATTATCTGCCTAGATATAAAAAACATTAGGCCTACATACAAATACTAGCCTAAATAAAAACAAGAGATTTAAAAATATAAAAATGTCAACAAACGATAAATTATGTTTTTAAAAAGTAACACAGTCAAGATTAAAATATTCATTTAAATCATAAAATGGGTTTAGCAGTAACCAGTCATGGGCTTTTTTTGAAAGGACTTAAAATATAATTCTTTGGCCTCGATACTAACCTTATTAAACAATCTTAACGCAATCTCATGGTAACTATTTTTATATTTACTTAATCTACGGTAAGGCACATCTAAAAGGAACTGATTTTGAGTGTTGTGAGAGTGAATATTAAACCTATAGGTATGAAAAGCAACATTTTTCTTAACCCTAAGTAAACACATATATATATATACAGATTTATCACAGTCAAAATTTTACTTTTTATAAACAAGGGCTTGCAATGTTCTCTAATTGGAGCTTTATTTATTATTCTTAATATCTTCTTCTGGAGTAATAACACTTCAGTTATATGACTACTGTTTCTCCAAAGAATCAAACCATAGCTAATTATCGATCGGAAAAACGCAAAGTAGGCTATTCTAATATAAGTTTCAGGTACAATTCCAATTAGATTTCTAAGCAAATAAATAACTCTTGACAGTCTTACACAAACTTAATCTACATGAGAAGACCAGGTTAAACATTTATCGATTTTTATTCCCAAAACGGTTATAACATTTTCATTCTTTACATACTGTGACTCTATTGGAATATTTTGAAGGCTACACAAAAGATTTTGAGTTTTGTCCTTATTTAGACAAAGGCCATTGGCATTAAACCATGCATAAGCTGAATTGATAGTAAGCTCAGATATAGACATAAGATTATCATAGTTAGAATGAATACTCAAAAAATTTGTATCGTCTGCAAACATGGTAGTGGAAGAGCTTAGAATATTTACTGGTAAGTCATTAATGACTAATATGAAAAGAAGAGGACCTATAATAGAGCCCTGCGGCACACCCGTGCTAATCTTTGAGCAGCTTGACACCTTGCCACCTGTATCAACGAATTGGGTTCTCTCTCTCAGGTATGACTCAAAAAACTTAAGCTAAGTACCGCGGACGCCATAATACTCCAGTTTAGTAATGAGTATGTTATGATTGATACAGTTAAATGCCTTGCTCAGATCACAAGCTGTGATCCGAGCAAAACACGACTCATCAAAAGTATTCAAAATCATAGTAACAAGGTGGTCCAGGGCATCCACAATAGACAGACTTTTGCGAAAGCCAAATTGAAAATTTGAGAAAATTCCATTTGAATCAAAAAATGTACATACCTCAGGTTTAATGACAGCTTCAATTATCTTGCCAATTATTGGAACCAATGAAATTGGATGGTAATTTTTTATCTGGGCCTTTTCCCCTTTTTTGAAAACCGGGATGACCCGAGACAACTTTTGGGAGGATGGGAAAACACCATCTTTTAGGCATAGGTTGATACAGAATACAAGTGGCATTAATATTTCAGAAATAATATGTTTTACAATATTAATCGTGAGACCATACGCATCTTTGCTTCTTGAGGATTTCATTTTCGACACTGCACTGAGCACATCATCACATGATACTTCATCCCACTCAAGTTGGTTGCTGGGCCTCTTCACATGCTGCAGGAAGTGATGTGGTGACTGAGGAGTTTGAGGGATGCTGGCTCGTACCTCGTTGACGGAGTCGATGAAAAATTTATTGAAGTCCTCGGCAGAGTGGTCGTTACTAGCCTCTTTCTTCTTTGCAGAAACTCTTCTGACTATCGTCCATGCCGCTTAACATCTGTTTGCTGATCGCTCGATGAAGTCGGCATTTGCGTCTAACTTAGCTCTATTAACAGCAGTTTTATAGAGATTTCTAAGTTCCTTGTATGCACTGTAAGAGGTATCAGTCCTGAGATTCATGTAGACAGTACGGTAAGCCATAACTGTTTCCTTAAGATTCTTGAGATTATAGTTGTACCAGGCCACTCCGCTTTCATTGTCTTGCGTTTGGAGATTTTCATTGCATTCCGGGGACTAACAGGGCAAGTTAGGTTGAAAATGTCAGTTAGCTTGGTGAAAAATATGTTGAACCTCTCTTCAGCTGACAAGTATCCCGATAGGTTACTGTTTAGAAGGTTGGGCCAGTCTACGTTGCTTAATTTAGTTTTCAAGTTGTCTAAGCACCTAGGCGAAAGATTCCTGTGCATGACTTCTTCCATCTGCGGCTTATCAGTGACTGAAGCCAGTTTTAGCCACAACCCAAGGCCTTCATGATCAGCTATGTCAGGGTGAACGACTTGTGTGAAGCAGGAGTCGATTGGAACATTTGTAAAAATATTGTCCAAACACGCTTTTTGGCGAGTAGGCTTGTCGTTTAAGTAAACACAATCAAATTGTCTAAGTAGATTAAGTAACCTTCTTGTACTGGGTTGATCACGAGTAACATCATTTTTGGAATTTATATCACCGCCAATAATACTGCTTTAATAGACGGGAGTAACAAAAAAATCACAATGTTTTAAGGACAAAAACTGTCTTGTTACATAATAAAAACTAAAGTTAATTTTATTTTATACAAAAATAAGAATTTGTCATAACAAATCTTAACAAAATATGACATTATATTAGGTGTCTGAGCTTCACATTTTTTTATTTGTTGACCTTCTAGTAGGCCTACATTTTTGTTTGCTTTGAAACTTCACATGGACCAGGAGCTACGTCGTCGACTACCTCTTTTGGACGATCCTGTATATTTTCATGATCTGATTCCTGGATCAATGCTTAGCAAGTCCTGCATTTATTCCTCAGAACTCTCGAAATTTCTTAACTTCAAAGCGTTAAAATAGCATTGGGGAAGTTAAGATCCTCTTTCTCCAGATTGCAAGGGTTTTGAAAAAAAAATAATTTAACCATGTTAAAAGATAAATTCAGGGGTAAGATGGACCAAATATTGTTTAGAAACATATAAACAGTAAAAAACAATGAAAATCAGAAAATGTGTTTTTTGACCATATACTATAAAACTTGCTATTCTGTAAAATTTTGTCTGGGAAGATAAGGTCCCTTTTCCCTTGGCGGGTCACATTTTTATTTATATACAAATAGTAACAAGTTGTTCTCTGACACACTTATCCAAAACTTTTGCCAGTGATTTTTCCCTGATTGGTCTAAAATTTTCATTTTTGTCTTTCTGCCGCCCCCCTCCCCTTTAAAAATAGGAATAACTTTTCCCAGTTTAAAAGCGTTTGGAAACAGCTTGTTTGATACTTAAATTTATTATGTGCAGGATGGGCCTTTGAAGTAGATGAAATTTTCTTATCAATAGCAAAGCAGAAATATTATCTGATCCCGGTGCAGAACCCCCCTCCCCCCCACGCAACTCACCAACAACACTAGTCAGCACCTCTTGACTGTTCAATGTGGCAGCACAAGTTTGCATTTGTGCCTCAATGAAGGTCATGTGGCACAAGTGCAAACTTTAGCTGCCTAATTCTCAAAAAACCATGTTCAGTATACAGGGTGTCTGTAAAATCGGTTACCAAACTTGTTAGGTTAAGTTACTAGTTGTTTACGTCGACTACTGCTATCCATCTTGAACCACAATAATTCAAATTCCTAGGTCTCAATTACTTTCAATCACCATGGAAAAACTTGCTTAATTAGCCTAAAAAAAATAACAATGCATTACTTGAAACAATGTTACAGTTATAGTTTACCTCTATAAGTTGAAAAAACACAAAAATTACCTCTATATTTTGAATTTTTCTCGATGTATCTCTGTAAGTTGAAACTCCGGCTTACAGTCACAACGTTTCAATGAGACATCCTGTTCAGCAACATTATTCTTTACCTCAGTAAGTCAAATTAATTTAAATATTCCTACAGCTCAAACTATATCCAAAGTGAATTATATGTATCTCCAAGAAAATTCAAGAGTCCCTTGCAATTTTGAGTTAGGGAGAGTTAACCGTACTATGTACTGCACTAGCAACAATACCACTATCGTATCAGCACTAGCTCAGTGGTTAAAACAAAGAGTTGTCAATGAAGAATTAATGTGGGATAGATGTTATGTTCCGAGGAGTGAAAGTAAGGAATCAACACTTATCACATCAAGTAGGGAGTAACGTAATGCAGACAGTGTTGCACGTAGAGAGAAAGGGAGATGGGTAGTCGTTGTAGCCGTCTGCTGCACTATACTTGAATCATAAAATTACTTGTATTTCAATGGCTGATCAAGCAATATATCAATTAAATGCCAGTAATTTGGTAATTAATGAGATGCTAATTTATTTTTCCAACCTAGTATGACTCAGTGAGAGCCCGATGTCTGTTACAAAGGATTTCCAAGGCTTCTTTCTTGTGATTTAGCCTCCAGATTAATGGAATATATATAAAATGGTTTAAATACCGCACCTGTTTCTACAGTAACCCAATGTTGCATACGCAGCTAGTTTTGATTTCTTCTATGAATACATCATCGGGTGACTGACAAGGGCATTATTGTTTTTCATTGAAGGAAGCCTTGTAGAACACATTAAAAGTACATTTGAAAGTACTGGAACAAAAACACAAAAAGCTCACATTGCTAATTTCGTCATTTCTAATTTGGTGGTCATCTGTAGGCCTAATATCTTGTTATTTGTGCAATTTTAGTTTTTTGGTTATTTTAAGATGTACTTTTTACATATCCTGCAAGACTTTCTTCAATGAAGATTAATTTACGTCCTTTACTGATGCCCACTGATAGCCTTCATAATATAAGAAGGAGAAACTAGTTGCATCTGCAACATTTTGATTCATATTTAAATCGATTTATTTGAATTAGGCCTGTATGGATAAGAAATAAAGCAAGAGGACTTTTTCTTATTTTTGTTTCGACATAAAGAGATGCAAACATTAATATGCGGTGCCGTAAAAGTATTGAATATCTTACATCAATTAATTCCAGGACCTATAGAATTTGGATTTTGATTCATACACACCATATTAGTACCATTAGTTTTAGTTAGATTGAAATTATATTGCTGTCCAGCAATATAATTTCTAGAAGGGATTTGATTATTGCAGACTCAAGGCCTACTTGACTCATAACTAAACTATCTTGACTTAACCTCCAATCAGGAGCATAGGGCACCCAATAGTTTGCTGCCATTCGTTTATGTCATGAGCTAGGTACCTCAGCTGTCTCAGATCTTCCATCACTCAAAGTTTTCTTCTTAAACATCTTTCTCTACATCCACAGTGTCTTCCTCTTCTTCATTTCTAATGTGAGATATATTTTAGTTTCTTCTTTTTAATTGCAACAAAATAATTGACCCAGAATATACAAGCGAATTTTTTTGATGTTGTTTTCTATAGCAGCTTGTGCTTGCATTGTAGTGTTTCATAAGAATGCTCACAATGATCCGCAAGTACTATTAACAAAAGCAAGTACTGTTAGCATTGACCCCCAATCCCCCCCCCAGAATCTCACCCAATCCAGCCCTTACTCCAAACCTCTTTGGCATATGAGGACAAATCCATGGTTTTTTATGCATTGGTGTTAAGTGTGCGGATATCTTAATTCAAAAATCGGCTCAAAGTATTAAAAATATTGTTTTAAAAATTTTCTATAGAAATTGGCTATAATTATAATGTATTTTTTCCCATTCAATTTGGATAAAAAATTAATCCATAGTACTTTGAACTATTTTTGTCTTTGAAGTAGTTATGGGTAAGGTAGAATTTTTCATTCTATGGAAAATACAGTATTGCGTCAAAGCCGGGTGCCATTACAATGGCAAGGGACTTTTTTTAAACCTGTTTTGGGTAAGGTAAATTGTTAGAATATCAAGCTATTTAACAGAAAAGGTTTAGGAAGTGTGTAGAATCTGAAAATAATTGTTGTTTGTTTACATTTCGTATGCATTTTATTACATAACGGTCGCTACTAAAAAGATAACACGACTCGTATTTACCTAAAAAGTTAATCATAAGTACAGTCAGTAAAGTAAAAAGAACAGAAGCGGGAGTGAAGCTGTACGATCCAAGAAAGGAAACAATGGGAAGACTTGTCGACCGAGGACGACCATAATCTGTAACCTCCGCGAATGTCAACCGCGCCGTTTTTATTGCAAAGGTGGGCAAGAATCACGTGAAACTAAAAATAAAAATACGGCAAAAAGCCGGTGCGTGCCGTCTCTCACAACCGTACCGAGAACTGCTATGAATAACCGGCACGTGAACCGCTTTCTGGCAAAGTCTCCAATTTTGTCGGAGACTTGATTAAAACCATTGTTTCACTCTCGGTTGTAGCAGACGTTTATGTCTGCTCTTGTTGTTGTCTGTAGTGGCATCGGAAATTCCACAAACACTCGCTTTAGTGCAAACTTGTGCACAAACAGATAATGGAATCATTTCGATAATTTTTATAATCACATAATAAACCCAGTTAAATTGTAGTTTTATGAATTTTGGGATTGAACGTCTTGGTCACGTTGAATATATGCTGCGATCAAACGACGGTTGTCATAGAGTAGCTCCTTGGCTTCACTCCTATGTATAGCTGACATTTACTCCTTCTCTGCTCATTGGTGTGTGCACTATATAGTTTCGAACTTTCTTCGAATAACTGCCTTCTTGCAAACTTATGTATTTGGAAACGCAGTTAATTCTAGATTTTGTTGAAGAAAATATTAATGATTTTTAAGAATAGAACTTCTTGCTCATGTTAGAATTATGAATACATATTTATAATGGAATAATGTTTTTATTCTTACATTAAAAGAGATTAACTGCAAGAAAGGACCTGCAGGTCCTAATGTTTGCCTCAATTAACAAGTATTTTCCTTTTATTTAATCGTGATGAAATTTTGTTTATCACCCTTGAACGCAGTTTGCATTAGTGTCTTAAACAGCTAAACAATTTAAAACATTCACTCGTACTTCCTAAATATTAATAGTCAAGTAATGCAATCATGAATACCCAGACGGGGCCCCAAAAAGCGTTAACCTCTACAATTGAGGACAATTAGTATTTTGGTTGACCAAGTGAACGACGACGCGGAGTCTGTTTTGTCCCGTAGTGTTTTAAACGAAGGCCTGCAAACAAAAGTTACCGTAAGTAACTCTGTAAGGCCTTGGAAATTAACTGTTGTCATTTCCCGTGATCGTGATTTATTTTTTCTATCTTTCATTTCCATTTGGTTATCAATACTTCCTCTTGAAGCTTCGTTTACTTAAATGCGTTCTTCTACAGAAATGCGTTCTGGAATGTCTGAAGTCGAGATTCACGATTCATTTGAAAGAATCAAGAAAAATTATAAGGCCTCATTTACTCAGGAATGTTTGAGAAAATCATGTCTTACATTTATCAACTCCTTACTTGAATTATAGGTCTCTGTAAGCAAATTGGAGGAAAAACATTAGTTTTTCATAATACAATTTCTAAGGGCACCCTACAAAGAAAAGGGCTGGATTTATAAGATTTGACGTAGAAGTAGATATTTCAAGGAACAGCCGATTGTAATAAACGTTGTTTCAAAGCCGCTGAGCACTTTTGTCCATGGTCAATGTGGGGGCCTATGGTCTGTTGCGGAGTTGATGGGAAATATAGAACGAGTGCGTACCTAATTTCATTGTAGAAAATAACAAAATTCGTGATCCACGGTTCGTTTTAAGAGAATTTTATCCCAATTTTATCTGCAGGCGGTATTTTAAATTTTCATACCATACCGTTCTCGCCGCTAGAGTGCAAAAGCATCCTAGTTTATCTCGTTTAGTAAATCCAAATTTCCGTTCATAAATTGATTATTTTGTTGCTTTATCTTTTCGAGAGGTCTTAAAATTGTTGTATTTTTCGGATGGTGTTTTTGGGATTTTGGGGCCCGAAACGAAAAGTGATTACGGTCCCCATGCTTCAGTGCCACCTGCACGGTCATGCCAACAGCTTGCCTTACCATAAATAAATTCGCTAGACAAGTTCATTGTGTAAAGTTCATCACAGAGAAGCTTGCCACTTTTCTGTGCTTGTTTTCTTTTAAACAATGAAGATAACAGTTCAGTCAACATAAACATGTCACGACATCACGCAAATATTTGGTCCTATTTTGGATATGTGTATATTCAAATTATATTTATAAATTATGAAAAACTACGTAACTTACACACCTAAATTTTGTTATATGTGTTTAACTTCTAAAAATTAAAGTACTGATCGATTTTGAGATTCAAATCAATTCTGTATTAAAGCGTGCTACAGACAATTAAAGCACATTGTGATTCCATACTTATTTAGTAATTATGTTTTTGTAGTTATATTGTTTAATATTTTAAATAGTAAGGATATATTATACTTTGCTCTAGGATGCTTCCATTCCACTTCCGCATGGTAGGTTCGCCGCGTCCCGTCGTCCCCTCCACTCGCTCTGACCTGGATCTTGGCCCGGATATTTTCTGTAAAAACAAAACAACAACGCGAAGTTTCTCTATGCAGTGGAATAACTGAGTCAAACCAACGTTGCTAGTTTTACTAAGTGGTCATTAAAATACAATTAAGCCGGTCAAAATACTATGATATCGAAACAATAGTCTTTTCAGATACGTGTTGGCTCGCTGCAAAAACATTAAGTTTGCTTTCTTTACCTAAATCTTAACTACCTATTCAAACCTTCTCATCTACATACTTTCGAAAAACCGGAAATGATTTCTCAGGTTACATCTACAAATTTCTTAAGAAAATTTATGGCATCGCAAAGAATTAACGGTTGTCTAAAATATTATCGCGAAGTTTTTATTAATCATACTGATTATGACAATGAGGTTTTAAATTATTTATGGTCATTAAAAACACTAAAATACGTATTAATGCATTTAAAAGTGAATATCCCTAATATAAAAATTGTTGGTTAATGTTAACTGTTAACTACTCATCGGTACGTAAAGCGACATTTCGTGCTTAAGATTTTTTAGTATTTTTTCGTGCTTAAGAGTTGCTGGTATAGGAATGCGTCGGTTTAGAGAAAATTATTTTCGAAACACGGAGCTAGCTTGAGTTTTTAATGCAAACGTTTACAAGATTTACATGGAAGTTACGTCTTTGTTTTCGCACTGCTAAGCAGTTGGAAATGTTATTACATTTGCTTTGTGTACGCAGTTTGTCATTTCGAATTTAGTTACTTTCGTTCCGGGTTCTGTGTTCTTTTGTTCTAACAGATAATATGTCATATGAGGCGTTCATTTTCTTTTTTTAAGACCAATTTTAAAGATATTTCCTGTTCAATTTCGAGAAAGTTAGCCTTGTTGATGTCTTAGTTCTCTAACTTATTATTTAATGAGATCATAATGGTGGGAGTAATAATTTAATACGACGACGGCCAAAAAGAACGAGTGTTGTTATTGCTTCGTGCTATTGAATTAAATATACAAATAAAATAATTTATGATTAAGGTTTTGAAATAGGTATCAAAGGTTTCGTTAAAATTAAAATTCCAAACTATATGGTATTGTACTCTTATTTTAGGACTAATTTTTAAATACTCAATTCATGTCTTCAAAAGTGAAACTATTGCCTATTTAAATGCACCGTATTTTTTAGTATTATTGTAAGTTACAATAAAAAAAGGTTTAGTTTTTCACTGTAAGTTAGTTGTCTACTAAAACACTATTGCATAGCTTACCCAGTTGTTGAATGATAATGTATTTAGCAACAATTACTGTGGTGACTACTTGAATAGCTGTACGTAATTTACTGTATTTTTTCATCAATATTTAACATATCTTAATTTTTTAACAGCAAAATAAACTATCGCCAAAATCTGTATCCTGTTGATTTTTAACTTCTCCATCTTTCAGTAAATTATTCGTTGTTTTGTACTGTACAGTATTTGGGTTATTATTAGTATAATCTGAATGTATCCTAAATGCACTGCAAAATTAAGTTGGGCCTAAACTGTTTCATTGTAATTGGTTTTAAGCGTGTAAATAAAATGAGTTGACCCTGGCGTATTTGCAGCTTATTTGAAGCTTAAATCCAGCACTTAAATATGAAATATAATCAATTATTTTTATCCTCGTCCTTCCGCCTCTGTAGGTTTCCGTTTTAGACAAATACCTTATCAAGTCATAGAAATGACTACATTTACTTTAGATTTATTGGGGTTTTGCTTTATTGTTGCTTGGCCTTCTTTAGCTAAGTTGACTTTTTAGTGACTTTTATGAAAATCTTAAAATACCCAACAGGTTCAGTAACTAATATTCACCTTTTAAAGTTGAAAAGTTTCTTATTATTGGGCTAAACTTCGCTAAGTTACGACTACTCACTCACGTCCCTCATTTACTGTCAATTAGACCGCGCGTGTCCGGTGAACAAACATTATTTCCCTGCTCAGATTCTGTCGGTTATCAATAACCGATGGCCTCCTGTAAATATTTGTGTTAGAACGATTAGAGAGAGCTCATAAATTTTGACTTTTGTCTACTATCGTCGACCTTTTGAATGCCGTGACCTATTGGAGATTTCTCAAGTATAATAATTTGCTGGACCACTTTCCTAACAGAGCGTAAAGTTTTATAATTCGTGTATTAAGATTTATATAGCCACTATATCAAAACCACTGGCATCTCTTTGCGTAGTTAAATGTTTTGTAAATTTGAGACCGAAAGGTTGGGCATCAGTTTTGTTTTATATGTTCAGTTGTTACTGCGCACTGTTTTTTCCATGGTCGTTTAGTTGTGATCTACATCGGTTGTGCGACGGTCTGCGGGTGCTCGTTGTTTGCCCGGTGATGGCGGCGACCCGTGAGGTGAGGCCCCGGGGTCACGTTGATAACACGATAGCGAGGTCGCCGCTGGGCGCCTCGCACCCCATCAATCTTGCCACACCACAGCTCACTTATTGCGCACGCTGTGGTGTGATCGACGTAGACTCGTTATCTTCGCATCGTTGGCAAATAACGCGCTTAGGCTTACAGTGTAAGCGCTGGTTTCGTGGAAAGTGTGATTCAAGTAACGTACGTTACAGGAATTTTAACCGATGGTGTTTTCATGATGGATGCAGAACTTTTCTGCGCGTTTTAATAAGTATGAAGGAGACTGAGCCTGTTCTAAGGAATGGCTTTACCGTTATATTCCATTATAGGTGTCTACCGGTTCCCAAGTTTTCCTTTTTAAAAATACTTATACAGTTCAGTCACAACAGTTTTTTTTTCTGTAGTAAAAATGTTCAGCTCAACACAAAGCTATGTTGTCATTGTGTACTGAACTTCATCAGTTTTCTTTAGATATCTTGAGAGCTATTTACTAGTAAATAAAATTATTCAGTTTAAATTATTTTTCATCACCGCTCGAAGAAATGTCTCTTGGCCCTCCTTAAGTTCTCCTTTCAGTTGTCTTTGGCTTCATGGACTCACTGGTTGGTTTTGGCCGTAAAAGATTATGCTGAAAGTCAAGTTCCCTTCTCACATGACTTAATGAAAACATAAATTTATAAGAAAGCTTCAGGAAGGAATTTCTGCTCATCGAGTGCTCCGAAATAAAATAGAAAAGTGAATGGACATAACAAACCCAATAAGTGATTAGTTGTTACAAAATTTTACTTTTCGTCTATCAAAACAACAATCGTATAATTGCAGTATGTGAAAATCCGCGTTCCTTAATTTTTTCTCTACAAGGTCAAGGATGCATTTTTAAAGTTGAAATTCCTCATCACAACAAAATGTTGTTGCTCTTTGTAAAGAGAATTATGCGTCCTGCAAGTAAAAATCAGCCGTTGGTCGATTTGTTCAGTTTGTCTGTGAAAATAATTTTTTTTAATTTTCTGTTGTTTTGATGTTCTGTTAGTTTTTGATGAGTAGATTAGAAACGTAGTGAAGAAGATTCCTTTGAGAGATTCCACTCTACACGATTCTAGAAATAACGCGTTGCGCGTTTCGATAAAATTCCACAGGACCCGTTTTGCGCCCACGTGAGTTATGGTTAATTATGTTATTTACCATTCTCTTGTCTCGTGATTAATAGTTGTTTAATATACACGATAGAAGGGGCGGGCCGTATCGCGTTGGCCATTAGGTGTCGCGGATACCGAGGGCCACAACAACGCGGCTTCCTGTAAACGTGTCCGCGGACAGGGGTGACCGCGCCAAGGTGAACGGGCGCCATGTACGAGGATCGTTATTAACGATATAACATCCAAGAAATTACAGGCTATCAAAGCCCATCGCAATATGTTTATATGGGCTGGTCCCGGGTGGTGAAGAGTGGAGGGAGCGGCAGCGTCCGGCTCCGCTGGTGGATATGCGGTCACGGACTTAACACGCTTCAATAATAGCCCAGTTATACATATAATGTATTGTATTTAAATATACGTATAGATCATACAACCAGATATCTATAGACAATAAGACCAGTCGCCCAAAAAAATTGACAAAAAAGAGAAGTTGGTTGTTTACGTTGCTATAAGATACGTTGAATTTGTCTCTATGTAGTGTGCCATCAGGGCCGGGGAGAGTAGCTAGTCTCTCCAACCCTGGTGTGCCACAATTGTTTGTAGCTTTGAAAGCCCTGTACATTCCCGGGGTGGCCTAAAACAGTGGTTCTTAAGGAGTCTTTTTAGTTTTTCGTGGATGTTTTGAAACTAATTGTATACTGCGGAAAAAAGTTCAGCTTTAAAAGAGGTTGAAATGACCTGAAATATGATCACTTTGACGGCCAGATCCAGCGCTTCGAAAGAATAAAATGTTGTATCCTCAGTTTTTAACAGTTTTTAATGTATTTGCTTTTATACTGTCTGGTCCAATAACGTGACCTTTACGCAAATAACAAACTACTGCGGATTCTTTATCCATCATATTAAGTGCGCAGTTCTTTTATGGTTTGCTCCGTGATCATTATTGTTCGTTGAGAAAGACAAACGAAGAGACAAGACGAGGTGACCGAATGACACACTGCGACTGTAGTATTCCGCTCAGGTCGGTCTGCGGTCTGCGGCTGGCGCACCATCCGGCCGCGCGGATAGGATCAGCAGGCGACCCGCGGGAAAGCCGCGCGATCAGCAGGCGCTCAGCATCCCCAGACATCCGCGGTCCGCGGAACCGGCCGAGGACGGGATTCTGCGAGCCGTTTCGCACGTACACGAGCGCGGTTATCGGCCTCTCTTTATTAATTGAACGATTTGCATAGTGGAATGGATAAGCGCAGGCCCGCCGCGCACTCGCTGAATTGTCGCTCGAGGACGCGGCGACGATCAATCACGCTGTTAGGGAGTGTGCGAAAACAGTACCAGGAAAACAGTGCCAGGGAGCGGGGTTAAATGTTGTTTTTGTCTGTTGACTGATTTTTGTTACTGTATAGGCCTACCACCAGCCTATAGTTTCCTGTTACACTTCTTTCATGAAGCAGTGCAAAAGCGTAATGATGTATTGAAATTGGAATTGTCACAGCGCCACTACTCAAAAGAGGATGCTTATATTTCGTCTAAGCTGTTGATGTCTTGGCATTAACGCGCACAGTGTATACAGGGTGAGTTTTAATTGTCCCCCCCCTTACTTTTTTTTACATTTCTAAAAATAACTATCCCAGACCCCGCCCAAACATTATTGGGTAGTAAGTACCTCGTTTTGAGGGGGTACTCATTTTCGGCCGCCATCTTGGATCCGCCATATTGGATCCAAAATAATTTTTTCAAATTTAAAAGTGGTGTTGTGACCTATCATTTCAAGCTAGATTTTTTCACTGATTACAATGCCGCAATCCGTTTTTTAATATCTCGATTCGTTCTCAAGATATGAGTACTTTTAATTTATTTATTTTCAACCAATTTTAACATTACAAATTCATAAAATAGGCCCATAACCACAAAATAATGCTAGATAGTGACGAATAACCTCCATCAGTCATTGTTGAGCGATTTACACTTAACTTTCACCAATGTAAATTTTTTGGCCGCCATCTTGGATCCGCCATTTTGAAATGAGGTAAATTATTTCAAATATGAAGTTGGGGTTGTGACCCATCATTTCAAACTAGTTTTTTGCGCCGAATTCAATGCCGCAACCCGTTTTTAATTATCATGTTTAGTTTTCAAGATATTGACAAATTTCTAATAAAAATCTCAAAAAGTATTAATTTTTCAAAAACTAATTTTTATGGCTAAAAACGGGTTGTGGCATTGAATTCGGCGCAAAAAACTAGTTTGAAATGATGGGTCACAACCCCAACTTCATATTTGAAATAATTTACCTCATTTCAAAATGGCGGATCCAAGATGGCGGCCAAAAAATTTACATTGGTGAAAGTTAAGTGTAAATCGCTCAACAATGACTGATGGTGGTTATTCGTCACTATCTAGCATTATTTTGTGGTTATGGGCCTATTTTATGAATTTGTAATGTTAAAATTGGTTGAAAATAAATAAATTAAAAGTACTCATATCTTGAGAACGAATCGAGATACTAAAAAACGGATTGCGGCATTGTAATCAGTGAAAAAATATAGCTTGAAATGATGGGTCACAATACCACTTTTACATTTGAAAAAATTATTTTGGATCCAATATGGCGGATCCAAGATGGCGGCCGAAAATGAGTACCCCCTCAAAACGAGGTACTTACTACCCAATAATGTTTGGGCGGGGTCTGGGATAGTTATTTTTAGAAATGTAAAAAAAGTACGGGGGGGGGACAATTAAAACTCACCCTGTATAATATTGCAGTTCTAAAAAAACATCAATAGCTTTTAATTCAAAATTTAACTGGAAAAAAATGAAAATTTGAACATAACCCACAACGATTATTTCATATGTAATACTAGCTGACCGGCAAGTTTTTCTGTTTTTCCACGGGTAAAACCGTGTATACATAGTTTTACCCTTGGAAAAACAGCAAAACCTCCTGGGATTCATGATTTGATGTTAAGGTTGCCATGACAACTACATGCGCTTCCCTATACTTTAACATTGAAACTTTTAATCATTCTTAATAAGACAGGTACCTCACGGTACTTGATACCCTTTGATCTTTCATAGGGGGAATTTTTAAAAATCCGTTCTTAGTGGATGCCTATGCCCTGAGAGGAACGTTCATGCAAAGTTTCAAGCTTCTAGGTCAAGTAGTTTGGAATGTGCGATGATAGGTGAGTGGTATTTGACAAATATACCACTCGCCTATTGTAGAAGAAGATTACGTCAAAGGCATGCGGTTGTATGAAAAAAAAAACTCACAAGAACTGTCAAGCTCTTGCAATATGATTTAATATTGTGCAACATGTCCATCATAAACACAATTTCAATAGCAAATATCGTAGAAAACTGAATAGTAGAAATTGTAGATTTTAACTGATTTGTTTTTTATCAACCTTAAAATGTCTGGGGTTTACTGTGCAAAACTTGGGAGTGGTTGGAAACTCGTGCTTTCTTTCATCAACCGCGCCTTCGTCTATTTCCAGCCGCTCACACGCTGTGAGAAATGAGACGGCCAACGTTCGATTTCCTATCGCTTGTTGCTGAACAAATCTCCTATAGCTGAGTTAGTTCGAGGCTGAATCCATTTGTAACGTCAGCAGTGCGGGGGGCTATGACTGATTCTTTGATAAATACGCACTATAATTTTACACTTACAAACTAGTTGTTTGCTGTAAAATTACAATATGTCACGTTCAAATTGATCTTTTCCTGTAAACGATTTCTCGTTAAGTGGACCAAGGCAACCAAGGACGCGGCGTAGAGACGTAGAGGCGACCTCGCTAGAGAAATCTGTCGAGGAGGCAAAAGTTCGGAGGGATCAGCATATTTATGAGTCCTGTTAATAATTTAAACTGATAAGGTTAAAACAGCGGTCAGCGTTTAAGAGCCCAGATACGTCCAAAATCTAGGAGATATTTTTTCGTAAAAATTAATTGTTGGGTTGCATTAATTGGTAAACTTAATTCTGTAAGCAGAGATTATTTTAATTCAGATTGTAGACGTTAGCGAATCGGAGGATAATGGGGGAGGGCTTAAATCAAAGGTGCCCTATTGCTAACCAAGTGACGCGGGAAAGTGAAACAATTACAATTACGCAAAATCCAACGGTAGAATGTCGTCTGAGCGCCGATGGTACACTGTATTTTTTTATAGCTGAGATCTGGTCATTGGGCTGCACTGTTAATGCTAATGCTAAACATCCACTATCAGAAAAGCATTCGGTGTAGAAGTTCTTAGTTCGGTTTTAGGCCTTAGTTAAAATATAGATTATTTGGTTTATCTACTCCATGTTTTCTAACATAGTAAATAATTTTTTCCTGTTTTAACACCCCTTTAAGTCACTAAGAAATCCGTAGCATTTAGCCCCCAAAACATTTTCATTCCCGAAGTAATGTATCAAATCATTACTTTAACATTATTATATTTTATATTGGGTCAATTAAGTTCAAACCAAAATTGTACATTTCAGTCGTTATGTGTGGTGGAAGCATGCCGGGCATTCTGTAATATGTTTGTATGACGATGTGTCAGCGAGCTTTATCGTTAAAAAGATTTAACCCGAGCTAAATGCAGAGCTTTTCAATAAACCTTTGGACCCAAGATAATCCTCAGCTTCGTTTGGTTAACGGATGGTGAAACAAACATCCCGTACCGTACGTAAAACTTGGTCGATCGTATGTTTAGGATGTTGGTTTTATTTTATTATTGCTCCTGTAAAATACTACCTTTAAGGACTATGATGCTACATAAGTTTCAACGGGAAAGGCAACTTTTTAACAATAACATTTAATGTATAATGTTGGTTAAATAGTTAAATCCGGTGAATGAGATTAACTTTCTTTTGAACCATTACTATTTTTACATCGCCTTCAAAAATGGGTGTAGGCTAAATATTTTAATTTTGAAAAATGTCATTAACTCAAATTAAAAAAGAACCATATAATGCAAATCTTGTTGACTACAAAGTAAAACGTGTAGACAAATCACGTTGGATTAAATACTAATGGCTTTGCGATTCTCTCGTCCCATTCCGACTCGAGACTTCCTCGTGATGTTTTCGCACAACCGTTGGCACCGATAACGGCTCGCCTATTGTTAGAAAACATCTTAGTTAACTGTGGAAAAATCGAAGATCTGTAGATTTTCTTCCCGAAATCGATTGTTGGCCGATCGGCGAGTCGGACGGCGTGGGCGTCGGTGACCTTGGCGCGATAAGAAGTTGCGGACGGTCGCCAGTCGGACTCTAGCGTCCACTCAGTGACGAGGTGTGCTCCGGACCGTCGACCGTGTGTTCTGTACTGAGTGTCGTGGATTGTATCGCCTGCCGGTTGAAACAGTGATAACAGAGTGTCAGTGATGTGGCCCGCAGCACTGCCCGCTGGATACGTTCACACTGGATACAACCTGGGCTACTGCCCGCCGGCGACGCCGCTCCCCCATGTCGAGTAAGTCTGCCGGTAGTTTGCCCCGCTGTCATTCTTTCTGTTACCTAAAATGTCAGATATTCCACATCTGCTTGATTGTTTCCATTGCTTATTTTGAGTTTTATTGCTGATTTAACCATCTCCCCACGAAATAGTTCCATATTTAGCCGAAAATTTAATAGGTTCACGTCTCTGTCTTGAAGTAATCTAAGATCAAGACAACATTATATAATGTAGATCAATTCTTCCAAATAAAAAAAAAAACTGTAATTAAAGTTGAAGAACAAATTCAACATTTCTCTTTCCATTGCATCAGCTTCCCAAAGCCTAAAACTGTCCGGCCGATGGTGTAAAACTAGGTCTATAATACCAAAATACGAACTTTGCTTGAAGCTATAAAGTCATTAGTGTGTTGTTTAGCCGCCCCATTTTCAACATAAGTTCTCTACATTATATGGCTTAACAAACCCGAACTCATTTCGTTTCATGATAACCAGAATATTACGCTCCTGCGTCTTTTCATCATTGATTGCTCATAGCACAGAATATGTCATAATGATTTTTTCTCTTCCAAGAATTTTTAAAACTGAAATGGAAAAATCTAGAATAACAAGTCGGATAACTCTTCACGAGAAACACAGTAAATAAAGACAACCCAATTACAGTTTACATTAAACTAACCAAACTATAAGTTAGTTTAAGTGTAATTTCAACACGCATTAAAATGTATTTTACAAACCATTGAACTCGGCGCCAATTTTCGAGCTGTTAAGCTCAAATTCGGTCCGAGAATTTGCAAATAGGACAAAACAATATATGACCTAAAGTTTTAGTAATTTTGCAAATATAAATTGTATCGTAATTATGGTGCAATACATGAATCAGTGATACGTTTAGTTTTAAGTAGAAAATGTTTTTGAATAACAAAAATTTAAAGAATCGGCGATGTATGGTTAGCCTTGTCATGAATACTGATTAACAATACACTATAGGTCACAATGGAACTCATTATCAAATATAAAACAATAACATGTGCAAAAGAACCATAAAAATAGCTATTTAAACGTAAGTTAAACTCGTCTACACAATAGAATAGATTTATTTACTTGGTCGAATACTATCAGAACTAGAAGGTAAACTTCGCTTGGAAGGTGTAATAAAAATAAAACAAAAACTGGTTACACTTCTCGACAAGAATAATTGAAAATATCATACGAGCATCGCAATAAAACTTAAATGCAATTTTATATATTGTATCACAAACAAATCAAAATCGTCTTGTACTTTTATCAAGGGTTGAAAATATTAACTGAAAACCACTTAATATGTAAAACTGCAATTACAAACCACCATGATTACCTCATCAAAAACGCATTTTACTAGGTTCTCTTGGTTATAAAGTTTTTTAACTGATACGAACCTAATCAACATAGATTTTACACGTAAATTTTATAATCCCGAAAATCTCGGGATTCAGCCTGAGAATTCCGGGATTGAATATGTCCTAAAATCATGCGGGATCCCGGGATTAGATTCCCTGCGAAAAGCCAACCGCTTTAGAGTGAGACCAATACTGTTGTGTTATCACACAATTTAAAATATTAATTGACCCAAGATAGGTATCTCTTAAAATTTTAACTTGAATTACATTTTAAATGTAAAACAAAATAGCGGTATTTTTAAGTTAAAGCTCCTAATACAATAGCCTTAAACATAAAACATTTTATATATTTCTTTGAAAAATCTCTTTAAAAACTTCCAAAGACTTTTATCTTCAAAGCCGCTGAATTCAAATGAAAATGTTGTTAGCAAGACAACCAACCTCCATAAAAGTTTAGAAAATCAGGATAGACAAGCGTTATGTTATGATCGTGATGCCGTCTTTGACACGACATCCCCTGCTGTGGTAAACAAGTTTAGAGTATTCTCTTTTTGAGATATTCTTTAGACTGCACCTTAACTGAACAAGTGACACAGCAAAGTAAAACGTTTCCTGCAGCAATTCTCTACGACTCGTTCCCTTGTATACACGCCTTAAAAAGCGCTGAACGCTGATTTCTTATTACAGTATGTTTACTGTTTAGTAGATAGAACAGAACCTATAGATTTTGAAAATAATTTTTCAAATTTAGATTTGTGATACTTTTTATATCTAAACATTATGTTTTACGATAGACTTGTTGTTTAGTCATAATAATTGAATTTACCGAAAAACATCTGAGAAATAAAAGCCGAAACTAAAAAAGTAAAGCAGTTTTAACTGAAACAGTTCATGTGTCCTTAGAAATAAGATCGACCGACCTCGATCTCTGAGGGGAGATTTATATTACCTGTTTCTGCTGCAAGCCTTTTAGGCTCCGAATATCACTTCTTAGAATCCTGCAGGAAGAACTGGTCTTGTCAAAGAAGCCGCGTCCGGGAGCCGCACAGTTCTACACGTTGACGTCGAAATGGCTTTTTGAAAAACTCTTTTCTTGTTTCAAACGGAATTCAACAGGTGACTGCTTCTATCGTCAAATAATTCGGAGACCGTCCAGTCCAAATTCAGCAAATAAGCGTGTCTAGTTATTACTCCACACAAATACAATAAATGGATAGGCTCTTGAAGTTTTCTTAAAATGGGATTACAAACACAATGTTTTAAAACTTTTTAGTAAAACCTAAATACAACTTATTTTAAATACTATTCCCAAAAGATCCCTTCCGTTCTGTACTATGTTCTGCATCAATATAATTAAAACTCATAACGTTCCTTTAAATACTCAATTTCGAGTTCGATTACATTGTTTTACGAATTAATCAACTGCGCAATTTATATTGAAAAACATCTAAACAAAATGGGAATGAAGAATCTGGCAGCAGCAGCCTGTAGTAGCGGTTGTTTGCAATAGAGAAATTCGCTTAACCACCTTTATAGGAGAGTTTATGTGCATAATGGTTTCTGATCTGTCATTTGGATGGAGCCGCAAGCGGGGTTTTTGCTCGGTTTTGCACGATTTGCATACATTTGTAGCAAGATCAGCCTTTACACCTTCGATTTGCATACCAGACCTGATCAATGGGTTGTACGCCTTGACAAAAACCTTTAAATCGATTATGTAACTGCCGATAGCAGCCCTATCTTGATTCTTCGCCATTTTCAGAATTTTCTCTCCTTGTTTGGTAATATTTGGCGATTTAGAATAAAATTAATGTATATAGAAATGCGTGCGGTGCGCCCCTTTCAATATTTACTCTACGGAGAGATAATTTTAAAATGATACATTCCACCGTTTAAAGTAGCTCTAAAATAATTTAAAATTTAAGTTTAGAATTTGTTTTATTTGTTGCAGGCATTTTAATTTTAGTAGTTATGTCGTTAGAAGATTTTACTTGACCACGTTGAAAACCTTAATTAACCTAAATATGAATTACGTCACAAATATTTTTTTAACGTGTGGAAGTTTGCCGTATAGTGCAGATAATACTTCTTTAATCCATTTCAGAGGTTGGTTTTAGTTCTTACACCAACGTACATTAAGCCGTTTCATCGCATAGCCCATAACCCTCTCCTCTAGAAATAGCCTACTCTACTCTAATAGCTTCTTTTTAATATAGTTCTATCTTATTTCGTGCTCCCAGTTTTAACTTAACGATTCACTCCCGTCCTTTTAAATGCTTTTAATGGGAGGGAAGTAATGAAATTGGGAATAATGCCCAAAATATTCCACTAGCTTGAAATATTCCCAATTGTGATTTTTTGTAATTCTTAGATTTTGAAAATTTTGAACCATTAGAAATAACTAAACACTAAACACACTTGAACACTTAAAACGTTCTGGGTTCACAAAGTTATATTAATTAAATTAAATTCATATAGTTTGGTACAGTATCATTATACCTCTGCGCGATTCTCTGCATTAATAATGGGAATTTTTTGAGCTGTTGGGATGAACTGATAAGGATTTTTAAACTCATAGTTTCTGTTACAGCATAATATTCAAATATAAAAATATTCTAACTTTTTATTTTTGTAATTTTTGTTAGTTTGTTACTTTGCAAAAAGTCATTACATTATTGTAGTAAACATCGCTGTTCCATTGTTCACTAAAAAGCTGAATTACAAATATTAGAAAACTTCCAACAGTTTTAGAAATTCATACGACATATTTTTTCCCCTCTTTGCCATACCGTTATTCAGGGTGTTTACGAAAAACCCTTCCAGACTTCGGCATAGGCTATGGTTACTTTCATCAAAACTAAGAAAAAAATTCCTGCAAACATGGGTCCTGAAATGCTCTGCTATTCGTATTTCGGTATGTATGTGTTTTAACATGAATTTGCATAACTTTGGAACCACTAGAGATATCAACTTCAAAGTTGGTACGTATGTTGTTGACTAATAGGACCTATTTTGTAGCGGAGTAACGTTTCTACTTTTTACCACTTGAAAAAAGGCATCCATTTTCATATTTTTATACCTAATATCTTAAAACCGTAAATTTTACAAAATTTATTTGTACATAAGATAAAAAATTGCGCAATTTTATTTCCTAAAAAACTATAGTATAGCATTACAAAGGTTATTAAGATCGAACCACTATTTACTGAGTGTGTGGTATAACGGAAAATGTGGCATAACTGCCTTAAACAATCATGAATTAGTAGTTTACAAATTGGAATTGCTGTTAGAAAAATTGCAATACTCCGTTAATTGAAATTTAATCTTAATAATATTTATATAGTTTTTTAGGAAATAAAATTTCGCAACGTTTCTATCTCTTGTACAATTTTCGTAAGATTTGCGGTTTTTAAGATATTAAAAATAGCTGCCATTTTTAAATGGGACAAAATAGAAACTTGATACTCCGCACCAAAATAGGTACTATTTATTAGTCAGCATAAACTTACTAATTCATTTTGAAGTTGATATCTCTTGTGGTTCCAAAGATGAGCAAAATCATGTTAAAACACATACATACCAACATACGAATAGCCGAGCATTTTAGGACCCATGTTTATAGGAACTTTTTTCTTAGTTTTGATGTAAGTAACCATATCCCGAAGTCTGGAAGGGGTTTTCGTAAACTCCCTATATATTTAAACCCATGTTTTTGTATAGATTAATATATGATTGAAAATGACATTTTGAACGAAATCGTTACGGTGAAGAATTCCGATCTGTACTTACATGTTTACGGGTTTTTAAGAGGTATATTAAATTCAAATACACTTTTAAAACACCTAAAGATATTGGGTAGTCCTATAGGTGCCCATAAGCACATCACAATTAATTCGTGAATATAAAAAAAATTTTAACGGAGGGAATACAAAACTCGATTATCTCCCCAGCCCGTACACCAATAATTTAAAGTACAGTGTTGTAATACTTTTTAAGCCAAATTGAATTGCAGCAAGAAAATCTTCAAGGGTGGAGGAACTAAAATAATTTTTCAACGTTTAAATCTTTACTACCTACACCAAATTGTTCGCTAACGTATTATTTCGCTTGTATCTTTTTCAAGTTAGTTGGGATGTTTTGCCAAATAATCTAATTCAACAAAAATTAGTTTTCTACCTTAATATATTTTTCTGAGCATTGATCATTGTTTTTTGGTTCATTTAATTATTCTATATTTACCAAAATCATCAGATTTTAAGAGATTTTTACCTTTGAAATCGTGAACTTACAGAAATTTTATAAAATTATAATTTTTCCTTTAATTTTTAAACACAATTTGAGTTGTATACCAGCTATATTATTACTGTACGCACCCATTAGTTATACTTTTTTGTTAACTTGAATAAGAATTGTAAAGTCCCAAAAGTTTATGAGTTTTGAAAATATTATCGACGATATTTCCTGGGAGTGTTCCTGCGAAATACTCGAGAAATTTAAATCACTAAAGTAACCGCACAGCAACCCGTAGTTTTTCTCTGCGGACATACAATTATCTGTACAATATTATTTTTACTAATCTCACTTCATCTTTTTTTTAGACATTCTACTTTAAATGTTACTGCGCATTCAAAAACGAAGAGTCGCTTCACTACTTTTAGTTTTAATTCTCAATTGAAATTCTTATCGTAATATTTCATAGTAAGGGTAATATTATGTTCTTTTGTCAAGAATTTGTTCTACATATTTTTGTGTGTGGTTGAAACTAAATACAATGCGACAACTGCCTGACAGGATGTTGCCTCGACGCGGGTGGTATCTCGGTCTGGATATTAGCATTTTCCGAAGCTCAGCCAGTCTGCTTTGGACGGTTAATACGATGGACAATGTGAAAAAAGTAAGAATTTTACAAGAATGAAGGCAGTTCCCTCTTTCCCTCTGTCAGGCCGTGGCCAAACCAGCCTCCGAAGATAGGGGCAAGCGTGTGATGCAACCATGTGTTATGGAATGTGTTGGATTAAAAATTCAGTATAGAACATCGGTGTGTGAAGACTGCTGCCTTGATCATCCTTGATTAAGGAACTAGAGACTATCTTTAATTAAGGTATTGCCAATTTATTTTCACAGTTTTCGCAGCATTGGGTATGAACTACTGAGTAAACAACAAGCCTGTGGGATTTGCATTAAATCACCAACAGCTGTTATGTTTCCGGTGAAATATCGCCATTATTCCGTTTATACCTGGTTCAGTGTTAGTTAAGTTGAGGTGTAGTCAATATTGAATATCAATCGAAGTGGGAGGAATACTGGGATATCTAAAATCAATGTCTGGTGTTAAATTTAAAACATTCCTAGCATTAATTCCATATTTTCCACCATCTTAACAGAAGCACAGTTAAAATCACCCAAAAAATGTTGGTTTTATTTAAAGCTGTGATATTATTAATGAAATCTTAAAAATTCATTTGAGCTTCGCCCCCTGTAGTCTTCAAAGGTTAAATGTTAATCTGTTTAGGATAATTATTTGATTTGGCCGAGTGGTTGGTTAAATAATTGTTTATTTTTAAAACCTCTTGTCCGAGATTGGACGATCTCAAGATCCACCAATTAAGAGATTCTGAGGTGTACATTCACATGAAGTAAAACAGAAATAGTGCGATCTTAAAAGGTAAGGGATTTAAGAATTGTGAATAACTTAAAATGGTTAATGAATTAATTTTCAGGACGTTTATACAAGACCTATATCATTAGGATTAAATTAATATATTTCCTCAAAGAAAAAAGTATTTCGTTTTCAAGCATTTAGTTTTTTTTTTAAGTAAACCAGTTTGTATACCTAGAAACTAAGTGTATAATTTCATCAAGTAGACAGTATTTAAATGTAGCGCATGCTTCGACCCTTTACCCGTATGTCTAATTCAATACCAAAATTTTATTAATTTAAATTTGGACCTGAATTTTTAAAATCACGTTCATGTCATTTAACGAAGCGCCAATAATGAACGGTTTTAAACTTACTACATTTGAAATTAAATCGTAAAAGCAATTATCTAGAATATAATTTTATTTTTAATGTTGATGATTTAAGGGGGCTGTTGCGCTTAAACCTTTTTATGATAAACACTCCCGATGCAGCAGTCTGTGCATACCCAGCGCATGCTATAAACGTCTGAAAGCATATTTCAAATTGACCCAGCGATATATAACATTTTTCATTTACTCCAGACCACCAGTGTCATCTCTAGCTCTATTTACATCCACACATAAGTATGTATGGACGCAAGAACATCACACCAAAAAGCACTTTTCTTAGATTCAGGTGTCACTAAAACAAAAATTTCCACTATCAACTCAAATTTGATAACCTTTACCAAAACAATACTTTCTCCATACTTACATCTTCATGTGAGGTGGCGGTCTGTCGTGTACACCAACGACACCTGCCACCTCGGGCTAGAAAGGTGGCGAGTTGACAGGGTGGCACCTTGACGCGAGCCTACGAGGTGGCGATCAGACAGACATATGCACCAATGACAACTCGCCACCTCATCGGGGCATAAAGGTGTCGATTTGATGGGGTGACACCTTGACGGTTTTGGTGTATTTTTATTAGGTAGCGATCTGATGCTTTGGGTGAGTGGCGACCTTCCTAGATAGAGATTGTACTATCTAAACATTTAATATTTTGTTCCTGTGGCTTTGCTCACAGATATAATGAAGGGCTAGTAAGACATCTCTAATCTGATGGGAATAAAAGACTAACTGCTGTGATCAGCTCGGTGCTAAATATTTTTCGCTACACTTTCGTAAAATCGCCTGTTTTTGTTAGGTTTTGTGTTTATCATGTGCGAAACAACTTCATACATTTTTTACTAAGGAAAAAACAATATTTATTGTGCCAGAAAAAATTTGTTTAGCTGATTTTTTATCGATGTTCCGTCATAAACAAACAAATATTTGTTATTGTTTCATCAGCTGTGTAGCAACAAGTAGTATCGTTCAAAACAAGGGTGAACGTAGTTTACATAATGTTAACCATATGGAGTGCTTAATAAATCTATCAACTTTTGTAAAAATAAACAAATAGGCCTGACCCTTTGTAACGATTATATGGTGCTTTTACATTTTGGATTGCCTGAAAATTTTTAACTGCAAAGCTACTCTCTAAAATGTAGCCGAGTTAATTCAAAATATTATTTATTTATTAAAGAAAAACATTTGAAAACTTGTTAGTTGCATACAGCATATTAATCTTATGTTTCAAATACATATTCCTCTGAACCTTTGGGTAAAAAGTAGGGAAGAAAAATATTCTTAGGCCTGATTTCACCAAACTTTAAACCACCGTTAAGGCTCCGTGAGTTTAATTTTATCAGCTCTTTAGTACTATTTTCCTAAGTTTAACGAACGGTTTACTAACCGACCCTTAATTCATGTTTGGTGAAATAAGGCCTTAGCATTAAACAATATTTGGAAAACTTTGGAAAATAAAAAAAATCTATTTTATACTAAAACACATGTTTAATACAATCCAGACTGTTCTTCCTGAACACCTTGAGATTCCACATACACCTTGAACCCACGAACACTACCTCGACCTATCTTTTTCCAGGTTCCCCCCTCTCCTCCCCCTCCTGCTCCTCCTCCTGTTCACCGGCGCCGGCGAGCCCCGAGGTGGGGAAGTTCCAGTCCTGCACCTCCGTGGTGCCGAACACCAGGAACACGACGGTGGTGGACGTGATGACGGCGGAGGAGAAGAGGAAGGCGGTCCGCCAGCCGGCGACGGTGTTGGACGTCTGGAACAGCGCGAACAGCTCGGGCACGACGAAGCCGCTGACGGCGCCCGTGCCGTTCATGACGGCCATGAGGAAACCAGCCATATTGGGGGCGAGGTCGACCTGCACGACGCGCACGCAGGAGTAGATCATCCCCAGGACGCCCATGGCGGCGGAGAAGAGAGCCACGACGACGGAGCGATCGCAGCCGACGAAGGTGGCCGCGAGGAAGCAGACGACGGCGCCCTGGTTGCAGACGAAGAAGAAGACCTTGACCTGGACGGTCCTCGTCATGAGCTTTTGGGCGATGAGGAAGCGTGCGACGTAGGGAGCGATGAGACTGACCACGGCCATACACACGTGCGGGAGACACAAGAGCGCGCCGTTCTCTTCCACGTCGAACAGGAGGACGTACGACATGTACTGGGGGAGAACGGTGATGATGATGTAGAAGGCCCAATCATGGCCGAAGCCGGCGATCAACATAGCCCACACCGGGACGGACGTGAGGATCTTCTTGTATCGCATCTCCACGTTCTCCATCACCTCGGACTCGATGTCGCGCCGCACTTTGTACCGCTCCGCGTCCCGCATGAACGGGTGGCTGTCCACGCTGTTGTAGGCAAACAGCTGCCAGAACAGGTAGCAGGGGACGGTGGACCACCCGAAGACGTAGAAGACGACGTCCCATCGGTGGAGAGAGTTAATCAGAAAGCCGGTGCCCAGTTGACCGACTATCGCGCCCACTATGGACCCTATGTTCATGTAAGCGTTCATCAAGTCGCGTTCCCTAACGAGAGACCAACGGGCGACGAAGGTGCTCTGAGCTGGGAACAAGGGTCCTTGGGCCAACCCCATGACGAACCGCAGGAACAGAAGGAGGTGCCGGTGGAGTCGTGCGCACGCCGGGGTCAGCAGCGTGCAGAGACCGGACACCAGCGTTCCGTAGCCGAGGATCTTCTTAGGCCCGTACTTGTCGGAGAGGATGCCGCCCGGCAGGTGCGACAGGACGTAACCGATGTAGAAGATGCTGAGGAGTGCGGCTTGCTGATCCTTGGACCAGGGGAATTCCGCCACCGTACCGGTGGTGTTGTCGCTTGAGGTTCTCAACTCACGGGCGGATCTGTTGCAGACGTCCGCTTTGTCCTCGGTCTCCACGGCTCTGAAAGCCATCTCGGTGATGGCCAGGTTGAAGCAGATCCGCTGCACGAACATGATGGAGAAACAGATGAGGACGGCGGTGCCCACCACGAACCGCTGCGGGAACGGGGAACAGCAGACGTGCAGACATCTGTACAGACCCATGTCGTCAGAGTTTCACATGAAGAATGGTGGACAACTGATCGCGTTGGACTTTTAACGATTTTCCCGTATGTTGGGGGTCGGTTGATTTATGTTCTTGCACTGTGCACGATGTAGGAGTTGGTTTAAGTGGGAACGAAAGTGTGGTCAAGTTGGTGTTTGAAAACAAAGAGATAAAACTTGAAAACTTGACGTTTAACTTTTTTAAAGAAATTAGGTAGTTCGTGAATTATGTTGTAAACAGACTTTAAAATGTGTTGACTTGCAAAAATTGCTAAACAGTTTAACAGCTGTACAGAACAATTGTGTGTGTTTTTGTTTATTTTCTTTAACAGACTTTTGGCACTAAGTGGCTTTGGTGTAAAAAAAAACAATTATGTTTATGAAGGAAGCACTGTATAATTTTTTGGGGGACAATCAGAAATTTTTCACTTCAATGCTGAACTTGTAAAATATTGCTAGCTTAGCTGATAAATACTTTTCTATTTTTAGTAAGGTCGTGTAACAATTTTTTTTCATGAAGAGCTTCAGGATTGTTTTTTTTACATCTTTTTAGTCTTAATCTATCTGCCGCTTGGGACTGAAGACGAGCATGGCCATCTCTTATGTAGTAAATATTATTCACATAAATGTGGTTGTTTTTTATCTATATGTATTTTGAAAAATGGGTTTTTATCACAAAAGCCCGTTTTATAACAAGAAATTTCAGTTAAAAAAATCGAATGATCGTGGATCGTAGTATTTTTATCGATTAAAAAGTCGCCAAAAACGTTTGTGAAGATTTTGCTGTGATCAGTGCCTTCGTTTCTCTTTCGTTTAGTAGCCTAATTAATCAATTAATTAATTGGTCTGATAGCACAATGAAGATAAGTATAAACGTTTTAAAAGGGAATAATGTTTCAGCTGAAAAATATACACCAAAACGTCTAGAGTCAACACCCAAGTTTTCTACTTCGGGTCAGAAAAGCTAACTTCGTCATCTTGGAAATTAAGGCAATGGTTGATTTTATTCAATATGAAATAAGTCGTCAGATTTTGAAGAATTTTGGTAGAAATCGTCTTCTGTGTGACAGCATCGGTAAAGTTTCTATAAAAAGTGGGTTTTCACAATTTTTATTAAAAACTATTTCCCAATAATTCTGAGTTAGCTCTCCTGAACTGTAGTAGAAAACTTTCGTTTTGACTGAGGACGTCATTGCACATACTTTTCAGCTTGAAAACATATTTGCTTAAAATTTTCACCCTATCAAAACCTGTTTTGCTATACTTAAAGTCCGCTAAAAGCTTAGTCATTTCACTGCACGGTAACTAGAAAAAATATTTCGCTGTCTCAATAAAAAATTCCATTCCTCTGTCATGCGATTGTTTTATATATATATTTTTTATCTAACCATCTGTTAGTTAATGTGAGAATTAGTCATGAATGACCGAGTGGTAATGGTACTAGACAGTCGCTGTAATGTAGCACACTGATAGGGTTATCAGCGACGATCCCACAAGCCCTTAAATGTGAATAAATACCCATTTACTTCATACAGTACTAAGCCTTTACCATATCAATGCATGTGCTGATTGATTCTTACGTAAATTTAATTGTGGCTGTCTTGCCACAATTAAAGGCTGTGTTGCCTTTTTCTTCTCGTTAAAAGATGGTGTGAAAACGATTTAAACAAACAAAATATTTAGTGCATTTGACTAAGGGATGCGGCAGGAACGTGTAGGTAGCATTAATTTGTTCAATGCATTCTGCCTGGTGAAAAGGGAAATGTTTTAAAATTAAGTTGTACTTTTTCGGAGATAGTAAGGTATCCACAATCATTAAAGCTATAACATTTCACATAATTAATAGACGAATTTGTGGTTCGGATCCCACGTTAAAACTATAGTTATCTTAGTTTTAATTGGCTGTTGGGCTGTTAAAGTCCTGTCTTTGGAACACGTCGGCCTAAGTCAGTAACAAGGCTACAAGATCGTGCCACAGACATCTCTACGCTCATCTTTCACTCAAAATTGCCTTGAAATTTTCCTTAAAAGGTGGTCGGCGTCTTATATGGTGATATAATGTTATATAACATAACCATTACGCAGGGGGTTTCTTTTCACCGTTATGCCTCAATAAAGACTGAACCAATTTTAACGTTTGAGGTGTTGATTTAAAGTTAGTTTTACGTATGTTTGGCAATACGACTCAGAATTTTAAAAGGGCATCACTTAATCCATCGACATTTCCAGCTCAGTTCACTTTGTTACAACTGAACATTTGGGTATGTTTTTAAACAGTTCTACAGGTAAACCATAGATTGCACACGAAGCTGCAACCGAGTAATATACATAATAATAATTTATGTACAGCTAAATTATACATTTACATAGGAAAAAAATTCGCACCCTATTTTACATTTGAGTTATTCCGTGTAGGCCTACTATAAAGCTTGATTGTGCTAACAAATTAAATGCTATTAAATAACAATAATATGTAAAGGTAAAATTGGGATTCATCAGTTTATAAAAAAAGTTTACGTCGGTTCTTTCCCTGGGAGTTGTTTATAGAACCTTCCTTCTAACAGGAAAAATATCGATAAGAAGAGGATAAAGGCCAGTAAATCAAATCGTACCGCGGATCGTATTATTATCTCAAACGGATCCGTTATTATCAGCGTCTATACAGGTATAATATAACTATGACATGACGCCGATGGCCCCTACCGGATCAGGCGACCCTTCGCCAACACAATAAAATCGCATTGTGTAGTGGCGAGAACGCCTAATCCGATAGGGACCATCGGCGTCATGCCAGGGTATAGGCTCGTAATAAAACCTATGAAACTGAATGACGGAGCGGTAGACGGGGAACCAAGTTTAGAAAGTAGGTTTATATACCCGCCTATTTTACTATCCTCCCGCAGATTCCAGCCCATCAAATAGTAAATTATTAATTGTTACTGAAATCAAATTTATGTGAACGTATACCATTTATGTGGACGGATTTCTATAATTTCAGAATTTGGATAGCAGGAAGGAAAAAGTTTTTTTTCCATTATATGCGATATAATTAATTAATCATATAATTGGTATATTTCGGGCTACAGGCAAAACTACATATCGTAGACGCTTGATCTTGGTGTCAAATTAAACCTTGAAATCTCATGATGTGCACTATGGTGGTTTGTGGTTTGCAGAAATGTGCCACGACCTAACCTCGTGGCACATTTCTGCTTTTCACAATAATTAAAAACATTATTAAAGAAGTTTAAGGAACAGAACCCATATAAATTAACTGGTAAACATGCTAATGTTTTCATGGCGTTTTCTAACCACTTTTGCATTTCGGTAGAAGACTTAATGTCCCTAATTTAAGGTAAGTGACATATTAAGGTTTCTTTGGAACTAAAGGAACAGGAGGACAACGCATTTTTGCGTTTTAATGTTGTCCTAAGAAACGACTTGGCAGAGCGGCCGCGCGGGAACTGACCATCGAACTGACTCAGTAACCTAGGTAATTCATAACGCTGTTGAAACGTCACACACGCAGTTGAAAATTACATACATTTTATTCTTGATTTTTTATTTTCGATACAAATTTCAAATATTTTTTAACTTATTTTCTGTAGTGAATATTGCGAGTTATATATTTTAAACACTACAAATCACGAATTAACCACTGTTGTTTGATTCCATTTTTAATGAATGTTTGATTTGATAATCACTGTTATTTGATTTAAACATGTATAACAAACTAGCGAAGTCAATTAAACGGATTTCAGTAATAATCGTTTGAAACTTAAGCTCAAAACTTAAATGACTATTTTCAAAATAAAATTCACTGTGAATTTTTTAACGAATTTTTTTCTATGGTTCTTTTTTACAAAATGCACGAATGGTTTGTAAAATTGGAATTTGCTTAAGACTAATATGGAATCTTTGAAGTTATCGGTGTGAAGTCGATATTCGCACCGCGGGGTGAAGGCTTAAAGAACTGTGAAAGACGGAATAATACGTCCACGCCCCTCGAGAGCGCCGACGACCTTCCTTCGGCGACGCCGTCTCCTGGACTGCCGCGTGTCTACCACAGATACCTGCTGGATAACTGTAGCCCCAATGCGACCTTCGGTGTCTGCCGAGCATTCCAGTTTTGTCGTAAATCGAGTGAAAGCGGAATCACTACAGGGGGATTTCTCTCTGTTTATTCTCGTTCGACATCGAACCGCTCTTGAATGGTAGCGTTATACTCTCGGAACAAATGTAACTACTACAGCCCGGAGGGTGTAGGCTGACTGACACCTGTTCGGGGATTGGCGGGTATGTGATTTCATGAATTATTGTACAATGGGTGTGACTGTAGAAGTATACCTCCAGTTAGAAATATTTATCGTTCTGCCTCGCTCAAGTTTATATCATGCTTAAGTTTAAACGCTTTACAAATTATTATTGTTTAAACTATATAAAAAAGCGTCTATATACTGTGTTTCCCAAAAGTCCCGGAACGGTTTAATAACTTTTAAAGTAAGCCATATATCAAAACAATATTACGCATACCTTTTAGTACTAAAAAAACTAATTTTGATGTATGTGTCATTTCTGTCCCTGCCCCCAAAATTTGGATTTTGGGGGGGGGTAGCCCCAAAATTTTAAATGTAAACCCCCATCGTGCCACTGCTTATTTTAAAGGGCTTGTTAAAAGAAACACAATGCCGCAAACCGGAGGTCGATATCATGCTTTAGTCCAAAATGGCGGTCATTCAAAAATTTAAAAATGCCGTGCGTCAATTAAAATTGAGTGTTTTCTGAGTTCAGCAATTCACATTTAAATCGAATAAGAACCACCAGAAGACATATTAACTACTTAAAAGATACAAAAATAATAATTCTTGTTGTCATTATCAAGGCTCAACCCTCCAAAATGGTTTTGGGGGGTAAGGGTTTGTCTAACCAATTCCAATATCAACTCACATCGTATGACCACTCGTTTACTATGCTGAATGAGTAAAACAATAAGCCAAAGCTTGTTTAAAAGGAAATTAAAAAAAATAGTTATTTTTGTGGCGAATATTTGGTTCTTCATGTATGGGGGTTTTCCTGAAAGATAACGCATAAACGACCCTCCGCAAGTATCGACCTTTGCCGCTGAGCCAAAGATCGCATCAAGGCTTATATTTATTAGTAACTTTTTTTTACTAAAGTGAGTATTTTCTGTGTTCGGCAATTCACATTTAAATCGAATAAGAATCACCAGAACACATTTTAACTACTTAAAAGATACAAAAATAATAATTTCTTGTTGTCATCATCAAGGCTCAACCATCCAAAATGGTTTTGGGGGTTGGGGAAACCCTACAAAATTTATTGGTATTAGGTGTTTTTTTTAATTTCATTAAAACCAGCTTTGGCTTATTTTTTACTCAGCAAATTAAAATGAGTGGTAATACGATGTGAGTTGATATTGGAGTTGGCTGGACAAACCCCCACCCCCCCCCCCAAACCATTCTGGATGGTTGAGCCTTGATGATGACACTAGAAATTATTATTTTTGTATATTTTATGTAGTTAAAATGTGTTCTGGTGATTCTTATTCCATTTAAATGGGAATTGCCGAACACAGAAAATACTCAGTTTTAATTGACGGACGGCATTTTTTAATTTTTGAATGGCCGCCATTTTGGACTGGAGCATGATATCGACCTCCCATTTGTGGCATTGTGTTCTTTTAACAAGCCCTTTAAAATAAACAGTCGCACGATGGGGGTTTACATTTAAAATTTTGGGGCTACCCCCCAAAATCCAATTTTGGGGGCAGGGGCAGAAATGAAACATACATCAAAAAGTAGTTTTTTTTAGTACTAAAAGGTATACGAAATATTGTTTTGATATCTGGCTTACTTTAAAACATATTAAACCGTTCCGGGACTTTTGGAACACACAGTAAAAAAAATACAATACTGTGGGACACACAGTAAATATAAATAGTTTAACAACCTTGACTATCTGGTGTGGTTCCTTAGGCATTTGTATTCCAACTAATGACGGGCAATAGTTCGTGTATGTGCCCACTAAGCAGTTTCACTAGATGACCTCATCGCCGCGCCGTGTGAAGTATAAACTAAGCATTTTTACCTCTACATCTATATATATAATTCCGTAAGTCAAATTTTTGTAAAGAAATTGTGAGTGACTGGATGGCCGTAGAAGGATGGGAGGGGTCTTATTTTAAAGGTCTTGACGTGAATTTTGAGGGAAAACTATTCATTTTTCTTATTTTTTTACCATAAATTCGCAACAGAATAAAACTTTTCCCATTAAAACAACATGGGGTTTAATTTGTTTACATCTTTTGAAATTAAAACAGCTGTGCCACAGAGTTGTATCATCATATATTTAACTAGTGGCTTGTAGGGGCAAAAGCCCCTATAAATAAAATACAAATGCTTAATAAAATATATATTTAATGTTTCCTTCACACTCACAACTCGGTAACTGTTTGGCGGAATTAAATGTGTAAAGTGAAATGTTAATTATACTTTGACATTTGCTAGTGCGTATCAGAATTTTAAGAAAGGGCGTTAAGGCCCTTATAGACGGGGACAGTAAAACGGTCAGAAGACCGGACAGTAGAGACCTGTTCACATTGCTCCTCTTCCATTTACATCAATGTTAAAATAATCGGAGCGATACTAGCGCTCCATAAATTTCTTCTGTCCGCTGAACTAATTTACTGTCTCCTCCTATCTATTAACATTGCGAGCGGTCAGTAAAAATACTGGACTGTAAAATCAAACATGTTTGATTTTTGGACAGAAGTCTGGACAGTAGAAAAATATCAAGCAACGTCGGGCATGGTCAAAACTTGGATGGGTGACCGCGCGGAATCGCGACGCTGCGCCGCGCCGGCCGCCGCAATTTTTTGCACAGGGTGTTTTGAAACTGGATCCATTTGTTATCAGTGGCGGATCCAAGGGGGACAAAGGGGGCAATTGCCTCCCCCCCGAGAATGTGGGGAAAAATCGTAACAAGAGTGTTCACGAAACTTGCGATCCGCCGCAAAAAACGCGCGTATTTGCCGATCGCGAATAAAAAGCAAATTCAGCTTTAAGAAACTCGTGATCGGCCGCAAAAAGTATCGCGAATAAAAACTAGCAATCGGCCGCGATAACGATCGAAACGGCTAAATAAACTTTGCGGAATTCGTGAACGGCCGCGTAATACGATAGCGCGTGTCAGCCGATCGCGGATAAATAAAGCCGATCTAGCTTTGCGGAACTGCGATCGGCCGTGAAAAACTATCTTGAGTGTTTGCCAATCGCTGATAAACGGCAAATTTAAAGCTGGTTAAATCTTGGTTACGGACAAGAATTGTTGAAGAGAGGTTGAACGGACTATGTCTTTTTGCATACATCGTTGTGAATGTTGATAATGTAATCGAGCGTTATGCTAAGGTAGAAAAAGAAGTCCGGATCTAGAACTTATTATTTAGTTTTAAGTTTTCTGGAGAAAGTATTCAAGTAATGTAAATAATAAACTTATGGCTTGAACCTCTAAACAAGTCTTTTCTTCCCTAATTACCTACACTTTAATAAATAATACCAATAAAAAACGGTAGTTTTTAATTGAAAATTGAGCACGTTTTTTGACTCTAGATTGTTTAAAAACACGAGTTTTCAGTTCAAATTTTCAAAAATTTTCCGGGGGGGGCCCCGTACCTCCCAGACCCCCTGGAAGGTTACCCTCAAAATCCTACTTGCCCCCCCCCCCGAACTTATGCTCTGGATCCGCCACTGTTTGTTATTTCTCTTTAGGCTATATTTTAAATTATGCCTTTAAAAAAATGGCTATTAGGTAGTGAAATAGGCTAGATTTGCGGCTTTCCCAATCAAAACATTAAGAAAAACACTGGCATTATGGCGTCACACACACAAAAAAGCAAAACACGCTCATGGCTAATTTTGAGGCTTTGTCCCAGCATCTTAAAACATAATTTACTTTTAGCGAATTTCCCCTATAGGGAAGAAGCTATTACCGTAGGTCTCATGGTAAGACCTAAGCCCGAGACCATGATAACTTTTCGTTTTGGGGCCACCAGAAGCAAAAAACACCATTCGTTCGAATTTTTATATATCTATCTATCTATCTATCTATCTATCTATCTATATATATATATGTATCTGTAAGCACGATAGCGGCCGTAAATATGGTCCGATCTTAATGAAATTTGGTACAGAGATGTAAAGTGGTAATAGATTGGACGAGTTCGTGAACCAGCCCGATCGGACCATCGGAAGGGGGGGTAAAGGGGGATAAACCCCCCAAAAATGGGTTTTTTGAGTTTTTTACATAGAAAAATAAAATTAATCAAATTTTTGTTGGCACCATTGAATTGAGCTCAAAAAAACAAACAATTTAGTATCTTGAATGATTGCTCTATCTCCATTGGTTACCGAGATATTGAAAGTGGTAAACACAGAACGTTGTCCCAATGTTAACCTTATGGGGAATAAGTAAAATTCTATATCTCGCTTATTTCTCAACATATCTTAATAAAACTTGGTTTGTGGCTTCATCTAGATGAGATCTAATGTATTTTAGTCTAAAACCCCCGAAATTTCCATTTTTGAGGCAGCAAACCTGCATAATCATTCCCCATGTTATCCTTATGGGAAATAAAAAAATTCTATATCTTCCTTATTTTTTAACATTTCTTGATAAAACTTGGTACATGGCTTCTTCTAGTCAAGATCTACTAAATAATGAATTAAAACCAACCACTTTTAACATACCTGTTGCAGCTAACCTGCATACTCATCCCCCATGTTATTCTTATGGAGATTACAAAACATGACAAATTTCGCTATGTTGGATTGAATTAAGTTCTTTTGCACTTGAAATTCGCTTAGTATGCAGGTCTGCTGCAACGGGTGTATTTAATAATTGTTTTCAAGCTTCATAGCTTTTTTCGGTTGGTTTCTATATACCTTTCACATATTTATTTATAACCACTGTAGGTATCTAATTTAAATTTAGGACGTATAATAAAGTCTGATCAAACTTCTAAATTACGGAGTATCTAGTTTATGGCTATTGCCATTAGTTACTTTGGATTTTAAAGCATAATATCCTAAAAAGAATTAATTTACAAGATTTATTTATAACGTGACGATAAAAATCTTCTTGATTTGGTTTTAAAAAACGACCTTACAAGAAGCATCTAGTAACATTGAACTTCTGTTTTTTCTGTAGAATCGTCCGACAATGGGTGCGTTTAGCCGCAGTCACCGGTGGCTAACCGGTTACCATAGTCACTAATAGGCAAATCCACCGCATCTTGACAATCAACAATGTCCGGTTACTTACCGAATCAACCGTAAACACAACATCGGTGGATGCACAACAATGGACGGTAGGTGTTACATCCACCACTACCGCTCACTTATAATAGGTTAGTAGATTACCCACCGGTGACTGCGGCTGAACACGCTCATTGTGTTCAGATCCAGATTAGGTCCTCTTTAAGCCAACTTCAAAATATTTATATTATACAACAATGTAGCAGCTGATTGACGTTGTCCTCTTATGTAACAAACGACATTTGGTTATTACGTAGCCACTATACGAGATACGTTTAAAAAGGAAATTCGCTGATAAAACTAAAAGGGGGGCAAGAGCACATTTTAAAAGATGTAATGAAATGTTTAACGAATTAGTATTTAACATATTATTTCAGTGCGTAGATCTCATCAGGATTTTCTAAATTTAATACGCACTTTTATTTATTAAATTACTTCAGATTATTTGGTTGAAAATTTCGTAATTTCATGGTATCCGGATCCTACAAAGAAAATACAATAGAAGATTGTTTTGGGAAAGGCGGCTATCCAAATGTATTTTTCTCATATAATTCAACATATCGCTTGAACCTAATTGAATTAGTTACTTAAAATATACTTAATCAATGACTATAATGGTGTAAATTTGGGAATAAATTACCAAGTTTCTACCTTGTCCAACAACTAAAAATGGGGACCTTTTTATATTTATAATATTTATATGCTTAATATTTCACATTTATGGCCTTTGTAATATGCAAAACATTTTAAAATTTGTTAGAAGTTACCTTATGAAAATATAAACATATTAACTGTGAAAAATTCGTCATCGTAACATTAAATGGACACGTGTTTCACATTAATTATTTATATTGCAATAGATCGCCAATCGCCAATTGAACTGTAATGAAAAAATGCTATAGTTGGCTAAGGATTTCTGTAATAATTTCAGAAAATTTTTATTATTCATTTTTTGGGCCGAGTTAGAACTTGTTACTCTGAGCTAAAATCGCTCACAAATCACAAAAAATCTTATTTATGTGTGTAAAGTTTGAAGTAGATGCCTGAAATAGCTCAAAAACTATGTTAAATTATATGAGAAAAACATACATACAGATAACTGCCTGATGGGGCAAAATTTAGAAAGAAAACAATTCTTACTGTATTTTTATGTTAAAAAATCCGGTTTTGCACAGCGCTATAAACCTGTTACACCCCTAAACGTAAACAAATAAAAATAAAGTTGACATGAGCTGTTCAAAATTTGTTTCTCCAGAGGCTATAATTTTTGTATGTTATAAAAAAGATTTATACTTTATTATTTATTTTGGTATAGCACTCATATATCTTACAATTTGTTGAAAGCCCCCAAATGTTTATAGCAAAAAAATTTCCTGATGTTATTATGCAAAAGGGTGGCTACAATATTCATAAATTGCACAAAAACATTAATATATTAATATATAATTAATATACAACCGGTTAAATAGTAATTCATTACTATAGTAAGTTTTAAAATAAATTTAGATTAATGAATTTTTCAAATCACTGCTCCAAATGCATTCGTTCTTTATGGTAAAGATAGTAGAGGAGGTTTCAGTGATTGCTGGTAGATAGCGGCAGAGTCAACCCATATGATCAGCATAAGGAACAACTGTGAACCAGCCTCTACTGTCCGGTCTTCTGACCGTTTTACTGTCCCCGTCTATAAGGGCCTTTAGCCTACTTCAGTAGTAAACGGCTAAATTTTTGAAACAATGGCGCTATGGATGTCGTTCTCAAAACAACTCAGTTCACATCGTTTACAATTATTAAAAATATGGACATGGTTTAAAACAATTCTTAAGGTTAACCACAGACTGTGAAACTTAATTTATTTGCCAAAGAAAGTCGTGACATTTAAGTTAACTCAAAAATGTAAACAAATGTCTATAGCCTCCACCTAGTTCAAAAGAATATTATATTGGACAGTTAAAGGGTACTTGTTATGGAATTCTCCGTTTGAGGCTACATTGTACACACTAAGCAAATAAATAAATAAATAAGGATTAAATCCGAAAATGGCCTCCCGTTAACGACTCCACACTCCACCTCTGGTACCCTGCGTTCAACACTTTTTTTATGGTTGCCCGTGAATAAATACTGCTTTGTCTTGGTAGATTCAAGATTGAATATACTTTTGATTGGCCAAATTTAAAGGTGAACCTTTTTGGTGGAATCAAATTTAAAGCTGATGTTATACACTCAGCTGATCTACACTGTTAGACGTTTTTAGATTACAATGATTTTAAATGGCAGATATTTAACGTAATATCTTATTTCTTGATAAAATTAAAGGCATTTTTGTATTTTTCCTCAGTCCCTGGCACCAAGACCTTCTATTTGAGCCCTTTCCCATTATCTTGCAAGTGCAAGGCCTGTGACTTGCCAAATGCCCATAATTTCGGCGCAAAAATTTCGCTTACATAATATATTTATATCGATCATTTGGCATTAAATCGGCATCGTTATAACGTAAAAGAAACACTTAACTCTTTATAATTTTATATTGTAAATATATACTCAAACGCGTAATTATAAAGTCTGAAATCTTAAAATTAAAATATTTATTTGTTATAGTAGGCCTACATTGAACATAGTTAGCTGCCTTTTGAAAAAAACCCCATAGTCAACATCTATCATATGGCTTTGAATCAAGCATCAGCACCACATGTTTGAATGTCAACAAAACAGACGTTTTTAGATCCCAATGCTTTTTAAATGGCAGATATTTTACGTTATTTCTCGTTTTCTGGTGAATTTCAAGCAATTTCAGTATTTTTCCCGCCATCTCGGAATAGAGACCTTTAATTTGAGCCCTCTCCCATCTTTCTACGACTTACCAGACGTTCACAATTTTGACGCAAAGAATCGCCTTACGAAATTAAATATATGATACAACTCTGTGGCACAGCTGTTTTAATTTCAAAAGATGTAAACAAATTAAACCCCATGTTGTTTTAATGGGAAAAGTTTTATTCTGTTGCGAATTTATGGTAAAAAAATAAGAAAAATGAATAGTTTTCCCTCAAAATTCACGTCAAGACCTTTAAAATAAGACCCCTCCCATCCTTCTACGGCCATCCAGTCACTCACAATTTCTTTACAAAAATTTGACTTACGGAATTATATATATAGATTTCGTAAGGCGACTCTTTGCGTCAAAATTGTGAACGTCTGGTAAGTCGTAGAAAGATGGGAGAGGGCTCAAATTAAAGGTCTCTATTCCGAGATGGCGGGAAAAATACTGAAATTGCTTGAAATTCACCAGAAAACGAGAAATAACGTAAAATATCTGCCATTTAAAAAGCATTGGGATCTAAAAACGTCTGTTTTGTTGACATTCAAACATGTGGTGCTGATGCTTGATTCAAAGCCATATGATAGATGTTGACATATGGGTTTTTTCAAAAGGCAGCTAACTATGTTCAATGTACTATAACAAATAAATATTTTAATATTAAGATTTCAGACTTTATAATTACGCGTTTGAGTATATATTTACAATATAAAATTATAAAGAGTTAAGTGTTTCTTTTACGTTATAACGATGCAGATTTTATGCCAAATGATCGATATAAATATATTATGTAAGCGAAATTTTTGCGCCGAAATTATGGGCATTTGGCAAGTCACAGGTCTTGCACTTGCAAGATAATGGGAAAGGGCTCAAATAGAAGGTCTTGGTGCCAGGAACTCAGGAAAAATACAAAAATGTCTTTAATTTTATCAGGAAATAAGATATTACGTTAAATATCTGCCATTTAAAATCATTGTAATCTAAAAACGTCTAACAGTGTAGATCAGCTGAGTGTAATATAAGCTTTAAATTTGATTCCACCAAAAAGGTTCACCTTTAAATTTGACCAATCAAAAGTATATTCAATCTTGAATCTACCAGGAAAAAGCAGTATTTATTCACGGGCAACCATAAATAAAGTGTTGAACGTAGGGTACCAGAGGCTCCAACGTGGAGTGTGGAGTCGTTAACGGGAGACCATTTTCTGATTCAATCCTTATTTATTTGCTTAGTGTGTACAATGTAGCCTCAAACGGAGAATTCCATAACAAGTTCCCTTTAACTGTCCAATATAATATTCTTTTGAACTAGGTGGAGGCTATAGACATTTGTTTACATTTTTGAATTAAATGTCACGACTTTCTTTGGCAAATAAATTAAGTTTCACAGTCTGTGGTTAACCTTAAGAATTGTTTTAAACCATGTCCATATGTTTAATAATTGTAAACAATGTGAACTGAGTTGTTTTGAGAACGACATCCATAGCGCCATTGTTTCAAAAATTTAGCCGTTTACTACTAAAGTAGGCTAACGCCCTTTCTTAAAATTCTGATACGCACTAGCAAATGTCAAAGTATAAGTAACATTTCACTTTACACATTTAATTCCGCCAAACAGTTTCCGAGTTGTGAGTGTGAAGGAAACATTAAATATATATTTTATTAAGCATTTGTATTTTATTTATAGGGGCTTTTGCCCCTACAAGCCACTAGTTCCTATGTATTTCAGTAAATAGTAAGTTTTCGTCACCTCAGCTGCTTCTTTGTTCACCTTGCCTGTTTTTATTGTAATGTAATTAAATAATTTTGTAAAAGAATAAAACGGGGAAAATCATTTTTACAAACGTATTATATGCCTATCCCACGGTAACTAGAAAGTTACCGTGTGCCTATCCTACAATGAAGATTTGAGATCGTAACTACGTAATTGCAGTTTTCATTGAACATTTTTTATATAACCACACTGAACACACAAAGCAATTACTTACTTCAACAGATAAATTACTACCATTCCCAGGTGGTGTCGGAATGCATGTTGTTATCCCATACTGAAGAGTTTAATCGAGTAGCAAATATGTGTACTGTAGATGCATAATTCTACTTTTGTATGCGGATTTTGATTTGAGATTAAATCTGAAGAATCAGTATTGGGTTTAGTGGACAGGTCTGGAATATTTCTTTAAACATTTCCAAAACATTTTACCCTCACAGTTGATCTACCTTGCCTTGGTTTTATTTCCACTGAAATCTATCGCTGCGTAAGATAAAAAAAGATTAAAATCACTTCTACTATTTAACTTAATTAAGTTTATCATGAGAGATTCAGTCTAAATGCTTGCATGTTAAGTTTGAGTGATACCCATGAGTCCGATCTAAGCCTGTTGGATTAGTGGTCAGTTACACTAATAGCTCTACTACGGTGACAGATGACCGTCATGTGCTCCATCAATTAATTGATCCTTCATGTAGGCTATTTACCGGGAATATTAATCGACATTTGTTTTTTTCCTGCACCTACTATCTAAAGTCGTATTTTAGTCCCTGGAAGAGAATACTAAAGTACTAGTTTATACTCCAAGGGATTTACTTAAAACGAAACGAAAACAATTCACAAGATATTCAGCACCTCAAAACAAACATCTTCTATAGAAATAAAATTAGAGTTTTGTCTGTACATTGCTTAGAATTATGAAATTTTTGGTTATTTTTGCGTTTTGAAAGTTAGAGAATCCGAATCAAGCCTTATCTCAATTTATGTCACGATGTGTGTTGGTAACGCTCAACATCACACTTTAGACCGCTTTTCACGCAAAAACTAGATTACCATTTTGGCTGAAACTTTTCTCCTGTGTTGTATGCACATATGAGAAGGTTTTAGACGACTTAAAAACGAGTCTTTTTGAAATCAAATAGTAAGCTTCTAAAAACCGAGTTTTATTTGATTTCGACCAAGTTTGTTTTGAATTTCCCCATAATTCAAGGGGATGACGTTTTGATTACATTTTCAGTGTTCCAAGCAGATGGTATTACCTTCACTGATGGATTCGTCGTTACAGATGTTTTATGATTTCATTCAGCTTTATGTTTTGTTTATAATATTTCTTTTCAATTGACATGTACTATATAAAGTTAATATTTTCCCATTCATTATACATTTATCAGGATTTTCATCCTGATCTGACCCTCGGACTCCACCACAGACCAAGGCCGCGCATAGACCCTCTCAAAGATCACATATTAATATCCAATGCCAGAATTATAAGTGATGAAATGTTTATATTCAAACAGATGTTAAAAGCAAGACATTTCATAGAATGTAAAACCAGCTGTCTGTAAAAATAAAATAAAAAGTCTTTCCTTCCTTATAACAGCGGTTAATGAAAGAGATAATGTAAACAATTTTTTAAAAATTGCGGGACGGCTATGTTATTTTGTTGTTGTTCAAAATAGACCCTAAAACATTTAGGGCTATGTTATTTTGTTGTTTCAAAATAGACCCTACTTTGGTGGCATTTAATCAAGGCATTTTCTACTCTATGTACATTAACTTTCATGAATCAGGAAACTGCTTTAAGATTCACTAAGTACGCACGGTCTGCGAAGAGGGTATTTCCTGCCTCAGGGTCACGCTGTACTATAGCACAGATTCAACGATAGGCCTACTGAGTATAAGCCTTCCCAGGCAGCGACACCCTTAGGGGTTTGTCGGCGGGGGCGCTGGAATGTGCTGGCAAGTGTAGTATAGAGAGGCCAACTAAAAATGCCTCGTGCGGGGGGGCAGCAATATTTCTAAGTACTCCCGTCGCAGCAGACCTGCGTTCTTAGCGGATTCCTAAAACATCTTTCTGAATGATTAAAGTAAATCTACTTTATATTGTCAAATACCACTGACCTATCATCGCACAGCCCGAACTACTTGAACTTGACTTAGAATCTTGAAACTTTTCATGGACGTTCCTATAGGGCGTGAGCATCCGCTGAGAACGGCGTTTTCAAAATTCAAAGTTTTCAGTGCTTTTCGGTTTGGTCAACGGTCTAAAATCTTTCCGACAGCTGAAAGACCAAAGCTGAACATAAACAGCCTGAGCTGTCCCCCCCCCCCATTAAAAACAGGCCAGGCCAGGGGCCAGGGGTGTTTTTTATCGGGCCAGGCCTGGCTGGTTTGTGGGGGGTGCTGGGCTGGGCTGGGCTGTGTCTTTCAGAGCTGATTGGTTTTTACAGCTGATTTATAGTTTGGTTCCTTTAATCATGGTTTTATGGTTGTTTTTTCTTTTGGGTGATATGTACTATATTAAAGTCACCAATAGTTCTTGTACCTTATCATAAACTCAGTATGTGGCACCATCTTCATTTAGGCAGCGGGTGTTAAAATTGTTATCGTGAGCGAAGCCACGGGCAACTGCTAGTAACAAATAATGCAAGAAATTCAAAGAGGTACCTAACCTTGCAACACAAGTTCTGGAATTTGATGGAGAGAGCATAACTTTATACAAATGCCAATGACGGACTGTTTGAGCACATAATGTAAACTAAATGTGATCAAACTTAAATAATAGGTTGTATAAAATGTAAAGATTAATAAAACTATACTCATTACATATTTATATACGTATTATTCAATCTAAAAATTGGTTGCGTTTAAGAAAAAACACCCTGTATCTATATGTGATTCTAATATAGCCCAGTTTAAAGGAGAAAATGATCATTTGAAGGAAAAGTTAAATCTCGCACTTATTGTTAATGGTGTAGGTGGAGGAAAAATTTTGTGTGCATCAAGGGACTAAAGTGCTTTTTCTCCTTTGGGAAAATTGTCGCCCTCGGCTTCGCCATCGGGCGACAACAGTTTCCCTCACGGAGAAAAAGTTACACTTTAGTCCCTAGATGTACTAATGAAAAAACTGGTCATATGATAAATATGACATTCATTGCAATAATAGGTTTGCTAATGCAAAGTTGAGCATTGGAGGATTTAACTTTATTTTTTTTTGGGGGGGGGGGGGGTTGTTATGTAAAGTATAAATGAGTAATTTTGAAATTAAATGATACGATACCAGTGTTAATAAACGATTCCTTATTTTAACTGCATCCTTTTAGCCACAGCGATTCGATGTGTTTGAAGTTAAAAAAAAATAAATAAATGCCCTGAGTGTTTTGATTGTAAACATTGTTTCTAAATTGTTTTCCTTATGTAGACATTGACTTGAATATCAATGAACAACTTGAAATTTCACTTGAATCTACCTTTGAAATAAAATGATACTTTTACTCTATTATCGCGTCTGTCTTTTTCTTCCTCCAGTTAAAGATTAAACCTGTCTCAATCCATGCCAAAAAAATTCCTATTGGGAAATTTTTATCTGTGCATTTTTTCAGTTGCACAACGCTCATTCTCTCATCTCATGAGTGTTGATTATTGTATTTTATCAGTGCGCACTGATTTATTCGTGCCGACTAGACATTGGTTTTTACCAATTATTTCTGATTTACAAGGTACTGTAGTGAGAATGTATGGTATGTCGAAAGACTTGGACATTATATTTTACTTCCAGCTTATATAAATATCGCGGGAATGAGCCTGAGATACAAACCAGCCGACGATTGTTGTTCAGTTCACCAAACACGTCATTGGTGAACATTCGCCAGGCGCGAATAACGGTTTCTAAACAATGGGTTCATTGCCGCATTATTTTTTTCATTCTGTACTCGCATATCACGATTGCAAAAACAAAGTGCAAATATACGGTTATGACGTAGGACGTATAAGATGATGAAACTATAAACTGTTTCATAGCTTAGGTTGTTAAGGAGGAGTTAAATTCTATTACAACGTTAATTTGTATAGTATTTTATATTTATAAAATTTGGTGGACTTTGTCAAGTTTTAAGTAGTTAACATGGAGGTAGTCTGTTTAAGGTTAATCTACTTTCTCTTTTAAAATCTTGCGTATGTGATAATCTTCGACTTTGCTAAGCCGATGAAGCCCTACTTCGAGGGCGTTTGCAATTTTGATGCAGTCGTAGCTGAAAAAATTAATGTGCTCACCCTTTCTTACCGTATTTTAAAGGAAATTGTTATTGCTTTGCAGTGTGAATCCCACTCTAAAATTAATAGGATATTTGCTAACGTAACCGGAGGAGTAGGGGGCCGAAGACGATATTCGCAACCAGAGAAGCGCAGGATTGAAACCCAATATCGGCGCCGCCGTCCCCTCCTGTTATGTCACGATAAGATCCGAGCCTGCGATCTCGCCACTCCGTATCGCCCGACCACTCAGCACACCTCTTAACTGTCGTTAAACGCTCAGCTCTCACTTTCCCGGGCATAAACAGCTTTCGGTCATAATCGGGCGCCGCTCTCCGCGTGGCCGGCGATTGGGCCACCTTTTGTTGTGATCCTCATCGGTTAATCATGCCTTATCGTTGATAAGACTAATGATGAATGTCGGAGATCGCGCGGACGGTAAACAGGATTCCGCCTGGACCGGGGCGACAGCTCCCCGGGCCCGCGGTCCTGCGCCGCCGCCGCTGACGTCAATCCCCGCTGACGTGCGGTCGTATCTGCGGTCGTTTGGAGATGTGCCTTTCCAGTTTCATTAGCGGCGCTGGCTGGCGACGAAAATATACCTATTGTAAGAACGGAAAAAAGGAAATCATATTTCCCTATTATAGTTGTGCCAGTCACTGAATCATAACTGTAAACAAAATTAGCGTATATTTTTATTTCTGGTGGCTCTGATTATATCGACCCATCTATCTATGCGAGATAGAAAACATGTTTACCTATATAAATCCTCCCATATTACGTATGTGTTAGATACGTTTTCCTTATTTTCGTCCGGTTTGGGGCTTAGTTTGTCAGTGCTTCTTGGGAATATTTATTTTCCATGTTTGGTTCGTTCTTAGAAGTGTGGTGGCGTAACGAAATTATCTGAACGCTTCTTAGTTTTTATCATCCCTCGTAATATGTGTAAATACTTCAAATAGTTACTTAACTAGTTTTTAGGCCCATTTTACGCTTTTCAACGTTTTAAAAATAAACCGTTTGCAGCAGACATTCATGCTTTGCAGATTATACGAAAATATTAATTAAAAACCTCACCAATCTCGGTTACCAAGCTTTTCAATAATATACTTTTGAATTAGTATATATAACAAGTTTGAATTAGTACATAGAAAGTTCCCTGTACATTCTGTATTACATACTCCCCATATCAATGAAATTTCTGGTCAGGGCTTACTGCAGCAAGCCAAAACGCAATTGGTTTAAATGAAGAATTTAAAAAAATCAAATTAATTGTTTTTTTTAAGCTCCACCAAGTTTTTAAAGCAGCCTCTATGCGTAATCGTAAATTAACGGGCTATTCCGCCCTTTTCAGCTATTGCCTCTGACATGCCTATGACTCAGTATTTACATGCTCTTCGAGAATATGATGTAGATGGTACAATAAATATGAGTCATTAGTCAGTTCGAACCCCATCTCCATTACTCGCTGGAAGGTGCATGTTGTCGATCAGTTTACCGTTTTCGTGTTAATCCTTCTCTATTGAGTTGTGGGTGTAGTGTACCGTCCATCCGTAAACAGGTGGGACAAACAACATCATCGCTGTTTGTGCGAGAGTTGGGAGTTAAGTTGTCGGACTCGCTGTCTTATTACTTAAATAATCAAAACATTTAGTTTTTTTCATCGTTTTTGCTATGATAATAAGTTGGTGACACTTTAATAATTCACAAAGCTTCACACTTATAAATGTTAGTAGGATGTATCAACCAGACGAAGCCAAAAACCAAGTTTTATGAAGATACATTGAGATATCAGGGACATATAGAAGTTTGTTTATTCCCCAAGGCCCTCCACACACCAGAGTGGCGTGGCAGAAAAGTAATCAAATAGCATGGTTTTATATATAAAATCCGCTGATTTGGAGACCCGCAGCTTCCTACCACTTGATGCATCTCCCATAGCGTCAATATACTGTGTCTACCGCTTTCAATATTTCGGTGGCTAACATACGTAGAACAATGATTGAAAATACTAACTTGTTTGTTTTTCCGAGTTGAATTGAATGGTGCGAACAAAAATTAGAATTTAAAAACCTTCTATTTAAAAAAAATAAAAAACTTTTGTGGGGGTTTATTCCTCTCACCCTCCTTCCAAAGATCTGATGGGGCATCTAAAAATTCAAATGAACAGTGTTTTTTGCTTTTGGGGCCACAAAACGAAAAGTTTTCATGGTCTTATGCTGAAGTCTTAACTGAGTTTTCCTCGCAATTTCAGTCATTTAAAACACTTCAAACGAAAACACTAAACAAATATCATTTTACTGTAATGTCCCCACGTTCCTGGCGTTCCGTGCCTAAATAAAAAACTTAGATAGGCGTATTTTAATAATATATTCGCTTTCCTTTTTTGTTTTGTTGGCGTTAACGTGTACCAATTCATTTTTAACAACGTGTCGGAGCTCGCAACAAGATCTGTCAACCGTATGGTACACAAAGAAAATACGTCGATGGTGGCTTAGCGCCAAAGTACGTTCATTTCAGCTAACATTTTTCATGAATAATTAACAAGTTACAGAATTTATTTTCTAAAATTTACATTCATTGGAGAGAACAAAAACATTAAACATTCTGGAAGTAGAATCTTTTCTTACAATTTTTTTATTTGTTTTGTTGGTTTTAGAATATTAGTCCACAGAATCATATCGCATAAACCACAATAAAAGCTGTATAAATTAATTACAGCTTTTTTACGACTATTTGATACACTGCGAAATTTAAACGTGAAAACAACTCAAAGGTAATCCTGGTAAAGATTTGTTCCCTAACACTTTGACTGTTGCCTATTCATTTTATAAGAAAACTGTTTTAATTTGTATAAACTTTCGAAGACGTGTTAATGGCAGCTCTGACTGAGTTAAGTTCGTTTTCACTACACTACGACGAAATCACCTGTTTTACAAACGTCAAACGCGGACCGAAACACACTGTTTGCCGCCACAGGACCGAAAACGTTTGGGGCCCTAGGGCCGAAAGTCAGCTGATCGTTTGTTTGCTTGAAACAACGTCAGAACCTCACATAATTATACGGCAATCAAGACAGGATAGTTGCGATCATATGATTTTCATAGCTGTGTTTTGTTTTCAGGTGAGTCAAATAATAATCAGTTTTTTTTATTATTTAGGGTATATTTCATTGTGTAGTGTGGTGAAAAATAGCGTTCGCACCTCGGCCGAAAGGGTTTTCGGCTCTTGTTGCGAAATATACTATTGTAATTTGTTTGCCAAGTGAAAGTAAGCCCGTGTTCCAGAACAATAGACCGTGTTAATCACACGGCCGTGGCTGAACAGCTGGCAGTTATAGTTCGCGCATGAAAATCCCGACCACTTTAGAGAACGTGTGCGAGAGAGATGTATAATCAATGTTTAGAGTGAGATAGACGATTCCTAAATATGCGAATTTCATTGGCTGCAGAATTGTGGTGTGCGTATACCTCATTGGTTTCCTATTGAATGATCATTTGTTCTTTTCGTTCTTGAAGTGTTACAGTTGTCCGCTAAATATATGACTCTTCAACCTGAAAGTCACAAAGCCGTTTTGACAGCTGTCATCGCCCAAAGAAAATAAACATTATGTGTTTACTTCTGATTAATCTTATTTTTTTAAACGTATAAAAACATAATTTATAAGATTTTAAACTCTTAATTAATAAGAGTTATGTAAACAAAACCTCAAACCATAACATTATAGTTATTATTTTAATTTATTAATACGCAAGCGGTTTTCTTTTCACAGTCCAACCGCAATAACGGCTGGACGGATTTTAACGTTTGAGGTGTCAAATTAAAGGGAATTTTATGTAGATTTGCCAACAAATCTCAGAATTTTAAAAAGGGGCGTAACTAAAGTACAGTAAAGGGCTGAAGTTTCGGAACATTGGCGCTATTCATCGACATTTGAGCAAGCTCAGTTTTGTTTACAAACTGAACATATGGCCAAGCTCTGAAATAGTTCTAGAGGTAGTGAGGTATGAGAAGAAGCTTGAGTTTGAAGTTTCAGCAGAGGAGAGGAGGATATCATAGATGACGTGGAAGTAAACAAAGCCATATGAATACGCTACTAGTCTGGTAGATAAAAAATACTAAACCAAAACAAAATGTGGGTTGATATTAGAAACAATGTTTTGCTCTTTGAATAACAATCAATAAGCAGGTGACATGTTTTTGGTTTAGCATGTAACACATGACTGACACAAGAAATTTGTTATTGAATCAATTGATCATCTGTTAATATTTATTTCCCCTTCTTGAAAAATCCAAATTCATCTGGGTTTGTTTATAAACACCCAAGCTTCTTCTCATACCTCACTACCTCTACAGGTAAACTTATTTTTTTAGCTGGTTTGGATTTGTTTTCAACAGTTTTCTTTTCTTAAAGATTTATTATGTAATTTAGGTTATGTTATGAAGTTTTTAAAGCTCTTAAAAATGCCAGTTATCAGTTTTACAATGTAGTTTACGATAACTCATAGTGTTCTTTGAAGTTACATTAATCTGAGCAAATCTATTTTTGGATTTGTTGCATTTATAATGCCACCGATAAGAAGAAGACGAACGTTGACCGGTCAGAGGAGTCGGAACGAACACGATCGCAACCGCTGGCATCACCCTCCCGATGTACCATTTGATGCTCCTTCCAACCTCAGACCAATGAACTAAAAATGTTTTCATTGCGGTGGGTTGCATTTGAAGAATGAAAAGACCGGTAGAGATAGTGCGTCATTTACAAGGTTATGCATATAAAGACAGCCGTTCCCTGCAATCTCTGTTTTGGCGATAATTATCAATAAGGTGCAGCGGCAATCACTAAACAAAGGAAGTCATTACGTGCTAGTGTTTGCTCTCGGTCAGCTACATGAGCTGTAAGCAGATAAGATAAGAGTTCAATCTTTTGCCGATGTTGAAATATACATTTCAGAAAAAAGAGGATATGGGGAAATGAAGGTGTTCCCAATCGTTAAAGTTTATACCGGAAACTCCTGCGGTAGATAAAATTAACTCTAAAAGTTTCAGTAGCTAAGCTATAATATTGTTAATGAAAACTTCAAAAGTATATACTTAAATGGGCTGATTATTCTTCATTCTTTTACTATATAATTTTTGCTCGATTTCGAGCTACGTGTCATCTAGTTATAGTTAATTAACAACCAAGAACTTATTTTTGTTTTGCATGCAGTTCACTTATTTACAACTATTTAGCGCAGTGAATGGGGCGGGGCTTGAGGAGGGGAGTACACTTCTCCTCCCCCATACCCCAAAATTAATGCTTGCGCTAGTCGGGATATTCGTGCGCAAACTGTAGATGTAGGTTGCATCGTGTCTTCCGCTGCAGCCAGCTTGGCTCTGTGCAATGTACACATTCCGACGCTATCAAAACTATCACGCGTTATCTCACTCACAACTGCCCCACATCGCTTGTATCGTAGTCTGATATCAGCCGTACTTCCGTCTCATACACCTTCGCCGCCGCGGTACGACCGGACTGAAAGTAATTCTTGAATTAATGATATCGGTGTGTATCAGCTTACAGTTTTCCATTAGATCACTATAATTGTAAAAATTATAATAATTTATAAGGTTTTGAAATGTAATCGGTTTGGTAATCGACCCTTGCATCAAAAATATTTAAATAATTATAAATTTCAAATATAATATGCATATATTTAGTTTTTAATTTTAATTTTATACATCAGACATATTTTTAAACACTGAGGGTGCATCATATTCCTCCTAGTAGCCAGTGAGTGCTCTGGACTACATGCCCATAACTCCTGGCTGATAGGGGTACAGATGTGTAGATAAAACGCCTTAGGCCTTAAGGAAAATGTTTAGAAAATTACTTGGTCTTTTCGTCTGGCCAAACGAGACGAGGCGTTTTTAACTCAAATTGACGTCAGTCAAGTCCAAATCTCGGAGATAGCAGAAGCTTAACACAACATTGGGCGTTTCCATAAAAGTGATTCACACGCCTATCGTCTGTCAATAGCAGTCGTGATTGCCGTCTCAGAATTGTGCAACTGTCGTTGTTGGATTTTAATTTACTATTTTACCAAATATCTTATGCGCAACTTGATTTGTAATACACGATTCTTCATTCATTTGGCTTTTGATGCTGTTTGTAATGTTCTGTTTTTCACTAATGTTGATTAGAAAAATGTATTAAAAAAATAAAAACTTCTACCATACTTCATATCTGGATATTTTTAACTTTCATAAGCTTGTTTTTGTGATTTCTTAGGCTACACATTCCACGCACAAACCTTCCATCATATCATGAGGATTTAAATATGTTAAGGAATCTTTTGTATAAAAAACCCTTGGTATTCTGAGTGTATTCCTGCAGATAGTTTAGGCTAAATCAGTTTATGTAATGTACACATTAAGCTTTATTCAGCTGCAGTAATTGTTGACTGTTGGTGGAGACAGCTTTGGCATTATCTCAAGAGATCGTGGGTGTAGTTTTGATTGCGTTTTCTGTGTATTGTATCTCGCAGGAAGTTAAGCATTGATATACTGAATCTTGATATGGATATTTGTTTCTGCTTTATATTATGTTTGCTCCTACCGTACTGGTTGTAGTAAATCCAAAATAATGTAAAATCAATAAATTGTTTCCTAAATTAAAAGACATTTTTTCGGGAAGTGAAAGTCACATATCAATGCGACATAATATTACGTGTAGATACATTATTTATCCCTATGGTAATTTACCAAGAGACGACAGTTTGCAAATATTATGATGAGCTTACATATCTAGTTTTTATGTCATGCTTGGAACTTTGACATTAAGTCTGTCATCCTTAAAGTACTGCTAATAATTCTCTTCATAAGTCACTTGCTAAAGATTTGAGCTTACGAAATTGTTTGTTGTGTGACCCTGTACCAAGATGTCATCGTTCGGGACACGAATTTTCAGGAAACCAAAGACCCAAAACTGATCTCAGTTACACAGTGAGAGTTTTCAAATAATTTTTTATTTATTTTTTGGACTTTACCTTTTGCTTCCAGTAGTGCCTCTCGAAACGTAGTGCTACGTTTCGAGAGGCACTACGTATCGAGAGGTATTGAAACTCCTCTCGTTTTCAAGTGACCCTATTTCAATTCTTCGGTGTTCGGAATTTAAAAAATTACCAAGGAAAGTTCAGGTCTTGCAAGTTTATTTAGTTTAGTGTGCAGTAATCATCATTAGTTATTCAGAATTGAGTTTATGTCTATATAATGTTTTGACTTATATTATCTTCATTCAAATTATCGGCCGATTGACCCAACAACATCGATATCTCCTCCCTCCCCTCCCCCCCTTAGCCGTGACAGGCGACTGATTCAGTCCCAGTCCTTGATGGATGGATACAGACATTCGTATGCGGGCGGCGTGGCGGCGAGGAAGACGCCAGGGCCGACCCGCGAGCCGCATACAGTACTGTACTCGCCACACTCGCGCTGCGAAACGCTGCGTTTCCGCCTGCCGACACGCGCGACTGACGGCGACCAGCTGGCGTTTGCCGAATCGAATTTCAGCAGGTGGCGATTTAAATTTCGAATTGCGAATTGATCTCTGGTAGCTGGAAGATTTCCGACGTCATCTATACTTGAGTTTTATTCAACGAGACAAATAATAAATTTTAATCCGCTTTACCACTCTATGATCGCCGCACGATAGTTTGTTTGTCGAATTGAAAATCCACACAGCTATTAGGATCGTGAATTTATTTTTAATAAATCAAGCAATGTTCGGTTATTCTTTACGCCTACTACATGATTTATTATTTAGTCTATTTAAAATAAGGAAAACAAACAGTGGTAGACTAACAGTTAAAGTACTTCTACAATTAATTTTTGATAGTTAAAGAGGTATATCGTCTATTGATAGTACTATTGCTCATAATTTTTCTTGTAGAAATTACCTGACTTGTGATTGAAGGGCTAAAGGTGCAATTAATTTTGACTTGTTACATTTTTAAAATATCGAAAACCCCCTTGAAATTTAATTCCTAATCAGTTTAACTAAATATAATAGTTAGCATCTGAGAATTTACAATGTCTTGGTGGATATTTCGCTAATGATGGATCGGGAGTGAGCGAGTGAGGCTCGATGAGGCGCAGTGCGGCCTGGGCTTATCTCTGCCACGAGGCTGATTACCGACTTGCATACGGCACACCATCAGCTGCACTGATAGCACATTATACAACCAGAAGCAGTTTGTCAACATCATCAATCTAATGGTTAATTAAATTACCTAAATGACCTGAATGGTGTTTTTCTTTATTCAAGGGCAAAGAATAAATTATCATTTTATCTTTTTTTTATCTTTTGATTCTTGGAATTGAAATGGACGTTTTGGTTAAATAATAATCTATTACCTTGTACTGCATTTATGACAGTCATCAAATATTGAAATATCAAGGCTTACAAACTTGGTTAACACTGATTTGCTACATGTTTGCACAATACACTGTACCTATTTGAAAACTAAATAACCCCTGCATGACAAGTATAAAATTACAAATATGTTTAATTAAAAACAGTGAACAGTAATTGAATAGGCCTGTTGTTGGATGCCAAAATTGGGGTTTCAGTCAAGTTGGGCTTCGTTTTTGGTTATATCTCTTTTATAAGATTCATTTTATAGTATTCAATATCTAAAACTCAATTCCATTTATATGACAGTTTGGCATTGGGCAGTCTGGTCTCAGGACTATGAATTGATCGCTCTATGGTGCAGATCCAGTTATCATCCATTTGGTTATCAATATTTATGAAACATTTCAACCATGGGATTGGTTAAGGCAGCATTAAAGAATCTTTAATAATGAAAATTCAGTTTAAATGATTGATTTGCATAGGTTTTGGGACAATAAGAGAAAAGCGATCTAAATAAGAAGTTTGTTGTTTCTTAAAAGAAGGAATTGTGTTTTTCAACCATAAAACTTTCTTATTTTTGCTAATGAGTTCAAGGGTTCTTTAATCAGTTAAAATCCAATGCACTTAAAAGTATGATTTTAATCTTAGTTGACCTAAATAATTTTTGCTTGATGAAATATCCCATTCCAAATTTATTTTTAATAATTAAATCAAATTTATTTTTAATTATTATCAATTATTAACATAGTAAAGGGTGATCCAGTTAGAGGTTACAATTTAAAAATTAAATAATACGCATTGTAGTTTACTTACTAGGAATATTTTTATCTATACACATTTATTAAAGATTGACATTAAACGTGAAAAATAATATCCATCAAATGACCGCTACATGCATCCCTGCAGACTTCAGCCCTTTTGATGAAATTTTCCATCACTTCCTCGATCAATTGTTGTGGAATTTGATGGATTACTCTGCGAATCTCGTCCTTCAGCTCCGGAATCGCGTTGGGTTTGTTTGCATAAACTTTCTGCTTCAAATAACCCCAAAGGAGCAGAAAATCCACTGGACTGAATAAAAACATTGGTGTGAGGCTACATGATCTTGCTGGCCAATGTTGATGACTAAAATGAGAGATTAAACGGCCGAGAAACTTTGTGTGCAACAACTGCACTGTTTCTCGTTCTGTATTACAAGTGGCCCAATATTGTTGAAACCACAAGTCGTTCAACTCTTATTAACAACCAATTCTTCAAACTGCTGCCAAAAATAATCGCTTATCATCTCCCGATAATGTTCTCCATTGACTGTAACTGCATCGCCACTCACGGTCATTTTCAAAAAAGTAAGGGCCAATCACGCCACCAACCCACAATCCACTCCAAACAGTTACCTTTTTGGACGTATTTCTTTCGGGTGAATAGGATAAGGATTTTCAAGTCCCCAAATGTCACAGTTTTGCTTGTTTACATAGCCATTGAAATGGAAGTGAGCTTCATCAGGAAAGATGATTTTATTCACATAGTAAAGTTTTCCCCATTTTTAAAAAAGGTTTTAACAATTAAAACTCGTTCTTCATTCGAATAACGCTCTATTACATAAAATGTCAGTACACAACAATGCTCAATTACAAAATATCAGCAGTTTATCTTGCATACGATACCAGTGCTATCAACTTAAAATTGTAACCTCCAACTGGATCACCCATGGCTATTGTGTTGGTGGCCATATTATATTTATTGATTTCAATCATGTCCATTAATTTTTAGTTTATTAAATGTTTGAACTGAAAAAAGGGTACCATTTTGATAAAAACTCAAATTGAGGCCACCTAAAATTATTATTAACTCAAAACAAACAGTTTTTTCTCCAAATCAATAAATTCTTTTCCTACAAACATTTCATCTGTCAGTCAATGTTTCTCTTCAGTTCTTCATTTACTACATCATTGGTCTTATATGATAATACTATTGACCAGCGGCTAATACATTAGCTTTGAATATTGTAGTTTTATAATAATATCCTGTAAAATATCTTTACGTTAGTTTTGTTTCAATTCTGTATCTTCTTGCTAAATCATCTTTTTCAAATTTGTTTAAAACATTTAGCTATTTTTTTTATCAAAACAAGTTTCTTAACTAAAGAACATAAATAAAATTATTTTATTTTATCTTAGAATTCCAAATGGAAAAGTGTTCAACAAGGGTCAATTTAGAGACTGTAAATCAGTACTCTGTTGGAGGAATTGCTGCTATCATGATTTGTCAATTGTACCAAGGTCAGATCAATCTAAGGCCAGTGCACTACCAGCTCAACTAGCTTTGTTGAATTCTTCAAGCTTATAATTTCTTACCAATTACTTGTTTCTGATTGTTTTACACTATTTACTCCTGCTTTAAGTTTTATTCATAAAACTTTTTTCCAAAAGATTTTTTTCAAAAAGATTTTCAGAATGAATAATTGTTTTCAAAGGAATGTTTTCCAAGTAGTAGCTGATGTATTAGCCGATGTTTTATTCCTAAGCAAATTTGTGTGCCATGTATTCTCAAATCATGATTAATACATTTAAAACAATTTATCATAATTATTGCCAACTATTTTTTCCAAAATTGATTAATTATTTTTAAAACTGGAAGTTTATATATATATATATATATATATATATATATATATATATATAAACTTCCAGGTTTTGATTATATATATATATATCAAACCTTTTTTGAGTTGTATGAATTTCTGCTATTAAAATAAAGGAAGGAAGAAAACTCAAAAGTTGAGTTGCTCATGGTTTCAATTATTATGAATTATTTTATCAAATTTTACAAGCATCGACTGTTGCACTGAATAACATTATGCCAAAATGGTACTGTACATCAACATCAACCTTCTGAAATGGTGTTTATGTCACCTGGGAATACAGTTTCAAGCTTAGATCTTACAATGAAAAAGCAAACGACTAATGGTTTAGTAACTTGAAAAAAAACTATTTATGATTTTAAATTTTTTAAATTTTTTTCTCAATTTATGTGTTTTTGAAAAGATGCTAAAACCAATTTCATTTTTAGTTATTAAGCCTCTGGATTACTGTCGAATACTATTTGTGGCCAAATTATCTGCTTCAAGTAATACCAGAAGTTTGCTGTGTTAACTAGTTTCGGTTTTGGTGAACCAGGCCATACAAGGTGTCATATCATGCTCATTCATATCACCTGGTCACTTCGCTCCTACATTCATACTATCCAGTCCCCTTCGCTCTTGTCTGTTTTTCCATTGTTTTTCATATTTTCTTAATGGTGTCAATTTGTCCGTGTGTGTTCTTAATATTCATTTAAAAGAAATCTACAACTTTCTACTGAAGTGATGTGAAGACGACTTGTATGGGTCGATAATGGTTCACCAAGACCAAAACTACTTGCCACTTGCAACTTTTTTGGATTACTTACAGATAGTAAGCAAAATTGTTTCTAATACAGAAAAAATAGTTTGATGACAATAAATAAGCTTTTTGCTTACTAATGAATATAAGATTAATTCAAGCTCTTAATGTCTTATGATTTGACTCAGCAGACACATTGCGCTTGCGCACCTCTCTGGTATGGAACTCCTTTAAAATCCGTGTACGTGTTATGGGCAACTAAAAAAACTTCCTCTCTTCAGGGAAATTATCTTAAACCACTAATATATTTATGGCTACATGAAAATTTCACATTACACCATAGCTCTGAAGGTTCGCAACTATCCAGCTGGCAATTATTTTCTTAAACCAAGGAGATCGTAGTTCCTTAGTTACTTAGTTCCTTAGTTACTTAGAGAACTTTGCAACTGAATAATCCTGAAAGGGACAACTGAAGAATCCCGAAAGGGACACATTCCACACATTGGGATGTCGCATTGAGCAGACGCTCGGGTCAATTGCAATGGATGTGATGATGGCATGCAAGGGGTTTTTTTAGCAGGTTTACCCGAGGGGAGGCACTCAGGCAACCCCTCTTGGCTTCCTTAAGGCGGAGCCTAGACATCTCTCGCAGCTGTCGAATATCACAAAGAGGTTGAAGATCCCTGTTTGTAGCTCGTGCTCACTGAAGTGGAGCAGAGTAGAGGTTCCATAATATGCGGGTAATAGGCCATTTCTTCCTCCTTCCGGCATGGAGAGAAAAAAAGATACAGAACTTTAAATTTCCACCCATGTTTTAAAAATGTTGTTTTCTCTGTGAAAACATCCCCCTACCCCCCCTAAAGGCCCTAACCCCCCCTAAACCCCCTTAACCCTAAAGCCAAATCCTATAGAGTCTAATTTGTTTTTGCAGGAATTCTGAGCGGCGTAAGGAGAAGTCACGAGATGCAGCTAGATGCCGGCGAAGCAGAGAGACAGAGATCTTCACAGACCTGGCGCACGCCCTGCCCCTGCCGGCCAGCACTGTGGCGGCGCTAGACAAGGCCTCTGTCATGCGACTGGCCATCAGCTACCTGCGTGTGCGCTCTCTGCTCACCAATAGTAAGCGTCTTTTATTTTATTGGTTTAAAATAAGAAGTGGGTTACAGTTGGTTAGAGAAGTTTTATGGAATGTAAAAACAAATGCTATGACTTGCTAATCTCAAAATAGCCAGCAATCGAAGTTCTGGTCTTCTTTTTTCCTATTTGAGGCCATATCTTTTTGGTTTTCTCATGAAGAGTAAACAAATGTTTTAAAAACCAATACTCCAAACATCTTATGCCCTCCTGCATTGATTTTAAAGTTTATTCAGGACATTGCTGTTACAGACTTATGCAGCAGAATAATTTGCAAATGCAGTTATCTTACTATTGCGCTTCACAATACAGAGGTCATTTACACAAATGACAATGAGATAAAGAATGAGACCTCAAATTAATCTCTGAGGAATCCCACAATCAATTTATCCCTCATCACTCAAACTGTGTGAAATTTTTACTCTTTGTGCCCTGTTTTTCAAGTAACTTTTAAACCCATTATAAAGTATATTCCTTTACATCATATCCATAATTTTTTTTCTAACTATTTTAGCTAGTAGTTATTTTATCTAAAAGTATTTTGTGATTTACTGTGTCAAATGATTTTATCATATCAGTGTACGATGCACTACCTTTAAAAATATACTTTTATAAACGTATAAGATTTTAACCTTGTTATCAGTTGTCTATAAAATAATGATCTTCCTCAGAGACAATTAAAACCATCCCATGCTTTTAATAGCTTTGATTGTGTTATGAACAATGAGTAAACTATTAGTTTCGTAAAAATTATCTTAGTTAAAGCTGATAATAGAAGTAGATGACAACTGAGTCAATATAAATATTATCTTAAACCATCTTAAACCAGTTATTTCTGGTGATAGTAGTTTAGTGGTTCTGTTTAAAGCATTTCTTGAATGATATATGTAGAATAAAATTACATGTCTTTCATTTTTGTTGTTTTGTTACTGTTGATTAAAATGACTACTATACCTCATGGGAATGAGTTTACCTCATGACTATATCTCTGACAAAAGTTGTCAAAAGTGATATTGAAGTAGAACTTATCTTATTAGGGGAAAACTTTGATGGTGATAGAGGGATGCCTTTAGGCATAGACATACTTTATTTGCACAAAACATTCTTTTCATGTGATATATACAGAACAGGTGCATCGTCAATGGTTGATCTAAATCCAACTAAAAACACAACCAAAAAAAAGTAACAGAAAAACAAACAGCTTAACTCAATGGATTATTATTAAATTCTTGCAGGGATGATGAGGGATAAAAAGCCCGTTCAAGGAGTTAATTTTTTAACTTTTCTATAAATTGGTCTGCTCTCATATTTGTATAATGGAGGGGTAATTTGTTGTACATCTTTAAGCCTGCATACAAAGGACTTCTTTCAAAAAATGTTAAGTGGTGATTTGGCAACCTGAATAAATTTTCATGTCTAGTACTGTAATTATGTTTAAATTTGAATGTGTCAGAAAGATCATTCTTAATATTATGAATATAATTTAATAGTTCAAATATATAAAGTCCAGTAAGTGTTTGAATCTTTAAATTTTGAAAGAGAGGTTTACAAGAACTTCCGGAGTGGGAGTTGGTCATAATGCGGATGATTCTTTTTTGAAATCTAAAAAAAGTTTTTATATCAGATGCCTGCCCTCATAAAATCAAACCATACCTCAAGATGGATTCCACATAAGCATGATAAATCATTTTTAGAATGTCAATTGACACACATTCTCTTAAGTGAACAAAGATAAATGATGAGGACCTGATTTTCTTCTAAATATCATCTGCACCTTCCAGTTAATATTTCCGTCAAGGTGAATGAATACCTAAGAATTTATGGGATCGAACTAAATTTGAAAAGTTGTGTAATTCACTTTCATTTCTGGCTGGAAATTTACCTATTTGTGCTTTATCAACATTGAGTTTTAAGCCATTTGTTCTAAACCAATTTTCCATATCTTGAATTACTTTCGTTAGGGATGCGCAAAGATACTCTCTGGTTTTACTTTTTATTTTTGGTGTTGTATCATTGGCAAACAGAATTAGTTCTTTATTGATAGCTTTAGGAAGGTCATTAATATAAATTAAAAAGAAAAGGGGACCTAAAACAGAACCTTGAGGCAAACCAACCTTAACACATTTCCAAGGGGAGACATGCCTGGTTCCACCATCAGAAATTATGGTTCTTTACTTCTTATCTAAGAGGTATGATTTAATAAAGGAGTAACAACTTCCTGAAATTTTGTAATCATTAAGTTTCCTTAGCAAGACAGAATGGTCAACACAATCGAATGCTTTGGACAAGTCACAGAAAACACCAGCTGCAGCCTGTGTTCCATCCAAAGCCTCCGATACCTCATTAATTAAGTATGTGAGGGCTGAGTCTGTACCAAAGCTTTTCCTGAAACCAAACTATTTATGATAGAATAAATTATTATTTTCTAAAAAATTCACCAATCGATTGTTAATAACTTTTTCAAAAATTTTGGAGTTGCTTAAAACCGATATTGGACGGTAATTGTCGACATCTGCCCCAGAACCTTTTTTGAAAATAGGTGATATTTGTGAGTAGTTTAATTTTTCCGGGAAAATTCCAATTATTAAGCACTGATTAATAATATTAGCTAAGGGTTCAGGAATAAAATTTACAGCAGCTTTAATTAATATTGTTGGTACTTCATCCCAACCCATAGAAGTTTTGTTCTTGAGTGAAAGAATTATTTTTTCAACTTCACTCTTGCCAGTCAGCTGAAGATTACATAATGAAACCCCTTCATTTTCACAAAATTATTGTGTAACAGACTCATGAACACCCTGCACAGAGGCTTTTGGGACATCAATGTGTAACACTGTGTCCGCAAAAAAACTCTTAAATAGTTTTGCTACTTCATGAGGACTACAAATATCCTTATCATCAACGGTTAAAACAATATTGCCACCAGTTTTGTTGTTTGTGTGACCAAGTTCTTTATTCACAACTTGCCAAGCAGCTTTAGATGTAGTTTCAGACTTTTTTATGAATTCATTGTTTGCCATTATTCTTGGTGACCTTACTCCTTTTTTAAATATTTTTTATACTGTTTAACAACTGTCTATCATCACTATGCTTGGCTTCTAATTGAAGTTCCCTTTTTCTTTTACTGGAAGTTTTAATTCCTTGTGTCACCCAATTCATTTGGCATTTGGTATTTGTGTAAAAGACCATTAGTCATAAAAAACACAGTTTAATTCTTAATCTACGGGAAGGATGTTGGATCAGCATGTTGAAGCTTGGGTGTTACCAAACAAAAATGGTTTTAGTTGGATTTTGTTTAGAAGGACAAAAAATTACATCATTAAGTGAATCATTACAAAATAAAGCTACATGAAGAGGCACAAACCGTAACCTAATTTTTCAAACATACTTTTTTCTCCATTACTTTTTCTAAAACAAATTTAACTTTTTAAAAAAAACTTTTCAAAAAATTTCCTAGTAATAACTTTATTAATTAATTTTAACACTCTTATTTCCAATAATGAAGTCAAACACTATATTTTTATACAGCAACGTAGCAGACACACAGGCATTTGCCTATGTTTGCTGATTCCATAAAACCATTCTTTTTTTGTTTTTGCAGCCAATAAAATTGTAATACAGTTAAATTTTTTTGCATTTGCTATAGTTTTACGTATTTTTGGATTATAATTGTAAAGCTGTACATATTTTCTTGGAATAAATGTTTCTTTTATTTATTCATTCATTCAGTTTTCATTCATTTAACGAATTAATGTCTTTCATTCCTCCCCAAACTGAACAATTTTGTTTAAACACCTCCCTTTGTTTTTAAACACCTAATGTGCCTAATGTGGCATACCATGTTTCCTTCAAGCTGTGTTGTAGCCAGAACCTGCATATTACACAAAGCTTGTAAGGAAGATAAATTAGGCTGTTATTAGTTTAATAACTTTTTTAATACTTTATAATCTGAATAAAAATTGTTTCCTTTTATTGTGTAAGGCAATTCTGTTATTGAATGACACAATTAATATCTCTGACAAAATTCGTCAACAGTGATATTAAAGTAGAATGTAATTAGGGAAAATTTTTGATGGTGATAGGGAGATGCCTTCAGGCGTATTGTATTCGTGTAAATGATGAACCATTAGTCATAATAAACAAAGTTTAATTCTTAGTCTATGGGAAAGATTTACTATTTTAATTTAGTCTTTACTGTACTTAGAAACTCAATAAACTAAAACAATTTTAGTGTTACTTATTTGGTTTAAATAATTTGTGTAACATCAAATAAGTACATATTTAAAAGGCAAACAATTCAGGTAAATTTATGAGTTTATTGCCTTATTAGCTTTAGTCTTTTTTTTCCGAGTTGGGTTTTAATCTATAAGGAACTTTTGGAAATGGTTTTGTCATAATATTTGTTCAAGGAATCATAGAAACTTATTGTTTTAGACCAAAATCAATCAAGTTAATTATAGTTAATTTAATTACCATTAACCACTCTACTTAGACTACAAAACTTTTATTTTTAGCGAATTTCCCCTATAGGGAAGAAGCTATTACCGTAGTTCTCATGGTAAGACCTAAGCCCGAGACCATGATAACTTTTTGTTTTGGGGCCACCAGAAGCAAAAAACACCATTCGTTCGAATTTATATATATATATGCAGATATATATATATATATATATATATGTGTCTGTGAGCACGATAGCGGCCGTAAATATGGTCCGATCTTAATGAAATTTGGTACAGACATGTAAAGTGGTAATCGATTGGACAAGCTCGTAAACCAGCCCGATCGGACCATCGGAAGGGGGGGCAAAGGGGGATAAACCCCCACAAAAATGGGTTTTTTGGGGTTTTTATATAGAAAAATAAAATTAATCAAATTTTTGTTGGCACCATTGAATTCGCCTCAAAAAACAAACAATTCAGTATTTTGAATCATTGCTCTATGTCCCTTGGTTACCGAGATATTGAAAGTGGTAAACACAACCTTATGGGGGATAAGTAAAATTCCATATCTCGCTTATTTCTCAACATATCTTAATTAAACTTAGTTTGTGGCTTCATCTAGATGAGATCTAATGTATTTTAGTCTAAAATCCCCAAAAAATCCATTTTTGTGGCAGCAAACCTGCATAATCATTCCCCATGTTTTTTAATTTCCTTATGGGAAATTAAAAAATTCTATATCTGCCTTATTTTTAAACATATCATAATAAAACTTGGGATATGGCTTCTTCTAGTTAAGATATACTTAATAATGAATTAAAACTAACCAGTTTTAACATACCTGTTGCAGCAAACCTGCATACTCATTTCCCATGTTATTTTTATGGAGATTACAAAACCATGTCAAATCTCGATATGTTGGATTGATATATGTTCTTTTGCATTTGGAATTCGCTGAGTATGCAGGTCTGCTGCAACGGGGGTATTATATTTTGTGTAATTCTTTACTAGTACTTTGAAATGTTCAGTTGTATCTATATACAGGTTGTTCAACAAATGTGGGGCAATAATTTACGTAGTGATTCCTTGGGTCAAAATAAGCAAAAAAGTTTATATAAACATAGGTCCTAAAGTGCTTCGTTTTCTGTCTGTGTGTCTGTTTATGATTTTTACATATTTAATCATATCTCACGAACCACTTAACTTATAAACTTCAAACTTGGTATATGGGTAACCACTATTAAGAACTATTTTTGTAAGAAGTATCAAATTTCTACTTTATACCATTTCAAAATGGCGACTGTTTTTTGTTTTCAAAGCTAAATATCTTAAAAACCGTAAATTTGAGAAAAATTATACTTGAGACAAAAAAGTTGCAGAATTTAATCCAATTAATGCTAATATTAAGATTATGATAATCGGACCACTAATAACGGAGAAATTTTAACTTTTCCGCATAAAAACATGGTTCCTTAGAACATTATGTCTGATATTTGTATGTTTTTAATCGGAAAATTTAAAATTTCTCCATTATTAGTGGTCCGATTGTTATAATCTTCATATCATCGTTAATTAGATTAAATTTCGCAACTTTTTTATCACTTTTATAGTTTTTCTAAAATTTACGGTTTTTAAGTTATTTAGCTTTGAAAACAGAAATCAGTCGCCATTTTGAAATGGTACAAAGTAGAAATTTTAAACTTCTTACAAAGATAGTTCTTAATAGTTGTTATCCATATACCAAGTTTGGAGTTAATACGTTAAGTTGTTCGTGAGATATTATTAAATCTGTAAAAATCATAAACAGACACACAGACAGAAAACGAAGCTCTTTAGGACCTATGTTTATATATTTTTTGCTTATTTTGACCCAAGGAATCACTACATAAATTATTGCCCCACATTTTTTGAACACCCTGTATATAAAAGCCAAAACCCATTGACTGACTGACTGACTGAATGATCACAGTTTCTCAAAAACTATAAGGCTTTAAAGCTATGAAACTTGGCATAAATATTCTTTACAGGCTCTAGATGCGTACTAAGAAAGGATTTTGCAATATTTTCTCTCAAAAGCCCTAAATATAAAAAATTCAAAATGGCGGCCATTTTTAGCTTTCAAATCTTACTTTCTCAAAAACTACAACACTTTGGGCTATGAACCTTTGCACAATTATTCTTTATAGGCTTTAGATACAAAAAAAGTTGTAAAATATTTTTTCTCAGACGGCTAAAATAGAGTATTTAAAAACAAAATGGTGGCCATTTAAGTTTGCAAAACTATGAATGGGAGCACTGTAGAATATTTTCAGGGGATTTAAAAGGTACGAGATCCAATCTACTAAAAGAATAAAAATTTACAATTTATTAAATAAGAATTTTATGGGGGAAGAAAGTTTTTGGCCAAGACATTTGCCGTCTACTTTTTATAACCGTTTTCGGTTTACTTAAAAAAAACTTACTGAATTCAGATTGATACTGAGTCGAAAATCCATCCTTAGTGTCTTTTTTCTTTTACGTTTTAGTTTATCCTAATTCTCTATATTGGGAAATAGGGGGAAGCTAATTAATACCATTTGTTAACCATGAGGGAAACATTTTTTAAGGAAACTTTACTCCTCCTCATTTGCATCTAGGGTTTAATTAACAGCTGCACCTTAAGGATGTATATGCAGCCCATAGCCCAAATAAATCAGTCCATTTTTGTAAATTAGTCCCTAAAGTTTGCACATAGGAATTATGGGATAGTATGATTTAATTAAAATTAATTATCCCTACAGCGGGCGAGGTTGCGGGTATATCTGCTAGTTATTATATACTTTTAGTAAATATAAATTATATTATACAGTTTTTTTTTAATCAAGAAAAAGCAATGGAGTTGTGAATGATCAGAACTAGTAACTGAATCGAGAAATTAGAATAACCATAAATTTTTTATATAATTTGGCGGATGAAGGAAAATATATCAAGCTATGTCACACTAAAGAAGGAGATTGACCAATATTCAAGTAATTACTTAGTTAAGCAAAGCTAAGACTAAATCAAGGACTGTTTTTCTAAGATAAGATGGAATGGAATCCATTACTGTTGACCATTATGCAAATGAGTTCTGGTCTATGAATAAATTCAACCTAATCTGAAAATTGGCTGGAATAGTAAAGTGGTGATTTATCATCAATTGTACAAATTTGTATTCGGACTATGAGTTGACGTTTATTAAACGATCAGTACAGTTTTAAAGATAAATACATATCTTTCTGATGGCAATCGTTTTTATTTTAGTTCCAAATGAAGTGTCAGAAGTAGCCGTGAAGGCGGTGAAGCCAAGCCCAGAGATCTACGACGGACTTTTCCTCAAGGCTCTCGAAGGATTTCTACTGGTTGTCTCCGCCGACGGAGATATCGTCTTCCTCTCGGAAAATGTTAACGAGTATCTAGGATTGTCACAGGTGCGAGGGATTTGACTAAAGGTCAATTATAAGTTAAATTCATAACTACGGGCAAATTCAAATATTTTATATAAAACTTGTAATTTGTGTGTTGTTAGGACTCTGCAGTTAATTTTGGACAACCGAATTAAAATTTAATAGTCTTTAAACTGGATTATCAAAGTCATTAATCTGTCTATTGCCGTACTTATTGTTAATGATTTCAAAGAGGTAGTGGAAAAGCACTGCATTTATTCATATATACAGCATTTTTTACATAGAGTGTATAACAAAAGTTTGACTTAAATTTACTAACATTTAGCAAGTAATTATCAATTTAAAGGTTCATACAAGATCTGCAATAAATCCTTTCTCCTAGTACACACCTGGAAGTGCATCCTGAGGTCTTTAAAATTCATGTGATGTGAGTTAAAATGTCAGTCACATCCTCAACTCGTTATGAAATTTGCAATTCAATAATGTAAACGTTATAGTCCATTGTCAATTTAATGTGACATAAATATTTATTTACTTCAGGTGGTTGATATGTGGGACAGAATAGTCTTGCAGGACTTCCGATGATTTAGCTGGGACACTTTTGTCAAGCATTTTGAAGTTTTTAAGTTAGAAACCATAAGTTTATAACTACCTATTTGGCTTTTTTGTTCCTGTACCATTAAAAGATTTCTATCAGCTCAAAATAAATTTATTGCAGACCTAAATGAATTTGTTATTAAAGCAATTAGTTGTAATACGCTTACAAAACTAAAAATTAATAGTATTGCTCAAGAAGTATAGCCTTAGAATATTGTTTTGTTTGTGAATAGAAATTTTATATAAAATATTTTCATTCGTGGGCTAAATTAAAGAAGTTAATGGACATACATTTGAATTTTTAAGAGTCACCTTCACAGGAAAGATCATTATAATTTTTTCTGTTTTTATCTCAGTGTTTTACTGAAGTGAAAAAGAACGTACCGTAGTTTATCTTAACTAATAACTTCAACTTTCCCATAAATTTTCTAAACCCCTTCTTTTCTACTTTTAATCACACTCCAGTATTCCCTGTTGGTTGTTAGTCTATTACGTCATAAAACGTTTATTAAAGGCAGTTTATTTTTTTTAGATTGAACTGATGGGTCAGAGCATTTATGAAGTCAGTCATCCCTGTGACCACAGTGAGGTAAAGGAAATCCTCACAGGCAAAGACATAGATTCACTTCAGAGAACTTTCTTCCTACGCATGAAATGCACTCTCACCAGCAAGGGGAGAAATGTTAATCTGAAGTCTGCCACATACAAGGTATTACTCCTGGACACATTTATATTATGGCTTAAGGTGTTTGCTAATATCTTGATAATACATATTTTGTTACCTAATTTATTGCTTTCATGTGGTTTTTGAAGCAACCATCATATTTTTTGTGGTGCTGCCGCCTTTATAAGATGTAGTGTATTGAACATTGTTATCATCTGTATACTTACCATCCAGTTGTTTGTGAAAGGATTTTTCATAGACACACTGGTAAAAAGCCTGGGTTAGCCTTCTGGTTTATTATTACCTGTTACCTGTTACCTCCTGTGTCCACCTCGTTGACCAAAAAAATGGCATGAGACCCGTCATAAAAATGGCGAATATTGATTGAATTGTGTGTGTATGTGATGCGGAAAGTGGAAAGGGACCTCAGGTCACTGAAGTAAATTTTACAGTACTGGCATTTTAGTCTAATCAGGTAAAAATTTCAATTCGATACGATTCCTTAATCTTTCCTTAGAATGAGTACAGATTCATTTTGTTATTTTAGCAATAAGAATTTGAGAAATATTTAAAAATAATTGATTTAGCAGCCTATGTCATGCATACAAAATGGGACCTCAAGGCTCTTAAATGGGAAATAACATGGCCGATGACGTCAGGTCCCATTTCCTAAATGAGTAGGCCCATACTGACAAGAGTCGTCAGTGGCATCACCAAAATTAGTCTCTCCTGACATCTATCATCGGATGAGTGATCTTCTACAAGTTAATAATTATTGGAGAATATCGTCCATTTGCCATCACTGATTAGTAAAAACAAGTTTCACGACATTCCGGGATCTGGAATCTGATCCCATCTTAAGGTGGATAGAACCTATAACATAACAAGATTAGTAAAACAAAGCCAGGAAAACCTGGAAGAAGAACGTACTTAAAACAGAGAACTGCAAGAGCAGTCACAAAACACTAATGCTGAAAACAAAACAAGAACATTCTTCTGAGATGATCCCTAACGCCTGTATAATACTTTTGACACTAACCAGCAAATCACAGAGCTTTCTAAGGCTGTAATGCAAAATTAATAGCTTAAAATGGACCCTGTCCCTTGACTTCGCTGATATACATTTAAATTTCTGCTATAAAAACCACTACAGTTCAGTAAATAAGTAAACTGAGCTGTCAAACTATAATATTTTATGTGGGTTTATGTTGAATGGTTTAATTTCAGTAAATCAGATTTTAGGGTTGGTGAAGAGTGATAGTAACTGTTGTAATGATTTAGTGGATCATAGTAACAGCCTTAAACAATCCTGCCTATAATCATTGGCGAGGTGTAAAGTTTCTCTAGGTCATCTCATAATTATTTCTACAATAACACAGGAAGAGTGCAAATCTAAGGGAATACAGTAAAAAATCATGAAGCTATCGATGATTTATAAAAATATATTTAGGCCAAAGTATTTTTCTTGTTACGTTATTGTAGATTACAATAACTCTAAAACTGTATTAACTTAATACATTGTTAGAGTTATTGTAATTCACAATAAGATTGGCTGTTTCTTCATCGTCTGCTAAACTACTACTACAGTAACTCTACGACGTAAGCCATTACGTTCGCCGATGCGTCGGCACGGCGTCGTCTACCGTGCTCAACTACTGTTACAGGCCATCTAAAATTTACAAAAAAAATAAGGTTAAAACCCGGTGCTTGTATTAAATTACTTTTAATACTGAGAAACATTATAAGTTGGCCTCAGAAAAAATACAATGTTATCGTCATCAGATACCTTTTGCTTAATATATTTTTAATGAAGAGATACAACCTCAAATTTAATAATTACCTACCAATTACAACACAATTATACAGGGTGTTTTTTTTTTTAACACAACCCATTTTGAAGACTGAATAATGCACATATAAATATGAAATGAGTATTTTTTGTTTGTTAATCTACTCATTTTATACAACCTATTATTTAAGTTTGATCACATTTAGTTTACATTATGTGTTCAAACAATCCGTTGTACAAAGTTGTGTTCTCTCTTTCAAATTCCTGAACTTGTGTTGCAAGATACGTCTTTGAATTTCTTGCATTAAATTTGTTATATTTGTTTTGAGGTGCTGAATATCCTGTGAATTGTTTTCGTAGGCTTTACTTTTTATGTATCCCCAAAGAAAATTATATATTGGAACAGTGGCGGCTCGTGTGTAGGTTCAGTGGTTCACTAAACCCCCCAAAATAATCAAAAACAATACATTTTTTAAGTAAATAGTAGAAAACCCCATTGTTAAACATACTTTTATATACAACATGGCAAAAAAAACTATTTTTGCGTTCAGGCGAAGCTCTCACTCAACTTCAGCAGAGCGAGGTTCAATTCGCCGAGTAAACCCAGTGGGCTGGGCGAGGGGTGTGGGGGGAGCGTAGGGGGGCTTGTTTGAAAGCAGTGGACTCTACCCCTAATGCTCTCTGCTAGCGGCGAGCCGAGCGCTGACGACATTGGCCGACCTCTTCCGAAAGAGTAGTTTCTTTCCTAACC